>JASXSY010000461.1:0-328940 GCA_034509805.1 Sipha maydis
ATGTTGTTTTTATGCAATTTTGTTTATTCTTAATATATTTAAGAATATGTCTTTAAATAACATTTATAACTTAAATTAACAAAATAGTACTAAAAATCATAAATATGCAAAAAATTAGCAAAATAATATTTCGTATACAAAATCGGGGAAATTTGAAACAAATTTGTATTTTACTTTGAAAGTTCTAAGAATATATACATTTACTAGAACTTACGAGTCCTGGTTGTGATTTGATAAATTTCAGATATTGTTTAATTTAGTCAAATAAATTGTTATTTTCTAGTTTATTTCCTCCCGATCAAAAGCCACCTATTATAAGCATGTAAATATATTTTTTTATTTCAAATTAAATATTCAATTTACCGTTATTTTTAAAATGGGTTAAATGTTTCTACATCCTAATACTTACCGAGTAACTCAGAAATGTATACAATTCCATCTTCTTCAAGTTAAGATAGAGGTAGATATTTGCATAGGCAGCATTTAGGGGGGACATGAGGGGGCAGTTGCCCCCCCAGGAAAAATATTGAGAGGGCAAACTCATAATTTTGCCCCCTCATTAATTAAATATTATTAAAACTATTTTTAATTTTTATAAAATATTTATGTTGAAATTACTATTGTACAATTATATAAGAAAATCATATGTTAAGTCAGTTCAAAATTATCAATGTTACCATAAATTAATACAAACTAATGTAAATTCTAGAAAACTGTATATTAATATAATATTATGATTACTTTTAAAACATAACCTAAGATATACCACATATTTTTATTTTAAGATGCGAATCTATACTATTTAGCACAATTAGGGCCGTTCTTCAGTAGCTGTGCGTGAATGAAATTTACGGGGAGACTTAATTTTTGTGTAAATATCGGTTATTATTGAATATTTAATAGCAAATTATTCTACTTCATTCTAAGTTTTTAATTTAAACTAGATACTAAAAAATTGATTGTTCATAGTTTCTTGTATACAATATTATGATAGGTTTAAATATATATATATATAATTTCTATAGAAATTCAATTCAAACTTTAATTAATATTTATTTTATAGACACAGATTTTATAAAAATAAATTAAAACTGATGAAATAACAAACAAATGAATTTATATATTAATATGATAACAATAAAAATATTAAAATTAAAACGAATAACGTGTCAGAGACTAGTCTCCCGGACTTCGTACAGTAACCATTATCGATAATGAATTGCTTGAAAATAATTTAAAAAATTAAAACAAATTTTTTTTTTTTCAATGTTATAATTATTGGGGAGACGGCGTCTCAAAGTTTCCCCTGACGCACCGCCACTGCCGTTCATACAATGTCCGATTAAGTGTCGGTTAAGACTAACCGGTAGAATTCTATCGGTTAACACATGATAAGTTCTTCCGGTTAGCGTTATCAGACACTAACCAAACATTGTAAGAACGGCCCTTAGTGTATGTGGTGATAGAATAAAAATACAATGAAAATAGGAATAAGAAAACACCCATTAGTGGCACTTGACTGGGAAATTATTTAAATATAAATTATAAAAATATAGGAGTGTGAGGTTTTATATGTTATTATTGAGATAATAAGTAAAATTTAGGTGGAATGTATATGTATGAGATAAGTTGAATATGAAAAAATTTTTATATGGTCAGTAAATTATGATTAATTTTTGCCCACCCTATAATATGAGCCAAGTGCCGCCTATGGATATTTGAATTTTGTTTTAAGAGAAAAATTCTTAAGTATTTCTTAAATAAAACTGTAGAAAAATAGGAAAGCACATTTTATTTTATTGTATGATCTATCCGTCAACCTTCACTCGAGAAATAGTTTCTTATAACAGTTTTTTTTTTATGTAGTAACGCGAAAAACTTGAATGAATAAATTTGACCGAAGGTTCGTGGACAATATTCTATTAGTAATAAATACAATACAAATTCTAAAAAAAATAATAAATTAGATATTTAGATAAGACAATACCATTATATAATAACATAAGTTACTGGATAATTAAGGAAATCAATTATTTATTTTCTCATTTAGAAGTATTTTTAAAAATACTATTCTACTCGTCATCTCTTATCATCACCGACTTTATACTTAATTATTATTCTCGTCATCAAGAATCTTGTTCAGATTCTGTTCCATCATTCAGGGTCATACCTCATAAAATGAATTTTTTTATTTTCACTCTTGTTAACTGCTACACTTACTTCATCACTCCATGATAATTCGAATCGAATCGATTTTCAAGGACATTTTGGTAGAACGTAGATTATATTCGTCTTTTTTTCAATCTTAGTATTTGACATATTGTTTTGAGGTATGATCTGCCTTCATAATTAGGAAAAAATAAGGTAAGATAATAATTCAAGACCTTAATAAATAAACTTTTTTAAATAAAGATATCTTATTATGTTAACTATAATTTATCATTCTATAAAATATAGATTAAATATGAAATCTATAAAAAAATTTAATTTTTTTTTATATTTATATATTTATAACATCACATTTAATGAATTATAATATATAAATTAATAATTAAATAAACATAACTTTTATTTTTTATTTAATATTGTGGTGTATTAGTACCAATGACCCAATGAATATGTTTTTTTTGATTATCATATATTTTTCTCAGTTTCAATTGTTATGATTTATAAGTACTTTTGTAGTAAATTATAGCTGTTATATTAGCATAAGTAATGTTTGCACATTTATATATATTATATTTTAATTTTTTTCTACTACAATACATAATTTATTTTTACCAAATATTTTAGAATAATTTACATTTAATCTGAACAACATCAGTTAAAATACGGGTCCCTTACTCTTAGATTTCAATTGTAGTCCTGTTTACAATATTTCAGGGGGTGTCATTCTCCGTATGCACGTCTATGGTAACATCTCATATTTAAAATATTATAGTACAAAATATTTGGAAATTAATAAATCTTGTACTACGCAATTGTTTTCTTTGTTAAAAACAATTATTATTTCATGCAATGTTATGATTTGAAATTATAAGAATCACCACATAGATTAAATGTACTAAAAAGTCAAAGTTTAAAGTAGTAAATTTGTAAAATTATTAATGTTGGCAAATACTCTAATATAACTATACTATAGTCTGTTGATATTTCCTCGGGTTTACTGTACATTATAATCATCTAAATGGATTTGTGTCCGTGCTCTTGTTGTTCCTAACACACGTGGAGTAAAACAAAATGTAGAATATATATATATATATATATAAAATAGTTCTGACGAAACTATACGTCGAGAATCGGCGCCAAAAATGTGTACGAAACTCGCGCCAACCGGTTGAATGGTTCAAATTTCAAAATGTATTCTTTTCATAACCTTGTTGCCCGCCATACGTTCGACGAACTCAACAGGTCCCTGTGGAGAACTGGCGCCATGTACATAGCCATTATATGGGAGACATGTATATAGAAAAATATATGCGATATATACATTTTGTATGTATACGTGCGTTTACACGGTCACGGTTAAACGTTCTGCCCTCTATCCTGTCGACTACGTAAACATATAACATATACACATTATACACATAAAATACGAGACCCTTTAATGGGAAGAGGTAAGGTGCGTATTAAATATAGTGCCACGGCGGTAGTGGGGGTGATGTTTGACGGGACGACCGTCGCTTCCGCACAAAACACCGCCAACATTCTATAGGGACTAGGGAGCGGTCAATGCCCAATGGCGCGACGGTGGTTTGTTATACACTACTGCCGCGTTTTTAGTCTACCCATTCAATTTATTACTATTTATTGTTACTGTACATAATCACGCGTCGTGCGCCGTGTACGTACGACGATGCACTCTGCAGCATTAGGTATAATAATAGTATAAAGAAGTGCATTTTACTCGGTTCGCAGCAAAACGCACTTGTCCCATCAGCAGAGTGGCTTGTGGTGGGGAATGAACCGACAATAATACGTCATATATAATATAATTTATTATTGTTGTATAAAATATAATACCGGTGTAAGGCGAAAAAAAAAAAATAAAAAGGGAAAATCGAACTGGACCGTAGAGGCGCCAGACTCCCACCCGCCGCTGCTGTCATCGTCGCCGCAGACCCGTATGTGTGGTGTGTACTAGGAGATACACCACTTCGTTCGTGCGCGCGTACCAAACGTGTCTCGAAAACTAGTTCGTACTTCGCGTTCTCGCTACCAGTTGCTACCAGCGAGGGAGATATCAGATCATTTTATAGATTCTCGCGGACACCGTGTCCGTATCCAAATGCACAGCTCGATATAGTTGCGTTGGTTTTTTCGCACGCAATTTAATTCATGTGTCATTTAGCGGCCGTTGGACAATTCGGAAGTTATTCCACGCATTGGTTATAGTGACGTCGGAGCGTATCATATTCGCAATATCCCCCGGGGCCCGGGTCGGTAAAGTTCCGTCGTTACCAGTGATTTAAAACAATCGCACCGATATACACCTGCTGGCGGCTCGATGTGTAACATCCGACAACGTCGCGCACGTATCATTGGGAGCATGACAAATGCGTGCGTTAGTGTGTTGCACTGTTAGTTGTTACAGCGTTGCCGCGATTCACTCAGGAACGGCCGCCACCGTCCACCGTTGGATTCTAATCAATGATGCGCGTTTTGCTTTCTCTCTCCCCCTAGACAACAATAACAACAATAAATGAATATAATATAAAACTTAAGGGAACCTCCGATAACTCGCAGTGGCGTTTCGTAGTAATATTAGTGTTTTTAGCGCGTGTGCGTTCTTGCTGATTTCCGTTTCCGTGCCATGGAGGTGGACGAGTTCGATTCGGGCCGTTCGTCGTCTACCATTTCGTCGATAAATAGTCTGTTTTCATTCACCAGCCCGGCCGTCAAGAAACTATTGGGCTGGAAGCAGGGTGACGAAGAAGAGAAATGGGCTGAAAAAGCAGTTGACGCACTTGTCAAAAAATTAAAAAAAACAAAAGGTGCTATCGAAGAATTAGAAAAAGCACTCAGCTGTCCAGGACAGCCGAGCAAATGTGTCACTATACCTAGGAGTCTTGATGGACGGCTGCAGGTACAGACAAAAATACTGTCAATAGTAACATAAAATTCATTGTTTACTTATTGAATGATAGTGATCAAAAATGTAGTACAATATTGATATCCTTCATTTATTTAGGTGTCTCATCGTAAAAGTTTACCACATGTTATATATTGCCGTGTATGGCGGTGGCCAGATCTCCAAACTCATCATGAACTTAAACCACTTGAACATTGTCAATATCCATTTTCTACTCAAAATAAACAAAAGGATGTTTGTATTAATCCTTATCATTATAAACGTGTTGAAAGTCCTGGTGAGCAACATTTATTTTACAATTAACTATAGTATATATATATATATATATATATATTGTATACTATTTATATATAATATAATAGTTATAGCTATTATTTCAATACCTATTATACATTTATAAATGTGTTAATTAAACAGTATCTTTGTCATAAAGTATAATTAACGTTGACTCAATTTTAAACATTATAAATACTATAAACATTTAAAGCTCAAGAAGTATGGCAAAATATTGTTCTGTATGCTTTCATAACTTATAATTTTATAAATAACAATAATTTTGGTGGTAGCATTTATATCTACCTAATTAGATTCTTAATTTTTTTAGTTAAATAACTAGAATTTAATCATGGACTAAGTTTCCTCTCTCAATTAAATAGTAATAGATTCATGAAACATCAGTTATTTATATTGCCTTATTATACAAAAAAATTAATAAATGTTTATATAGTACATATTATTATTCCTATACTTAAATAACAAACCTAAAAATTAAATTGCAGAAAGAAAAACATAAAATATTTTTTCTTTACTATTTATTATAGTTCCTCTCTTTTTTTAAAACTCAGTTTTTAATTCTTATATACGTTTTAGTCCTACCTCCTGTACTGGTACCTAGACAAAGTCAGCTACCTCCTATGATGTTTCGTCAAATGCCAGAAAACCTTCAATATAATAATTATAATCAAGGTCCTAATTCTCCATCATCAAGTCCTCCACCAAACAGTCCCTTCCAAAGCAGTGCACTATCAGGTAAATTAACTTGAAATTCTTTTAATATTTAATATTCTTTAATATTTTATTATTTTAAATACCTATAGAATTAGGAAGTTCACCTGGACCTGATGAAAAAGTGATAAGTCCTGCATCTGGAACACAAGTCATGTATCAGGTAGTAAATATTAAAATGTAAAATAAAATAATTCAAAATTTATAAAATGTATGTACTTAGGAACAAGCAAGTTGGGCAAGTATAGCATACTATGAATTAAACAGCAGGGTTGGAGAACTATTTCATTGCCAATCTCCTGTTGTGGTTGTAGATGGTTTTACAAATCCAAGCAATAATTTAAATAGATTTTGTCTTGGACAACTTTCCAATGTTAATCGAAATCAAACAATAGAAAATACTAGAAGACATATTGGAAGAGGTAACAAATAAATATATTTATATTAAATGAGACTTAAATGATTTTAGACATCACTATAATTAATTGTTCATCAGATTTTACCAGAAATAAATATGTCTAGCTTCTATAATAAATTCAATCATAAACTGCATTACTACAAATTTAACAGATTTTATTTGTATTCAATGATATTCATATACATATAAATAAAATCGATGCAGTAGAAATAGTTAGTATCTAGCTAATTGCTTGGAACCACTATAAAGTTCTAACATCGCTTGCTTTCAACAGTATTGAAATGTTGTTATATATAAGTATAAAGTGACAACATTAGTATAGAATTTCCCTATTATAGTATAGCTCTTATCTATAAATGTCAATATCCTACCAGTGATAAAAATATATGACATTTCAAATCTATTGTAATCAAAAGTAATTCCTTGGTTGCCAAATATTCCTCAAATATTTCAATTATATAAAATATTATTTAAATATTTTTAAATATTCCTAATAAAGAAAATCTTTATATGATTACATATAATAAATTAATCATTATACTTAGTTTTTCGTATGGAACATAGCTTATTCAGAAATAAAATATTTAAACGTTATTAAATAAGTTTAAACTTTTAACAATGTATAAATTTATTTTAATTTAAATATCTGTAAATTATTACAAAATATTTTAGAATCATGTTCCATTTTAGAATTAAAATAATTTTAAATTAACTTAGGTATACAGTTACATTATATCGGTGGTGAAGTATATGCAGAATGTCTATCAGATTCTGCTGTATTTGTACAATCACGTAACTGCAACCATCATCATAATTTTCATCCATTAACTGTATGTAAAATACCTGCTGGATGTTCTTTACGTATTTTCAACAACCAGCAATTTGCAACTTTACTTACTGAGTCTGTAAATTCTGGTTATGAAGCAGTATTTGAGCTCACTAAAATGTGCACAATAAGGTAAGTTTATTGATTATAATCATATAATTTATTTATTATTACTAATTTATCTGTTTAGGATGTCATTTGTAAAAGGGTGGGGTGCCGAATATCACCGACAAGATGTTACCAGTACACCATGTTGGATTGAAATCCATTTAAATGGACCATTGCAATGGTTAGACAAAGTTTTATGTGCCATGGGATCCCCTCACAATGCTATATCATCAGTCTCATAAGCAAAGATGATTTCAGTTTTTAATTATTTTTCTAGTATATCAAGGTATTGTATTTTTTTTTTTTTTTTTTTTTACTAAATCGTCAACATGACAAATTTGTAAACTGTACACATTTATAGGAAAATAATTTCATTACAAAATCCAGGTCATTTTTGTATAAAAAATAAACTTATAAGAAATTTAACATTTTGTAAATTAAAATAAATTTTATTTTGCTGTACTATATTTGGTGCTCACTATTATAATTGCTGTATTTTATTTTTTTTTTTTTTTGTTTATTTTAGACATTTTAAGATTAATTTTTTAATTTTAATGCTTTAAACAAAAGAAATAATTTATTTTAGACTTAAAAAAGATAAAAACCTATTTGATATTACTTTTGTTAACATTTTACGAACATATAGTTTAATGTGATAGTATCATGCTCTCTAAACTAATGAAATATGTATTTAGAAATATTGTTGACAATTATATAATCTCATTAAAGATTGTTGCAAATTATTAATATAACTAAGAAATATTGCCATATAAGTTATTTTTATCAAACAAAATAATTTTTAACTCTTTGTAACCTGTGTTGTATCTAGTTTTTCATAGCATTCTTAAATTATTTTCACTTATTAAAAATAATTTTAGATTTCAAATGTGATCACATTTTAGTCAATTTATACTAAATAAAAAATT
Organism: Sipha maydis; assembly: GCA_034509805.1. Taxonomy (NCBI): domain Eukaryota; kingdom Metazoa; phylum Arthropoda; class Insecta; order Hemiptera; family Aphididae; genus Sipha; species Sipha maydis. Next base: position 8,376 of record JASXSY010000461.1, read on the forward strand.
ATATGCTACTTACAATAGTTAAATTTAGATATAAATATACAGGGTGTTTTATGATATTGTTTTTTTTTTTTTTTTTTAAGTAGTGAAAAATTGTTGCTTGGTCTTAATAATTAATTATTGAATTGTAATATCATAAAACAATCCGAAGAAATTTTTAAAAAGTTGTTATTATTGTACATTAGCTGTACAATTTAAGAATATTATATGTACTGTAAATATTTTGATTGTTGAATTTTTAAAATGAGTTTTTGATCAATGATCCAACACATTGAATAATATAAAATTTGTTTACTTTATTATATATATATACAAACATATATTTAAGTGTATGACATATTCCTAAATATTTTAGTTTATTTACTACAAATAATATTAATATATTGATTTTATTTTATTACTATTTTAAATATGAACCATAGTTTATTGTGAAAAATATATATTTTGCTAGCAAGTCAATAATTTTTCATCATATTTAAGTTCTTATTTTTCCTAACTCTTCAAGTTCAATTATAATAATTAATTTCTGCTTACCTTCTAGCTTTCCACAATTAAACATTTCCTAAAAAACTTATAATTTAATTACATTTAACATTTTAATAAAACATAAAGTGGTTTCTAGAGTCATAAATAGAGTAATAATTTTAATTACTTATTCATAAAATGTATTTAATAAAACAAGTAAATTACGTTTTAGATTTTGAGTGTTAATTTTCTGCATTACTTAAATTGATTTTTTAAATGTGTCTACAAGTCTTTAGGTATTTAAAGTTTACGTATAAGACCTCTTTTTTTTTTTCATTATTGCATTTGAATAGTGCTCGCAAATATACGGTACCTAACGACTAATAAGGAATGATAACGTTGGGAAGGACGATATTACGTTTTTTATTTTTTTTTAATGCAATCGCAACATTTTCTGTCTGTTTATCGCCATTCATTGGTTCGAGAATGCATCAAAATAGTTCTACAAACAAATTGTTTGATTGTTTGTCCAACATCACACGGACGTACTTCGACAGACGGACTATTTATATGTACTTCAACAAATCGGGCACAGCGGACTACACGGCAGCCGTTGATTCGTTTACCAGGGCAGTGCAGACTCCAAAAATCATAATGCCGTATACGTCGTTCAACGTAGTGCAACAGACGAAGGGCGTATTCGCGTTTCTGGCTGAAGACGACTTGTACATAGAACTGTTGAACATCACACATCAAAGCCATTTTGTAGCCGTTTGGACGAAGCAATTATCCATGAACGATGTCCGACGGGTGTTCCGGGACTTCTGGGGCAAAGGCAAACACATCAACATCATTGGACTGCTGATGATGGATGACGGCACCGTTAACGTGTATACATACAGACCGTTTTCCAATTACGGGTGTAGTAAACTAGGTCGGCCGTTTCTGTTGGACTATTGGAAGAACGACACATTCTGGAAGGGCGTCGATCTGTTTTCGAACAAATTGAAAACGGGTAACATGCTCGGTTGTCCGATAAAATGCGTCGGGAATGAGCAACCGCCAGATATCGTGATGCGGCAGAATATCGGTCAGCAGTGGACCACGTCCGGCCTCGGTGGAAAGATGCTAGAGATTGTTGCCAAATACATGAACTTCACGCCGGTGATCACATCGCCCAAGGGCGACATGAACGAGATGTACAGCTGGTACTATAGCGCAGACGTACTTAACAATATTACGGCCATGTTGTACAACGATGAGGTTGACTTGGCTTTCGGCTGGTACTCGTACACCACCCTCAATCACGATTACACCACTGAATTGGCCAAATCCACAAGTGTCGATTGTCTAGGATGGGCCGTACCGTATCGCGCGGGTCCTCGGCCACAGCCGTGGACCAATTACGTGTATGAGTTCGACAAATTCGGTTGGATGTTTATCGGATCAATATTCGTAGTGGTTGTCGGTTAGTATTTATACAAGTTTCGTTGCAGTTATCATAATTAGTCATAGATAAAAATAAAGTGGCTCCCTGACTATTTTTAGTCCCTCACTTAAAAAAAAGCGAATTATTTCACTAATTTCACGGTATATTGTACATTGTAAAGAATAGTTTTAGAAATTGTTCAGCCTCAAATAAAATATCTCAAACACTATTTCGTCTATGTAATTAGGTAACATACTACAGACACACATCACAGACTTAGGCGCTAAAGTCTTTAAAGTAGGTACACTATAACACTGTGCATTAGGAGGCCCCTGATCAGTTGGGAATAAGTCAACCACCAGATTTAAGAAGTGGTTTAATAAAATATTTATTGATCTTTATTTAATTTATACAACTCTTAGAAAGTAACATTGGAAAATATTTTGAAAAATAATAATTTGCTACAATGATGTAAAAGTTATTATGAGTCGTCAAAAGCGTTAACCGAATATTTTACTTAAAAATGTTTTATAATTAAATTAAATTTGTGATCAGGCCCACCCTCAACGTGGCAAACAATGTCTATGGCCCGGGTGTCACACTTGAGTCCGCGTAACACTTATTGTTTACCTACCTACATTACATTAAAAATGAACTGATATAAAAAAATATTGATGATTATATAGAACACCGACGAACACTATGTACTACCAGTAGTGTATTTATGGGAGAGCAATGGGAGCAATCCCCCTCCCCGAGAATTTTTTAAGTGATAAATAAAAAGGTAAATGTTTACACATATTTTTTACTTAAAAAAATAATTATATCTTTTTTTAAAAATCATATATGATAAAAAAAACATTTTTATAAAACAAAACCTCTATTTCTTTTTTTAATAGTAGAATATATATGTAAATACTTACCTGTTTGTTATCACTAATAAAATTTTTTCAGAATTTTTATTTTTTAATGAAATTCCCATTAGTTATATAAATCATTAATTTATGTAAATTAATTATAACTAATATTATTAGTTTAACTTATTACTTTATATAGGCGCATAGGCACAATATAAAATTAATTATGCCCAGGTAAGTTTGTATGAGTGCTTGAGTAAGCTTTTTTAAATCGCCCCCTCCACCCCGTGATGAATTCTCAAATACGCTACTGAATACACAGCAATTATTGTGTTCTGATGATAAATAATAATTCCTTGTATACGACTATTTTTGTTACTATAAAATTTGTAAAATATAATAAATATAATTATATATAATTAATTAGTAAGTATTATATTATTGCAACTTTTTTTTAAATCTAAAACATTATTTTGCAAGTATTTGCAAAGCTATTTTTAGAATTCACAAGTGAACCGGGTGGCCACTAAAAGTTTTCAAAGTTATGAAGTTAACCCACCCAATTTGTCCTTAAACTTCGAAAATGTTTCCAAACGATAGCTTTTAATTTGTAAGTATTCACTAGTCCTTTCTAAAAATTTGTAAGTAATTCAGGTGGCCGTTAACTATTGTAGTTGTGTAGTTGGCTTAATTTCTTAACCGGAAACTTCAATGTGAGTATCAAATGTAAAATAATAATTATAGCAAATATTTGGAAATCACTAAGTGACATCAGATATTACATTATACATATATAAATATATATATATTATAATAACAAATAGTAATATTTATAATATTTATGTATGTGTTGTGTCAAATTTATAAGTTCAAAAACTTATAGCAACTACCCGAATAACTTGTAAATTTAAAAAAAAAATTGCTAATTCTTGCTAATCGTTAGCTTTCGTTTGGTGGTAATTTTAAAGTTCTAGGGTCAAAACAGATGGACTACGTAAAGTTGGCCCCACTTAGAAATGTTTGGTTTCATGATTAAAGATTTAACTTGTAAATTCTTAAAATTGACTCGCAAATATTTATAAATAACTTACAAAATAATGGCATGGATTTAAAAAAATTAAAGTAATTAAGTGGGCCAACTTCACAAACGTAATAAATAGAATAAAGAGTTTTAATTTATAGTCTATTTTGTATTAAATAATGTAGATAATATGTAAATTATAGGACCCTGGCAAGATTTTTGTCCCTATTTCTTATAATTTGAAGGGCGGCCTTGTCTGTGATAATATTATATTGATTGATAAAACTCGTTGCACTCTGATACATTTATAAACTACACGGAAGGATATGTACCTTAATTGGTGAAAATCGATAAAGTATACCGTATTCAATGAATGAATCTCAGTTTACTAACTCGGCCATTTTAAGCATTGAAAAATATAAAACTAATACCATGAACTTTGAAGAAATTATCGATTGAGTTGTTCAGATTGAAAGAAAAATAGCTTTGGAACAATAATAGATTTGTTCAAATTTATACTTAATAAAATGATTTATTTTTATGTTTCATAGTATCTATATAAGTAATTTATAAATATTCGTTATTAGTAGGACAGAATACTTGAAGTATTTGCATATTTGTTTTGCATAATCACAAAAATAGCAGAGTACGAAACAAATACGTTTCATGTTCTCATAAAGCTAGTTTTGAAATTTAATTTTGCATATAATGCATATTTTGAGTCCTTTTTGTTTTTAGGACATAGTTTACACTTTTATACGCTATTTTATACTTTTTGAGACATTTAACTTAAATCGATTTTTTCCAAAGTGACATTTTTATTTCAAACAATACAGTCAAAATGTTTGCATAAAAATGTATTTATTTTTAATTTTTGCCGTGTAAAATGGTTTTTGACTGTCTGCATGCACACATTTTTCCTAGAAGCGATAATTATCTAACGTCTAAAATGTATTTTGTTTATTTGGCTATGGTATATATTTAAATTATGTAGTTGTTCTGACTTGTTTTAAACACTATTTATTTAAAAAAAATTTTTAAATAAAAAGGCTGAAAAAATTTTTAAGTGCATAAGTGCTTGCATATTTAAAGCTTTTTTAGAGCTACAAGTCCTCTGCCCTAGTTATTAGTATTATCATTGATTTTATAGTGGTCTATATTATAAAATCGATGGTATTATCTTAGCGAGTGACACATTTTTTAACCTGTACGCCCAAAAATATATTTGTAGTTCTAAAAATCTACTTTTTATAATACTTATAATTAGTATGTAGATATAAATATTTAGAAATGTACGCTTATTATTATTAGTTTTTGGTGTCTGTTAATGATATTTAAACATCTTTATACGCACAATTCAGAGTCCACGGTCGGGCTCCAGTACTTTATGATGAACCTTCCATCTAGAAAATCTATCATAACATCTGTCATAGATAAGCTAGGTGATAGGTAACACTGAATCAACACGTGTTATGTGAACAGTTATATTATTATCTTTATGCATTATAATCCCCACGATTGTCCTAAAACGAACCTTATCAAACGGTATGCAAGTAAACGAATAAACAAAGTAGACACATAAAAAATAAAATAAATAAATAAATCGTTGACCGCAAAACTGAAACGTGCGTTTTCGTTTTACAGGCGTATTTTATTTTTTCCGAAAACTGGGAAAACTTCACCGAGTGAACTCGGTGGTGTTCTTTGTGTGCCACACGGCCATCGACCAGCCACTTCGCGTGCAGCCCGTCTGGTGTAGTTTGCGTACGTTCATGATTCACTGGTTGTGGTACTGCATGGTGATAAACGTGGCGTACAAAGCGTCACTAGGTAGCTTCATGACTGTGCCGGCGCACGGGATCGAGTTCACGCGCATGGACCAGATACTGGACTCGAAACTGGTGATGGTGGCTAGTCCGCGATCGTTGCAGATCATGAACGCGACGACGGGCACCTCCCGGATATCTCGGACGTTCATGAAGCGGATGCAGCAGCTGCCGCCCACCAACTTCCAGCACGTCATCGACCGGCTGGTGGTCAAACGGGATATAGCACTGTTCGAGATAAAACGGTTCATGTACTACTATTCCATTCCGCAGGCTCGGCGCATCAAGGTTAAGATACCCATACGTTTCTTGCCCGGGTGCTTATTGCGCACGCACACCACCCAATTCATGTTCAACAGCGGTTCATACCTAACCGAATCCGTTAACGCAGTGCTCAGCACGTTGTTCGAGACCGGTATCGTCGACCATTGGATCACGCATCTAGGTTCCAACAAGGTGTTGCCGCTGGAGAAGATCCGCGGGCGGATATTGAAGTTGGTCCGGATCAAGGAAGCGTTCCTGTTCCTGTTCTTCAGCTACGCAGTCGCGTTCCTCGTATTTGTCGGCGAAATATGTTGGTCCAAAAAGTTATACCGTACTAGGGGTGCATAGCAGCTGTGCTGGCTACTACAAAGAAGTTTCATCGCGTCGCCGTCGGTCCCTTCGTGGTGAAATTTTACCATTCGTACACTGAACTTGTTTTAATTGTAGGTATTATTATTTCAACAAACTCTACTGAAGAACAATGCAGTCGTAAAAAAAAAATTGCTTTTTTAATTTCGTTTTTCTAGTTCGTTAATTACCCTCAAATCAACTAATTATACGATGTGTTTCACTCAAAAAGTAACACGAAATATTTCCGTTCAATTACCTTCGATTGAAATGGGGTTTTTTCGAAGAGCTGAGGAACTAAAATACATATTTTGAGATCATTTTGAAATTGTAATCCATTTATTGTGCGTATGCGCAATAAATTTCAGTTTTTTTTGTTTTTTTTAAAGGCATTAGGTACCAATTTTCAACACCAAATTTCGATAGAACTATTTTTTTAAAGTAACTTTGATAAATTAACTTTATACTTAACTCAAATTACAGCAGTTTTAAGTTTACACAAAAAAGATTTTTGAAGTTTTTTTAAATTGTCTGTATTTTATCATTTTAATATTATTTTTGGTTGAAAGGACACATGGGAGAAGATAAGTTTAAAGGTTATTTAAATAAAATGTTATTTTTAAGTTTAAATTTAATTAAAATTTTTTTTAATCAGTTTATTACGAATTATCAAATAATACAATATAAAAAAAATATTTAGATTACCTCTTAACCATTTACCATTTTATTTTTTTTTATTTTTTTTTTTTATTATAGAGCTGTAGTTTAAACTATTCAGCTAAATAATTATTTGAAATTACAATACTAAAAATTACATAATAAAACAGTGAATAATAAATGCATGTGTATACATTTCCAATTTAAAGTAATTTACTGATAATACGTTAATACATAGAGTTAGTCTGACATAAATTTCCTTTTTTAATTTTTAGAGAAAAGGTATAGGAAAAGAAGATGGAAGTAGATGTTTGACAACTGTAGTTAGTAGAATTAATAGAAGATTAATTATAGCTTTAAAGTCTACAAGTAATTTAGAAATTGTGTTTTCCGGTAAAGCTGTTGAGAGTGAAGTGTTGGCAGTAACATGGCATATGAATATTTTTGTTTCTGGTTGGAGCTGGAGGTTGATTTGTTTGTTAACAGAATAGTGTGATTGAGTGCTGGATGACGAAAAGGTTTGTGAAGTTGAGATATTCTATGGTTTTTGATTAATTTTTTAAACACTAGACATCCTTTATATGAGGCTGTGTGTGGCCCCATGCATAGGGCACACTTGGCAGGTTCTGACCATGGTTTGGTGCACTTTGAGGTAAAATGGTTATATCCACATTTGACTCAACGTGGGGACTGGTGGCAAACATTTCTAGTATGATAATAAGCTTGACAATCATGAAACTGTGGAGGGGAGAGTTTTTTCTTTGGTGACTCTATTTTGATTCTGGTGTGCAGAAGCCGGTCTAATTTGAGAAAATCGCTCTTGTTTTCAGCAATTTTTAAATCGATACGAAATAAAGACAAAGGTCTTTTAGTTATACGATGTTGAATATTATATATATATATATATATATATATATATATATATATGAATCATATATATTGTATCATATTGTATATGTCTTAATGATTTTATGTTAAAATAATGTTAGATTAGTGTTATTTCCTACTATACTTGAGCCCATATGGGCGTTTATGCTAATAAATAAATAAAAAATTCATCAACTCATAATTGATAAGTCTTATCATATCTTAACCAAGCCATGTTTTGAACCTAATCGTAATCGAATCAAATCTACTAAATTTCAAAATAACATATTTTTCAGCTGATTTGTAATCACTTATCAATTATCACAGTTATTACTTTATCAGTAATTAAACCTAAATTAAGTTTTCAAGACTAATATTTAGTACTTACTAATTAATGGCAAAGATTGTTTTTTAAGTACTTATTAGAATTTTAAATATAAATTCACATATAAACGCTGTTGACGGGTACAGACACTTATAGGGGGGAAGTTGGGTAGGTAGGATACATATAATCAGTTCCGTCTTTACCATATGGGCAAGTGGGTACCTGCCCAAGGACCCCATCTTGCTGGGGGCCCCGAATAATAGAAATTATAACTCTACATTTAAGCTGTAACGTATTAAATACGACAGCTTATATATTATGCTTGTACTGGATAAAAATCGCCACCGCCGGAATATGTTCAGGTCAGCGATTTTAATATCGTCACCGCCACCACGGCAGTGTGGGGACCTCGAAGTAAGTATAATATTTATTGACACTAAAATAACATCTACATAATTATAATTATCTTATCGAATTATAGATTCTAGCATAGGCGCAATTTGGCTTACATTTATGGGGTGTAAGATTTAATAGTATAAGGTCTATGGCAAACTCGAGGAGAATATTTTGTCTGTGCCGGTCGGGTACGTGTCTGCGCGGTTGATGTGATCACGATAACGACCATCAGATGCCTCCAGATGAATCGATGAAATGGCGTATGATATTGAAATAAAATTGTGATATTTTAAAAATTACAAAATGTTCACTCTTACTTGATGAATCTACTTAAGAGTTTACGAAGTTCTATTACATGCATACGAGCGATATGTAAAAATAACGGAAGAACAACCATTATATTTTAAAGTAGTAGACAATTTTTCACAGAAAAGGGTATGTCTATTACAAATTGTATAGCTTGTATGATAGATGGAGTGTGCAATTATTGGATGTTAACATGATTTTATTGCTCTTTTAAAAAATTCAGTCCCTGGTATAAATCTATCATACTATAGAAATATAATACTCCAGACTACTCAATTATATATTCATAAGTATAAATCATTTAATTTACTTTAGTTATTAAATTCAATATTTCTATACTGTCCCTATTAATTATAGAATACATTTTAATATGTATGTACTTAATTTTTCTTGTACATTATATAGAAATGATAGTATTGATTTTAAAGTTAAGTAAAATTTTGTAAATTTCGACTTCAAACAGATTTTTTTTTTTTAATGTAACAATTTTGAAATCCTCAGTTATTTACTAATTACATTATAATAAAAAGCAAATTATGGATGCTTAATTAATGGATGGGTTAAGATTTTCCACTAGCATTTTAGATAATTCAATAAATTAAAACAAAAACCTATGTTATTTAAATGAGAAATAGGTGATACAACAATTTTAAAATGCAAGAAACAAAAACGACGATATAAAAAATAATTTTATTCGTGAATAACAGAGCAATGTACAAAATGAATTTTATATTTCATATTTTATATTAACTGATCACATAGCAATTAAAGGAGCCATGTCTCAAAAATGTGTAGACTTAAATATTTTGGGTGAAATGTTTTATTTTTTTAATTTTATTGATTTGTTACAACATAGCTTCACTAGAATTTTTAACTCTAGGATCTATTGCTGTTTACATTCAGCTGGGTCAACCTTTTGTTTCAACAGTTTATCCTGACGTGGATTATATTCAGGATCATTAACAGTTCCTTCTTCTTCATCATCATCATCATCTTCATCATTTTCAGATTCCTCTTCTTCATCATCTTCATCAAATTCATTTTCTTCCAATAAGGCTTCACCTATAAGAATTTATAATTAAATATCTTAGCAAATAATAAGTAACAAAGGTTATAGTCACAAACCTGTATAATAAAGTACAGCCCTAGGAATTATCCTTTCACGGATGTAATGACCAATTTCAAAATCTGTTGTTAGCAAATTATCAATTTCTTCATCAACCTCAGTTTCTGGATCATCAGGAACTAATAAATAAGTATAAATTATATTTTGTTAATTTAAATTAGTATTATATTCTCATTTAATTGAACATCTTTAGTATCTTAGTTATACTATTTATATGAATATAACGCTCCTTATTTGTTCAATAATTAAAGTACTTAATACATTCAAGTTACACTTAAGACACTGTTAATTTAACAAAATTTATAACAGCAATTATTTTTTTATTTGTAGGCTGAATTTAAAGCCACAAATGCACTATTTGACACAGTGGTAGTTGTGATTAGCCAATTAATATAGCATTATGTTAGAACAAACAATTATTAAAATATATTGTCATCAATTAATAATTTATAATGCTTTTTTTATACAAAATTAAAACAATACACAATACAGTGCGATACTTTTTTAAGTTGAAAAATCCAATTGAAACTATCAATACTTAAAATTAAATCAATAAAATACAACAATTAATCTTTTGATTTACAGATTAAATGTAAGCCTCAAGTGCACTAAATGTTGTCATAGAGGCAGTATTATCCATTTAATACAGCATTATACAAGATCTAAAAATTACTTTAAAATATTGTTAATTAACAATGTAATGCTTCATTTTACACCATAACATTTAAGTTAGAGAGTATATAGAGCAATACATTTTATTTAACAAATTAACAATTAAAATGCACTACATTATAATTTATTAAATGTAAAATTATGTAAAATTTCATTATCAGATACAGAAAAACATTAGATTAAATCAGATTAAGTTTCAACAGTTATATTTAATATTCAGGCCTCTTCAATTTTTTTTTAAACCTTACAAATTTTAGTATTTTTATTCTTAGAATAGTGCCCAGGCTTTTTAAGACTTTCTACATTCCACCATATACCACTTATATATTATTCCAAATAATCTTTTATTTGAACCTAGTTTAATGGTTTATATACTAATTAATAATATCCAATTTACTTTTTCATTAATTCATCTTTTAGTTTTTCTATAATAAAATTGATAAATTTTATTTATATACAAGTGTAATAGCTATACAAATTTCTAAAAATTTGGATGCTCTTTAAAAAACAATATAAAGTAAGTTTAAAATTTAGAAGTTACTGATTTTATTTAAACTTACCAGCAGGAGGGCTGAAGAAATGGAAGAACGAAACATTTTGAACAGTTTTATTAATAAAACGTACAGCACCCTTCACCTTATGCTTTTGTTTTTTTTTGACAACTTTAACTGTTACATTCTTTCCTTTATTCCATTGAATTGTACAACCCTAAAATAATTAATTAATTACATTATTATTAAATATCATGAGTAATACAACATTTCACCTACTTTACACTTATAAATTTCAGGACCTTCAAAATTTAATGGATTGTTTTTATCAGGAACACATTTCATTTCATACTCCTTAGTTAAAACTGTATTGGTGAACCATTCATTTGGAGAAAAATGGAATTCCAGAGCAAAACCCTAAAATAAAAATACATTAATCAACAAATAAATAAAAAATTAAAATGGATTACCATAGGTTCATCTAATAGATAAACTTTGACATCTGTTAAATGACTAAGAATAGGTTCATCATGCGGTTGAATCATATCACTGATCAGACTTGTGTTTTTCAAAATAGTTAGCCAGAAGTCTGGAATGCCTTTGATATTTTCATTATCTATGGTTGCTTCACTAATTTGCACAATTTGAAATAATAATTTTAAAAACAATTTTAATGAAATAAAATATGTACTCACGGTTTTTTATCTTCAAGTTTAACTTTTCCTTCCATATCCGCTGAAAGGTCCTTAACATCGTCTTCATCATCCGAAGGAAAATCACATTCTTCTTCGGTAGGCTCATAATTTCCTTGCACTATATCACTTCGCTAGATAGTAAAAAATAATTAAAATATTTAAGCTAATAACATTAACATTCAGAATATATCAATATTTACAATTTACCTTATTATAAAAATCAGTATACAGTTTGTGGTATTTACATTCAAGAATATGAAGCTCAGTATAGAATTTTACATCGATATCAGTCTGAGATACAAGTAGTTTTTTCAAGGCCTTCACTCGTTTTTTTACTACTGGTGGAAGATTCTAAAAATATTTAATTAAAAATTAAAATTATCAATATATTATTTTAATGCCTAATATTTATTGGTTAACCTGTTCATATTGATTATGAGATAATTATTTTTTTAATAACAGACTGACTTTATTTCAGCTTATAGTCGTAATCTTACTAATAAAGAAATATATATATATTTATAAATGAAATGAAGATCGTAAATAAAAAAAATTTTAATAAATCATATATATAATAAATAGATATGTATTATCTCTATTAATTGCTTAAAGCAATAACATATTTTTTTTTTATAAATAATTTAGCAATAAAAAATATACATCATAGTTTATTAAGGTATTTTATACAAAAATAGCAATATTACTTTAACTATGAATTCCATGTTATTGGTAATATTAAAATATGACATCCATGATCCTCAGAAATAGGTATTCTTGGTATATAACTATTGAAATTGAAATAAAATAACAAACACATACTTTGCAGAATAATTTAATTTTTATTTATCTTATAATTTTTTAATTATACATACAGAGTTAAGATCATACTATCTCTTGGCAATGCTATTTTCACTAAAACTTGCTGATGATAGCAGAATACACTTATTATAATTAAAAAATGTATGAAACATTCAAGTAACAAATAATCAATTACATATATTATAATCAAAATTAATTGATAGCTGAAATTTGTAGACATGCAAAAAATTCATTGTTCTAACTAGAGATACTGATAATGAAGCTTACGCAGAAAAAAAATTTAAAACCAAATGGTAAATCTAGAAATTGACAAATGAAAATATATAATATGTAACCAATATTCGTTATCATTTTAAAACAAGTATATCACAAAAAAAAAAATAGCAAGTTTGTTCATGTTTGTCTTTTTTCTTTATTATTTAACCTGATTAATGACATTCATATTTAACACCGATAATTACATTTAAATGATAGCATTAATATGATATATATTTATTGAGCTTTTAGCTCATTTTTAATTTATTAGAATATTTAATTTTGTTATTATTTAACAAATTATTAGGTCATATATTTTATTTACTATATTTATCATATATGACAACGAAAATATTAACAAGTATAAAAACACAGAACAATTTAGGAAATATTGTAATTTTTACAGAAAAAATAAATTTGAATGAAGTCAATTGCATAAATCAGACTATATACCTAGAGGGTAAGAATAATTATAAATGTCTTACTGGTAATAAATCTTCTCCTTCTCCTTTAAATCCTCTAAATTTATATTGTTGTTGAGAGTCCTGTTCCATATCAGAATCTGATGATGAAGAATCAGACTTGTTTTCTGTAGACATTCTGTTAACATAATATTAAAACATTCAAAGTTTAATTGAAAATATCAGTTGATTAAGAAAAGACTACTATTGGTTAATTGGTTAATAAAACAAGGTCATTTACCATATTATTATGAGTCAATTAATATTATACAAAACTAAATGTTTAGTTTGTTTAGTATATTCAAGATTATAAAAATAACCAAACAGATTGGTACAATTTTTAAACTTAAAACCATATCAAAACGGTGACTAGAGAATACAAATTATTAGACAAATATTATCAATATAAAAATGTCTAACAAGATGTACCTAACACAAAAAAAGATAGTGCAAAAAATGTATAATAGATGCGAAAAAATATACAAATAGTACATGAATATATTATAATGTAGTTATAAAATCGGATTCAGTCGCATGGTGATCAATACTTCTGACGACAAATAAGAAAATAAATATGAGGTTAAGTATTAAAAAATAACGCAAACACCGGGGAGACTTGTAAAAATGAATCAATCGGTTAATAACGTGGAATACCGTGTTTTAGTTACAATAGAGAAGATACGTACTTTGCGCGCAACGAAACCGTTGAAACACACTACCTAACCTCTTATCACTGCTCCAACCTTGATGTGCGTAGGCTTTGAACAAGGAAAAATAACTACGACGCAAATCAATCTAATAAGAGTGCATTTGAGCATAAGAAATCTCAGCAAGAATGGATTAAAATGTATAAACGATCATCGAATTTATCAAGAATACTTGATATTGCCGGCTAGCGAAAGAACACATTAAAGAAGCACATGGTCAGTGGTCGAAGTATGCATGACATCGATGCCGGTTCAAAAGCCGTGCTCCACAGACGAAATGAATATGAATTAAAACAGTATCTTACCTTAAAACCGTGCAATAAACTAATCAGAATTAGCGTTCAGAGTGAACCGGTTCTATTTGCTGAATGGATGGCAGCTGGACGAACACTGATCGCTCACAAGATCCGTACAACAACGATAATGGGAGCCACACTACCGAACGGAAGAGAGTGAACAAAACGTAACCGTAACGACTGTTCGCCCGTACCGTCGATAACAATGGACGCGTATTGACCAATCGCTATTCGATGTTGTAACCGTAGCCAAAGACGCTATAACTGTAAGCTGTTTGAATTCTCTGTGCACTTAAACTGCATTGTCGAACTAACCGGTTGTTAAATAATGACTGGAATAACCGTACTTCGTTTAAAATAATATTATATGATATTTATAGAATTAATAATAATCAGTATAAGTCATGACATATAGTAACGATATAATCATTTTTTAATGATTTTTAAATTTACTCTTTTTAGTTGTTCATGGCAATTAGTGAGTTACTAATTTACTACAGATAATTCATAATTTTTATCTAAATATATATAAAAATGGAGATAAAAATGTATAACATTGCATCATTTGAAAACGGCAGGGCCGATTATCTTGATTTTTTTTTTAAAATGATAGAGAATGTCGTGGAGCGGGTTTATAGGGTTTATATATGGACCTAACTCCACCCCCGGAGGTGCTCAAACAAGAATTTTGAGATTTACGATAGAAATGTTTGTTTTTGTTTATAAATGGTTGCTATGGCGGTTATAAAATTTGAGAATAATATTTATTTATTAGTGGTTAATATAATGAATTACCCGACGTTGCAAGGTAACCAAAAAAAAAAAAAAAAAAAAGTACTTTGAATATTTTCTATTTGTTTGTGTCATTAAAAATGCCAAGAAGACGCTAGAATACCAATTTTTGTCGTAGAACAAATGCAGCTACAAACATGAGAAATAGAAGAGCGCAAAGAACAGACGAACAATGCCAATCCGATAGTGCGAATGATTCGTAGTTGACTCACGCAGAGCAAATGACCAACAACGCCAACAGATACATCGAACATTAAATGTACATGAACATTAAATATACATTTAATCTTATTTATTCATTATTATCTATCTTATTTTGCAACAATTGACATTTAAGCCCCCCCCCCTAAAATTCAATCAAACATTCAACCTATGTTCAAAAGTAGTAATTTGTGCTACGGACAAGGAATGCCCGCACTGCCATGCTCTCAAATTCAAAAATGTGCCAGTCGGGATGTGTTGCACGTCAGGAAAGATGCAACTACCAGAAATTGAAACACCACCTGAACCATTGAACGGTTTACTTATCGGTAGAGATCCAGATTCTAACGTGTTCCTGAAGTCAATTAGAACATTCAATTCATGTTTTCAAATGATATCGTTCGGAGAAACAGAAATAGTTCGAAATACTAATGCAAATAGTCAACAATACAATTCTACACTACGGATATTAGTACGTTAAGGTTAGGATTATGTATTAATTGATTATATTAATCCACCGTATTATGTCAAACTTGGTATAACTTTGATACTTTATTAGATTTAAATCATTTACTAAGGTACGTACTAACAGCACTAGGTCCGCGATCTACCGCAGGTAGATTGCCTACCTGATAATATACTGCTGTGAATCAGAATTTTTATTCCGGAGAATATCGTCCACCGAATATTAAATAACGAATTGAACAGTCATATAGAGTTCGTATATTTAACGAGCAACGAAGTGCACGGGATCAGCTAGTTTACTTTTATTAACTTATAACTTTTTAAATTTAAAAACAATAACAATTAATAATTTATTAACACAGTATAGTTTGTATACGGGAGAAAAATAAAATTTCTCAGACTTTTCTCATCACCGTGTACGGTTTTTAAAACTACTGTTTTCGACCCACACACTGTCGGCCTACAGTATACGAACTATATCGTACTCCGTACACGGTTACAAAAACCGATAGTGTAAGGACCAATAATTGGTAATTATTAATTATTAATTATTAATCATCAATATTATGACTTTTTGAGTGGCTAATGTTTTGAATAACGCGGTTAGTACCATTAAAATACGAAATCATAGTCAAGATTGAAGTATGAAATTATTATATGATAAATGTATTATCTTTTAAATCGAGATATTACTCACTACTTCGATGTAGCTAAATCCTCGTAAATCCCGTTTCACACTATAGAAGTTCAACGTCACGTCAGAATATAATATAATATATTTATATCAATATATTCAAATTTAGTGGCCACATAACTAAAATGACCATATATTTTTCTCGTCAAAACAGGACAAAAAAAAAAACTTTTTTAATAAAGTATATTTTTTTTAATTAAAATAAATATTAAAAAATTATGTACTATTATGATTTTAACAGACAAAAATATTTTAAATAAAAAAAAAAATGCTCTACGTAAAGAAAACAGTTGACGATTACTGTAAAACTGAAATAATGAACAATGAAAATAATTTTTTGTTTGCACTGATATTGGAGTATTAAAACATATTAGGTTAATACGTCGATATTAATACATCGTTCGCCACAATAGGTATTTTTATATTTTATTAGTATAATTATATTCCAATACACCTTCCACACAGCCCCGATTCCGTTTTAATTAACATCAACAATATGAAATGAAAACTAAATTTAATATATTTTGTATTAAAATCATAATATTTTCATTATTTTACTTTTCCTTATCACGTATAGTTTCTCGGAAAGTTTATTTTTATTTTCTAATTTATTAATTGATTTTAGAGAACCTAAAATTGATGCTATGATATTCAAAAATATTTTTAATTATTGTTTTTTCGTCTTCTAAATCGTTGAACAATATATGATGTTCTCCAAATCGCTTTTTTCTCATTAATATGTCTTGTACTTTGTAACGTATTTTGGGTTTTTTTTTTTTTTGAAAGTTGTCATGACGATACTTTTTTCTCCATAAATATTATCATAGTTTAATAAAAAAGTCGTATAGTAATTACTTAATTATAATTTTAATATATTATGATTAGTTTAAGTTAGCAAAAAAGTGCCCAAAATGTTGTTTAATAATATTTATCGAAAATTATTATTAATTTATAATCAACTACCTATTATATTAAAGCTGTATAAATAGCAACTTAATGTTTCATTAGTAACTGTTATAACTCTATAGTTTCATTTAGACTTATATTATTAAATCAATGATCAGTGACGCAATTATCGGGAGTGTTGGGTGTATAATTCACAAGGGCCTCTAGATTAAAAATCTCATATACGATATTCCTACTATATTATTCCTATAATATTAAATACATTAATAACAATAAATTATATTAACCATGACATAAAAGAAAACGATATTTTCTAATAATATATTAAAAGGTAACAACGTATGACTGTTTTTCATTTTTACTATTAGGTAAGGGCCCCGGTCCAAAAATTTTCACATGGGCCCCTTATTATCAAGTTGCGCCACTATCAATAATATAAAAACATCTTATAAGTAAGTGGTAATTTTCTTGAAAAAAAAAATTAGGATTACTATTTAAATTTTTGACTATAAATTTTACTGAAACAAATATGAAAAGTTGAACTGAATAAAACCTTTATTAATTTCACAAATTAATTTATTAAACTTTGCAAAGATATATTAATTTATTTTACAGTGTTAAAGGAAGACGTTTTTTTTTTTTTTTATGCCAATTCGTCCAATGCTTAATTACTTTCAATACGATCCTTCGGAATGATTGATAATCCATTAAGTATTTTTTAGAGAAAACAATTATAAATTAATTAAATTTTTTTTATTATATCTAGTAAAATAAATAATAACCTACTAAACCTTAGTATTACGTTGATAATTCTTTATTATTTTTAATAACGAAAATGATTCTTCGTTTTGTTTAGTTGTTGCAGAATCAGATTTAAGATTTACTGATACTCATTTATACATTTTCAAAGCAGTATTATCATTTTTCAGTTACCATTTTATCAACATTATATCATGTAACTTCAATAAAGGAAAATGCTATAAAAAAATAAAAATATATTGGGGTTGTTTAACTCCTAAAACACTTCCCATAAATACGCCACTTCTCGTACCCATGTTATTTTATGTGGTTGGTTCTCTTCTTCCTTGTCCAAAATAATTTCCATTATTTTCTTATTAAGTTTAGACATGATGAATTATTTATACTATTACTAATTAGTATTAGACTTAATCCACTTCCACTTTAATATGAACCATAAAATTCGAAGCTTTTATTTCTTTGACGTTTCTAAAATTTAACTTTACGATCGCAAAATTAAATTCGGTAACAAAAAACATGTTTTAGAAAAATAGATTGTATTTTGAAATTAATAGACTTAGCGTAATACAACGTACAATACAATTAAACGTTACAATATTATTTAGGGTATGATGTATCCATTTTTAAATTAGAAAACAAATAGTAGTTATTTAAGACGTAATAGTTGATTTTGTTGACAACTAAAAACGATAGTTTTAGTTTAAAAAGGTGACAAAAAGTTAAATTGATACCTTATACCATTGATTATAGAATAGATCTATTCTATAATCAATGCTTGTACCTTATATATTGATACCATATATGATACTTTATTGTTTTTAATTTTTATTATACATTAATATTTCAGATAATCCGAAATAAAAGTTGAAAAGTAATTTGTGTTGGAACCTATTAACCAAACAATTCTTTAACATTTTCACTATTCCATATGTTAAACTAAATCAAAAATAATTAGTTCTTTAACCCATATAGGTATGGGTCATGTTAAACCTATTTTATCAGTACATGATCCATATGTGGTTCATTTCATACATTTATTTCCTTGTAGATTTATTAGTATGGACTATATGCTAATTCAATAAATAAACCATGAACCACATATGGGTCATCAGTGAACAGTGGGACAGTGAACGTGTTAAATCAATATTTAAATTATATAAATTAACTAATTAACGTTTTCTTTCTTTCTTTTATTATTTTTTTTAACCTAGTTTAAACTATGAAAGTGCCTTCACTGGAAAGTATCTTGAATCCATCCTTCAAATTTAAAAAATTATCATGTTATCAAGTTCACTTATTATTCAAATTATGCAACAGATTGTGACTGGAATATGAAGAAGTAATAATAATAAAAAAAAACTTATACTTACCAATATTTTACTTACATCGACTTGTGAAACACAAAAAAGTCTCAATTTCGATGGGTTTTTATATGAATTCTAATCAATGCCAAAATGTACTTAGTGAAATTTTTGTTTAAATGTACAAATTGTTAAATTAATTTACTTTTTGTGTTCTAATAGAACAAAGATCTTAAACTCATCTAATAAAAGTATTTAGAATTAGACATAAAACTAATTTTCAGTATTTTACTATCTAGTCTCGATAATTTTAAGCAAATTCGTCAATAAATTATATTTAAAGCTACTATATTTAAATTCGTAGTTTTATACATATTGATTAATTATTGTTAACAATTGTAGATATAATGAAACTAGTGAATGTGTGAATGTTTTTTTTTTTTACTTTAGAGTTCACTGGAATGAATGCACAATAATATATCTTTATAGATAAATACTATCCTTATTCTCTCTC
Organism: Sipha maydis; assembly: GCA_034509805.1. Taxonomy (NCBI): domain Eukaryota; kingdom Metazoa; phylum Arthropoda; class Insecta; order Hemiptera; family Aphididae; genus Sipha; species Sipha maydis. The sequence goes on from JASXSY010000461.1 coordinate 28,288, forward strand.
GATTTCTTACGAACCAAAGTGCATTAGTAGAACTTTATTTTGAAATATTTGGATTTTATCCAAATGTGTCTGAGAGAATTTAACTTATATTGGACAAGCGTTTGTAATTAGTGGGTGGAGGATTTGATATATATTAATAAGAAAAAAATTTTATGTAATGTAGATTTTCTGTTTATTATGGGGTATAGCATACCCAGCTTTTAACACGATTGTTGTAACTTTGAATAAATATGGGGCCACCAAGTTAATCTTTTCTCCTGCGTGACTCCTAAGTATTTAATTGTTGGATTCCCGGGGATACGTTCATCGTTGAATAGTAGTTGTTATGGAGTTGGACAACGACGGAGTGAAAAAAGAATTTCGTAGAGGCCCTATTGCTAGGACATAGTTTAAAAAAATAACTAAGAATTTTGTTATTCTCGTGTTACATCTTTATTCTTTTATACATATTATATAATATAGGTACTGGCATATACTTTGAATATATTTATAATTTGGTAAATATTAAAATTAAGTTGTGAATTTTTTTTTTCGGCTTTGGTTTTGTGCAAACATATTGATCAATACCGACGTATTTAATTTATTTGCACGTTAATTTTCAATAGATATCATGGCCAAACCACTTAGACGTGTTTGAGACATAATGTTTCTGAGGTTTCTTTTTATTAACTTCAGCTTTGAAAACGATCTCTCAGCACTAGCTACAGTTACTGGTAAAGTCAGAAATAAATACAACGCCTTTAGTAACTCCGGAAAGCTTGTCATAAGATTATTGTTTTCAAAGACTAACAATTTAGTTATATCAAAAATACTGGAAAATGATTCGAGCTCAAAAGCAAATAATGTTTTAAAAGATTTGATTTGATTGGTTAATTCTGCTGAATTAAAATCATCAAATTCGTCAGCTAATTTCTTCGCGCCAATACTAATTTCATCTTTAGAAACTAATCTAAGATTTAATATTCATCATATATTTCACAAAATTATTTACAAATAATAAAATAACAACTAATTAGGTGCATACAACAATATATAATTATAAAGAACATAATAATTTTATATTAAAATACAGGAACGTGCAAAGCGACTGCGGTCAAATACTCAATTAATGTTGAACTTAATGATAGATAATCAAATAAATATTTTAAGAGTATAGCTTTTTCCCTTCTAAAATACGGCGATACGACAATACGCGGAAAGCCTTTCCAAATAAAGAACAGAGAAAACATCAACTATAGAGATAATAAGATAATAATAATAAATATTTATATAATTATTTATTGTAGGAATCCTACTCGACGGATATCGTCAAAATATTACGCTTTCGTCGTATCGATAACGATGTAGTTACTATGACTAAATGTAGATATCGTTTTCCAAATAACTGGTGACATAGATTAAATATACTATAGTATATTTAATCTATGCTGGTGATAAGTATAATATAGATTTGTAATTTGTTGATGTAAAATGTCAATGTGTCTCACAGTATTAAGATGATAATTAAAAATCACAGGGCCCTTTAACAAGCGCGGGACCCTGAACAAATGTCCTATTTGTCCTCCTTAGCGCCGGCACTCACTGACTGTACCGTATATTTTTATCGGGGATAAGGCATTTCTATTACGGAATTATCTAGAGACCATTCCCTAGAAATCAACTCCAAGATAATCAAGAAAAAGCAGTTTTCAATTATAACTTATCTAAAGCCAGAATAACGGTAGAGTGTTCTTTCCGCATTTCAGCAGCCAAATAGAGAATATTAAATAAACCAATTGAGATTAGTGTTGATAAAGTTACTAAAATTATTCAGACTATTGCAGTTCTTCGTAATAAAATAATAGACTTTGAAGGTATACCAAATGAATTTATTGGATTCGTAGAGATACAGATGATAAATGAAAAAAGAAAAACCGCATTGGAACTTCAAGAAGAAATAACCGTGCATCTCATTCAGCGATTGAAGTGCAAAATAAATTTTGTAACTATTTAATGGACAATAAGAATAAATAAACTAATATCTAACTTAAGCCAATATATTATAATTGTTCGCTTTAAATAATAGGTACCTGTATTGTTACTTTTTTTATTATTTTAATTAAAATTAAAATTAATTAATAATTTAATATTATAATAAAGCATTTCAACAGGCATGACAATTTATTAAATACAGTGACGTATTTACGGAGGGGGGATATGGGGGATAGATCCCCTCCTTGACCTTTTTTTTTTATAAAGGTAGTATATAGGTAGTTGTCTCATTTTCTGTATTTCTCAAGTATGACATTACTTTTAAGTATGTTTGCTTAGAAAAAAAGATTTTAAGAATGTATATAATGTACGTATTTATGATCTTATGGGTATATTATTAATTACTATATATTTCATCCCCCCTAGCAAAATTCCTAAATACGCGTGCGTTATATATACAGAATTTGAAAAATAATAATGTTACAGCTTACTTGGCATTTAAACTTTTGAGGATACAATTTCCCGCGCTTTATCTACTAAAAGTCGATTACGATAATTTGTATCTTTCATGTATCAATATAATGTATCTTATAAGCTTTTTTGAACTTCTGATATCAAAATTTCTATTTTAGAATCCATATTATAAAATAAATTATCAATTTAAATGATTTAACCTTTAATATACATACAACTCTACAAAGAATAGTGTTAATCGCCCGCCTGTTTAACATACAAATATGTCATTCCTTTAATAATATCTATTTTGAATTTTACCGTGTCACCCGCCCGCCCGCACGCTCGCAAAATCGCGTTCACCTAGGACACACCGTGAGTGGAGCACATATGTCGGTTAGTAATGCATGATAGTTTAGAGCACAATCAATACACCAGACTTATTTGTATTACTTCACATATCACGTTGATAGTAAAAATTAAAATGTTGTGTTTATGTTTCGCACATAATAAGTTATTATTTCTTAATTTATTTTTATTTTACCGTGACGAAGTGTACCTATAAGAAAATAATAATTTTTTACCCGCCTACATAGATATCTTACACATTAATTGTGCACCACCTGATGTGAACCTCAGAAGCTGCCACTGCATATAATATGTAGAAAATAAAAATTACAAACAAAAACAATATATACAAGATATCTCACGAAGATGTACTAGTTTTATGTATGCGGGCAAAAAATAAAGCTTTCTAACTAGTATTTTATTTATTTTAATATAGTTGTATAATATTAAATTTATATTTTTAGTATTCTAACTATTAATTGAAACTTATTCAATTGTATTTTTATTGTCAACTAGCTGAACCCGTGCACTTTGTAACAGAGGCGGTTTGAACATTTACATTTTACCGGGGCAGATAAATTTAAACTACCCACCGACCCTAAAAAATTTTCTCGCTTTGCTCAATTTTAATAATAACTACTTTAATGTTAATTATGTATCGCTAAAAATGTTCTTACATTTACTGGTATATTAAATTTTAATTTATTGTAATCCCTGCTTGTTATTATAGTCTATACCAGTATATCTATAATAAATAAGTATAAATTAATCTAAAATAAATGTTATATGTTAAAAACTTAAATGTTTATCTTTTGTGTAACAAAATATTCCATAATTATCATTATTTATAATTATTAGTATTATAGTTTTTATTTGTTAGGTTTAACGTAAATCATGCAACAAGTAGTAAGTAGCAAAACAAGTTATACAATCTGTGATAAAACCATTTAAAATTAAGTTATGTATATTATCTTGTATCCTTGTATTGTTTATATTTTTTAATGGAAGATAAGTGTGAAATCAGTAATAAATAAATAAAATCATGTTTTGTTACAATATTTGAATTGTAATAAATAGTAAAATTCTAATAGTTAACTTGTAGTTTAATACATAAATAACTATATTTAAATAAAATTTTAAAAAAAAACATACCTACAAAGAGTTATGTAAACATACATTTTAAATTCAAATACATTTTATAAACTCTAATTATACAAGGATTATAAAATTTAAAATTTTTTAAATAGAATGTTTAAATAAATTTATAAAAGACTAATTATGTATTTTGGTTTAAAGTTCAACATCAAATAAAGTATAATTTAAAAAGATTAAAATTGGAAAATAATGTTAACTTAATCATAAAAACAATGTCTTTAAAATATTAATACTAACTTAAAAATAATAACAATATTTGAAATAATAATTAATATTATTACATTTATTATTGCAGTTAATTGTCTAGTTTAATTTCACCACAAAATAGATAAATTATTCTATTCTGTGATTCACATTGTTCAGTCCTATAAATAATGTTCTTGAGTTCAACAATTACATCAAAAAGGTTAGTAAAAAATGAAATCCTTTTTTCTTGTCTTCATGAATTAAGTACTGTTTAACAGTTCTAAGTACTTTTAAGGCACCTTCTATAAACTTTATAAATTAAAATATATTAAAAATAATTAATTTATATACATTAAATTTAACTAAAATAATAACTGGAATTACTTGTCTTGTGCATAATTCAGTCTAAAACTAGATACATAAATAGTTATAATATATAACAACCATACTAATAATAAATCACTTTTTTCAACATTCCCAAATCATGTTTATCACAATCATTATTATATACAAGTAACATATAGAAAGGAATGAGTAGAATTATGATTTTTGTTTCGATAATTTTAATGTCTTGTCATTGTTTAAATTTGGAGAATCAGAACTTTGATAGGATTTAGATGTTTTACTTTTAGCTGATAAAAATATTGGAAATAATTTGTGTCGTTTTATGCGTTTCACAGACACTTCACTAGGTGTTGGAGATACTGGGCCAGCATCAGTACGACTAGTTACTTTAGATACTTTTCTGTGCTTAGGATCCAAACTAGAATCTGAATACGAATGGCGGAATGTATCAGGAGCGACCTATGACATACATTTTTTTTTTAATACAAATTTGAATAATCAATTAATTATTAGATTTTTTTTAAATTATTGGACAAAATTAAAAAAAAAATTATAACTATAAACTATTTTAACTTATAGGTAAAAATAAATTAGAATTACTATATAGTTTTTAATCGAGAATAAGTACTTATTATCATTGGTTATAAATAGGGAATAGATTTATATGCCAAAAAAATCCTCACAATATGCTTCTAAAAATGTTGTAATATGTTACAAAATATGCATTTATAATTAAATCAAATATATACTAATTTAAATTGTGTAAACATATCACAAGTATTGTAATACAAAATTGAACCATCGGTTATAAAAATATCTTTTTGCTTGTTTAAGTTTGTCTGTAAACGACTCCTTATTATTATTGTGTTTGCTTTAGACATTTTAAAGTAATGAATGATTAAAAAAAATTTGCACAAATGCGCGACACTGATTGTTCGGTTTCCATAATTTCATCGAATATTTGAACTCATATGAATTTATATAATTAATATAGTCAACATAAATGTTACATATGATTAGATATTAAATCATTTTATTTTTGGCAATAACGACCGGTAATCTTTATTTTATCTATATTATGTGATTGTAAAACTATATGGTAAAATAAATATGTGCTATAAATAAAAATATGCACTATAAGACTGCAAATATGAATTAAATATGCAAAATAAAATTAATGTTATTAAAATAAGAATGATCTAAATCGGAGACGATTCAGATTTCAAAAAACTTATTCCAATGTATCTATATATATATTTGCATATAAATCTGCTCCCTAGTTATAAATACTCGTATAATTAATGTTAATAATAAATAAAAATTTAGAACTTTTAAATTATTATTAATTCAACAAAAGTTATAATGAGGAAAAATTGGATATTATTTATTAATTACATTGGATTACTAGACACTGAGTATTAAGTCTAAAATGTTTAAACAATATTATTCCAACATATTTAAAATATTTTTAATTGAAAATTGATTTAGGAAAAATTTTAAATTTTAAAAAATGCGTTCCGTAAGTTTTAAGATAACAGCCACAAATATTACAAATTAATTAGAAAAAATATATTAAGTAACTTTTATATTCAAAGTAATCACCACAAACTATACAATTTCTTGTGCTGTTTTTTTTATAGAATATGGGAAGTCAGTTTCAGGAATGTTCTTCAGTTTTTCAGTCGCAGCTTTTTAAATTGTTTTAAAGTTGGCAAAAAATGTTTTCATCAATTACATCTTCAGCTTAGAAAATAGGAAATAGTCTGGAGGATTTAAAACTGGTGGAGATCGTTGGTGATTAAGTACTGGAACCATTTTTATGATTGTTTATGAGTGTTTTCATTGAGCACGATCTTTAAATGTTTGTCATTAAATTACTCCATACCGGATAAAAACATGCCATCAAAATTCAGTAGCACAATATAATTGAATCATCATAAGCTTAATAATATTTGGAATGTTTTTGTAGCATTTTTCCTAACTTAAAATGTTATCGCAATTCATTCGCCATTTTTTCCATCTATAATTAAAACTCCGTTAACGAACATTACGAAATACGATTATACTACAGAAATTATTTTATAAGCTTGAAAATGTATACAAATTATTATAAGGGCTTACTCCCTAATATTTCATAATTATCCCGATAAAACTATTAATTTTAAAATGGTTATCTCAAAACTTAAAAACGCACTTGTAACATGAAATAAAAATTATGCTTAGTTAAAATAATTTAACATTTTTTTTTTTTTTTAGTTTGGAATAACCCATTCCACTAACTTTATAAAAAAAAATTGTATACTTACAACTTTTTCAGATGTGGATTGATTTGTGTCAAGATTATGTGATTTCAACATTGTTTCAGATGTTTGAATATTTTGTTGAGATTGCTTTACATCACACGTGTCTTCGCCGAGTATGAAACAAGGCTTTGTATCTAAGGAACGGATTTGTTCGTCGTCCACACATTCTGGTTGATCGCCCTCTGACGAGTCCTGGCCGTTGTCCCGCCATTGTCTGGAATTTTCACAAGCACCAAGGTCTTGATACGACGTCCCTGTAAATATGGTCACATTTAATAAGAACTTAATTAAAGTTTTATATAACACTCAAGCCAATATGAAGTATATAAATGTGTGTATAATAAAATAAATAAAATAAAACTCCAATAAATCTCATATAAATTTGAGTTAAGTCACATGTATTTATGAGCATTAGTACAATATAATTGAAAATTAAATTATGTTTGTATTCATATTATATAATTAATGGAAATATCAACTAATAATTTAGAATTAAATTCTAAAAATAACATTTATGATATAATTCAATTTGACAAACTTAAATAAGTAATTAACTAAGCTTAGTTTGTATGTTAATAATTTGGTAATTGTATTGTACTTAAACAATTATTTTACAATCAAACTAAGTACAAGCTCCTATTAAATTTATTTCAAATTTATTATTATAAACATATTCAATTTTTGAATATTAAATGCTTAGTTTAATAAAAAAAAAAAAAATAAAAAATAAAAGATATACATATAAAAATAAATGTTATTGCCAATTTGACTAGAATTTTACTTATTTTTTAACAATAATATTCCTGTATTGAAATATGAATTTTTGTATATTGAAAAAATAGTATTGTTATATTTTGCTTACCACAAAAACTCATCTTCATGCAGCAGTTAGGATAAAAAAATAATTAAATTAATAAAATGCACCAATATTATATTAACATATTAATGTATGGGCCTGATTATATCTAATAAATCAAAACATCTAATAACTAGTACAAATAAAAATATGAAGTAAAACTAAATTCTAAACATAAATAAAATGTATAAAATGAGTCAAGTAATTTGTGATGCTAAAAATAAAAAAAGTGATCAAACAGGCAATTTTTAAAACTAAAAATATTAAGATATTCTAATAATTGTTACAAACATAGTGTAAAAAACTATTACATTAAAAAAGTTAAATAAAATATTAATTTACAATTTAAAATTTAATTTATTTAAACATTAATTGACAATTAAAGGACAATTTTTTTTTTAATTTTGGAAGTAAAAGCAAATATATAATATTTTAAATTTGTTTTGAATGATAAAATATCTTGTTCTAATAATAAATCATTAATTATAATTATTGTTTAACCAACTAAATTAATAATGAAAACTACCTGTTTAAAATATGTTTGTTACACTGTATAATTTATTTTAATGGTGTACAATAAATTTATTTATTTTTTAATAATTAATATTAAAATAATTTATGTTTACAAAATTATTCAAAACAAACAATTATAATATAAATAAAATATCAATACTTGGTATTTCAATTAAAATCTGTGTGATTCAATTATATTATAAATAAGTAGATAATAGTAAAATTTCTAGTAAATAACAAGCACATTCTTATTTCAAACTAATTGAACAATAATGAAATATAATTATTGCAAGCAATAGGAAACACTCGAAGAAACAGTATAAAACAAACAAGCAGAGGTAAATTTCAACCAATAGATTCATCGTCCTTTCCCTTACCTGGGCCCACGCAAACTGAATACTGGCTGGAATCGTCTTCAAGATCATCTTGGCTACTCATGCGTCCTGAAACATAAAATAAAATTTGATATTAGATTACCAATTTTAACTAATATTTTGAAATTGCGCTAACCTCGCAATGAGAAGTTTCGCCCATTTGCTACATTTCTATATAATATGTTCTCTAAATGTGACAGACCATTATTATTTATTATGTTGAATCCACACAAAGTTTCAATTTGTTTCCATCGATGTACCCTTTCTGCCAGCTCTTGGGTTACTTCATTTAATGATGTTCTAAAGTATAAAATAATAAATGAGATTTATAATATTGATTTAAAATGTAATATAGATTATTACCTTGCTTCAACAATGCTGCGATCGACATCATCAATTGATTTTCCATGAGTTGATACAAATGCACCTACTAAACTAGATCTTTTCTTACGTAATTTTTCACACTGCAAAGGTAAAATCATTATGAAAAAATTAAAAATTTGGATCTATTAACAAATTAACACTTTTGTTTCTTTGGGAAACACTTGTTAGCTGTCATAACAGTTATTCAGTATTTATGTTTTAAACATTTTTTAAATTTTTTTTTGTATAATAAAATTCTTTATACATATTTATAGATAAAATACTTTAATGTTTTAAGAAAACTATTTATAAATAGTTTTTTTATTGTTTATATATATATATATGATTTATTTGTGTTAATTTGATTTTATTAACATATTTTATGTTCAAATGTTGGAATTTAAAGTATACCAAATAATTTTTATTTACACATACATATTACATACATATTTTGCAATTAAAATAATGAATGATACAATTTATAATTAATTTTTCAAAGTTTGGATTTAACTTGAATTTATTTATTTGTTTCGATAATTTTTTTTTAAATATAGGCTTTAAGTGGTAATTTTTAAAATAATGTTAAATATTACTTTTAATTTAATTTTGATGTTTGTCTATAATTTATTATTTTATATTTTAATTTATATATAATGTTAAATATCATTGGGACACATTAGAATTAATAGAATTATTGATACTAAATAAAATTAATTAAGATAGAAATAAATATATTTAAATTTTTGAATTAGCTGTTTGCAATATGAAATAAATATTACTATATACACCTACTCTCCATTCCAAAAGAGAAGATACAAATTCTGCGCATGTCAAATGATGACTGATGCAACGCATACCTGATTTTTCCCCTTCCACCTGACTTTGTTTTAGGCAGTGAACTTTACGAGTGGGGGATGTGCGCTGCCGAACAAAAACCGATCATCTCTTTGTATCTTCTATTTTGGAATGGAGTATATATACAAATGATAAACCTACCGCTTCTCTTGCTTGTTGTAATTGTTTTTCTGCACTCAATTTCTTTTTAATGTAAGATTTATTTTCAATTTCATGCGTAAGTTGTAACCATTGTTGTAATCCATGTGGAGGTGTCCAACAACGGTCATCTAATTCACCTTCTGCTCTAGCCAATTCATTTCTTAACATCTATAAATTAAAATTAGTATTTAGAAATATGATATATATATATATATATATAAATATTCACATATATAAACTATTTAAATTACTTCAACTTCATTTTTGAGTTGAGAGATTTTTTCTAAATCAGAATAGGATGATTTAAGAATTAATGAATTTTCATCTTTAATTTGTTGTTCTTGTAATTGTTTTTCTAAATTAGCCTTTTCAGTTGTAACATATTCTTGTTCTTGTTTTGCTTTTTCAAGTTCTTTCTAAAAAATGTATTAGTAAAACTAATATAATCTTTTTTAATAATTAAAAAGATAAAATGAAAATAAATATACCTGTAAATCTTCAAGAGCAGTTTCAGCTTTTTGCAAACTTTCCATATCTCTCATCATACGTTTTAAATGTTGCGATGAATTTTTATTTTGGTTGTAAGCATACCAAAAACCAATCAAAGTTCCCAATAATAATGTTATTAAAACTAAATCTTTCAAATGTGTCACATTATCTATTAAGTAAATAATTTAATAAATTATCAAGCCTTGTTAAGATTAATATTAAAAAAAATGTAAGTTATGAAATAACTTATAAATAAATAAATTATTAAATCTAAATTTAAAAATAATTAACTTAGGTAAATAATAAAATACTGTTTAAGTAACTAACCTTTAGGAGGCCCAAATAGAACAACATCCATAGCTTTCAGAGCAATTTTTTGCTTATGAATTGGATCTTTAATTCCGAGTACATTATTTATAAATTGCATATTAGTAACAGCTAGCCTGAAATTATATTTAATAATGATTAAAAGTTTTTCAATGACCAATGGTTAAGATTTTAAGACAGACAATAATGAACAGTTTTGATATCTAACTGTGAATATTTTTTTAAAATTTGTATAAAATGCACACATTAATTAATTAATTTTTTTATTTTGCCTTTCTTAAATTTTTTATTAAATTCATTAAATATTTTATTGAAAAATTTGTTATAAATTTTATTTTTTTCTATAAAATTAAAATTTATCAAGTTTTTTGATGCATTTTTTATGTACAATAAAATTTATTCTCCATTCTAAAAGTCTTGGGTTCCAACTTAATAATCAAAAATTCAACAAAACACCGATCTAAAAATAAATTTTCATCATCACTTACATTTTCAATACCCTACTTATACTATCATATTTTCTCCAAAAGAATTCTGAAATCATTATAATACCTAAATTGCACAAATTAAAACTATCATTATTTTAAAAGCCTATTAGTTTACTACCTACTATTGATAATTTTTTTGAAAAATTAACTTTTTAAATACAAGAAAACTTTTTTCAAACAATTTAGTTTGGTTTATCTTAATGGTATAATTTAACACTCTTCAAATCCAATATTATTTTTTTATAAATTCATTATTAGATCAGTCTGGTTTTGAGGTATTCAAATTTGGAGTCCTGCCAAACTGTCAAATATACATCTACTTCAGGTTTTCCAGTACATTAGTCTCTGTATGTTAATGGAAGCTCCCTGGTTTGTTACAAATGAATTGCTGCACAAAAACCTCAAACTAACTATCTAATTAAAACTTACTATAAAATATTTCACGTTAAACTATCAAACTATACAAATCGCCTCATCAAAAATATATTTTCGTTTTCCTCCTTAATAAACAAAATTGTTTCACAGATTGAGATTAATTTATAATTAAATATTAATATTGTATAAATAATAATTCTAAAATTAAAATTATATTCTTAAGAGACGTTAGTAAACAGTTTACCACTTAAGGCCTTCATGCTATTTTTCTACTATAAAATACACACACACACACACACACATATATATATATATATATATATATCAAATTTACTAATTGTACATGCAATAAAAAAAATGTATTATATTTTTGTCTATATAATAACATATTAGTGAACAAAAATACTTATTAAAACAATACAATATTTTTTGACTTTCAGCAATTTTGTATCAAGGGTAATGCATCAATATGGTATAATTTTGAAAACTAAATTGAAAATCAAGAAAATTATTGGTTTTAACATAGGTAAGCTTTTTTTATTTCTATGTCAGTCTATTTTTCACGGTTTTTCTTTTTCTTACTTTTCTTTGGTACAAGTTATGCATATTTTGAAATATCGTCATTAAGAATCAAATAATAGGTAATGCTTAAGTATATAAAAAATGATAAGCATCTTCGGTATCTTCATAAGCTAATTATCAATTAATAAAAATTACCAATTAAATAAACTTATCAACGACAATAACATAAGTGCCATAATTTTTTATAATAATAACACATTTAGTTTTTACCATAGAATGAGTGGTAACATTTATACTAATTTAATAAATTAATCAGTATAACTGAATATGATCAGTAACGTCATTTGGAGGGAGGGGAAGCTCATGCATTTGCCACAGTCTAGAGTAGGGTAGTCAAACCTTTTGTAGCTGGCAAACTAATTTACACTTTCATAAAAAACACTCGTCACCGCAAAAAAAAAATACTTTTTATTATTATCCAGTAAAACCCGCAGTCAATAATCGTTACCACAAAAATTCGGATTCGTAGAGACTGCTATACAATCACAATACATTGGGATTCAAATTATTAATAATCAGAATTAAATTAGAAATTTTACTATTGTTCTTTCAAGAAAATGGAAAAAAAGCAAAAGAACACCAAAGACATTTATTAAATTAAATGAATCTTGGTTTCAAAGTAAATTTGAATTATCAAAATTTTTTTGAAAAGTAACGCCTGGGTAATCGTACTCATAAAAAAAAAAAAAAAAATCTTTAAGTATTCTAGTACCTAGATCAAAATCGAGGAAAACCAAAATAATAAAAACTACATTTACTTCACCTGAAATTAAATATGCTGCTCAAAGTAACTTTTTTAAGTCAGGTAAAAGAAATTCAGGAAAACTAATAATAATACAAGAGATGTACTTGACACCCACGTGAAGTAAAAAATATTATTTCAATTCATTATAAAATATAAAACTTATATCTTATAGTCCCCTTATAGCGCCCCCCCCCCCCCCCGAGGAGAAACACTGTATGTGTTACGGGTATGGCGAACCTGGGGTCCCAAGCTCCTCCTTCTCCTGAGTTAAGGGAGGTTGATTGTAGGACTAACAACCCTACATCGGAAAACACACTAAATGTTAAGAAATTACAAAACAAGCCTTGAATATGGAAGAGAACTGGACAAAGACTGGAACCGGAAAACTGCATCAAATTCGGGACTTGGAATATCGGAACTTTAAATAAACCTGGTGCGTTACAATGTAAGTTGGACGCTATCCAAAAGTACAATATTACTATACTAATTGTACATGAAGTTGGATGGCCGAGAGAGGGAAACTTGAAAAAAAGATGACAAAATAATTTTTTTATAGTGCTAACAAAAATAAAGTCTGAAAATGGAGTAGGATTTGTAATAAATGAGAATATCTTACCACATGTTAAAACCTTCCAAGAAATAAATGAACGTATATGCTACAAATGGATAACAGGAAACATCTTCGACATAGTGATAATTAACTGATATGGAACAACAAAGAAAAAGAGAGAGGGTATTAAAAAAATTGAAAGAGTATGGGATTTAATACCCAACTACTGGGTTAAGATAGTTATGGGAGACTAAATTGCAAAAGTGGGGAAAGAAGAAATGTACCAATTAACCATAGATTGAGAAAGTCTCCATCACAAAAGTGATGACAATGGCACACGCTTAATTAACTTCTGTATGACTAATGGACTGACCTTAAGTAACACAAATTTCCCTTGAAAAAACAATTATATATAAACTTGAATAGCACCAAATCGAGTGGTAAAGAACCAAATACATCATATAATGATACAAAATAAACAAAAAGGGTGCATACAAAATGTTAGAAGTTACAGACTCTGATCACTATTTAGTCATAGTAAAATTTACACTAAGATATCAGAAAAAAGAAGAAGAAATAAAATAAAATCATCAATAAAATACTCTGTTGAAAAATGTAGAGATAGACAAATACCTACACGAATATTACAACCAAACAATACATGATGGAATACTAAAATCAATGACTGAGAATAACGAAGGAAACGTAGAACATATATGGTATATAAACGACAGTTTTAGAAGGAGCGAAAAAATGCTTAGGAATGTACAAAAATGTTAAAAAGAAACCCTTTAATGCGAATTGCAAAGAAATTATAGATAAAAAAAAATAAATTACGATAAATCGCACTAAAACATCCGATAAATTAAAATATAGAACAATATTCAACAAGTAGAAAAGAAGGTAATAAAACGCTAAGAAGAGAAAAACAACTAGAAGAGAAAGATCGAAGAAATATAAAACAACAAATATAACCCTAAACAATTCTTCAAGACTAGTATACTATATACTATAGTATTGTCTTTATATATAAAACATGGTTTTAAACATCAAACTACAGTGGTAAAAAAACAAGCAGGGGAGCTGATCACAAATAAAATGGAAATATCAGAAGAGTTCAAAATGTACTTTGATAAATGACTAAACAATACAATAACTAGGACAAATAATTATATTAATATACAATATAACTCAGTGGAGCCATATATAAGCATACCCACGAGATTAAAAATCAACACGGCGATCAATAAACTGAAGAAAAACAAATTAACAGGAGAAAACAACATCATAACAGAACTATTGAAGAACAGCGAAGAAGCAGTAAAGAATGAAATATGGAAACTGATCAAAATAATTTGGGATAAACAACAGGTACCTGAAGAATAGAACTGTCATAATATGCCCAATCTTTAAAAAAAGGATATATGCTAAAAACAAGAAATTACCGAGGAATCTCCTTATTGGATACATGTTACAAAATACTCTCATCAATCCTCTTAGAGAGGTTGGCTCCCTTTGCTGAGGAGATTGTTGGAAGATATTAGAATGGTTTCAGAAAAGGAAGATCAACCATAGATCAAATTTTCATTCTTAAACAATTAATGGAGAAACATTATGAATTTAATAAAGACCTATACATGGTATTCATAGATTACAAACAGGCATATATATATCTATATACTACTACATAAAATGAAGTCGCTTTTTTTTGTTCAGGATAAACTCCGAAACTACTTACCGGATGATCGTGCAGTTTTTTTTAAATGAAAGAGGATATCACAGACAAGGTTTTAGGCAAAAATTTAGTCCGATTAATTAATTAATTAATTATTATTAATTAAAACAAACGTGAGTGGTAACCTTGGTCCAACTGATTTTCGAAGTCTTCGCACAGTGGAAAATGTAATTTATGATACTTTTAAAGGTGCATGTAAAGCGTTGGGTTTATTGGATGACGAGTCTTATTGGGAAAACACGCTATCAAAAGCTTCTATATGTTATACACTTAAACCACTCAGTTGTTTATTGTCTATCATGCAAACGTTAACGTTAATTTGTCAAATTACTGATCTTTTGATTTTTTTGGAAAAATATTATCGCGAAAGTATGGCCGACGATATACTGCATCGGAAACGACAGGAACTGTCATCAAATTATTTTAGTTTTGACTAAAGTATATTTGATCAAGCTTTATTTGAATTAAACAAAGAAGTGGAAGTTTTTTCGGAAAAATCTATAGTACAATTTGGTTTTTCTTTATCAATAAACATAAATAGAACAACAATTAATATTAAGTTGAGGAGAGAGAAATTATGATCAACACCAACAAATGAGCAAGTCGACAATTTAAATGATTTAATTTTATCAAGATTTGACGCATAATCACAAATGTACTATTCAGTTGATACAGTTTTAAAAAAGGCGGATGCAGTCCTTTCCCAACTGAATTTCTCAACTCTTAAACGCCTTCTGGAGTCTCATCACGTACACTGATTTTAAAAATAGGGTAATCTATTATTTTAATGAGAAATTTGAGCCCACACACACTTTGCAACAGTACAAGATTACAAATAAAAAAAGTTGAGAAGTTCATTGCTCGAGTACATAATCTTAACGGGCTGTGGAAATGGAAAAACTGTTTTAATACCAAGAATACCAATTATACCCTCAGATTTACCTTTTAAGTTTAAACGTATTCAATTTCCCGTTAAATTAGCATTTACAATGACTATAAATAAAGCTTAGGGAACAAAACACTTAACATTCCTGGAATTGACCTAAGCGTTCAATGTTTTTCTCACGGTCAACTATACGTCACCCTGTCACGTGTGACATCCAAATTTGTATATTTTTGTTCCCGATCCAGAAAAAGTTGATAACTTTGTTTACAAAGAAATGTTTTAAGTCCTAAAGCTATCAAAATACAGGCATAATTCATATATTTTGTTCCATCCATAGTTATACCTACAAAATCCACATACATGAACTCTAATTTTAGCGCTTCATACATTAAATCTATTAAATAAAAAAAATTTGCAACAAGCATCAATTTTTTTATCGACACAAGCGATATAATTTTTTTTTCAACATTATGAAGAATCCGGGGTGGCGACGCTAAATTTATATGGCTACATTACCACAGAGACGAGACTAAAAGTGTTCTAAAATAAAAATAAATATCCATGAAATAAATAGCAAATTAATATCTGAGAAATCTTGCAATAGCGAAGCATTGCTGGGTCGGCTAGTGACAAAATAAATAGAGAAAAATTATGGAAAGCCATGATTAACTTTGGTATACCAAAGAAATACGTTGATATACTCAAACTGTATAATACCAAGACAGTATGTAAAGTAAAATTTCTAGGAGAGCTATCGTTGAAATTCGAAATTAAGTCAAGACTACGGCACGGCGATGTCTTGTCCCCGACATTATTCAACATAGGTCTAGAGAAGGTCATAAGAGAATTAAGCCAAAGATAAAAAATAGAGATAGTTGGTAAGGAATCGATATTAGCATACGCAGATGACTTAGTCATATTAAATAACACCAGACAAAAAATTACTCAAACTACATCTGAATTGTTGGAAGTAAAAAAGATTAGGCTATGTGTAAATCAAGAGAAAACTAAATTTATGGTTCTCAGCCCGATTTACAAGTAAATAATTTAACTTTTGAAAAAGTTGAAAATTTCAAATACTTAAGAGTGAACATAAACAGTAAACTAGTGGAAACCGATGTTATTATGATATGAGTAAGTTACTAAAATCTAAATTACTGCCTAGAAAGTCCAAAACTTTGCTCTATACAAGCTATCTGAGACCAATAATTACATATGCATGTGAAACATGGTCTTAAACGAAAGACGATAATAACACACAAGCAATATTCGAAAAAATGGTATTGAGAAACATATTTGGCCCAGTAGTTATACGCATATATAGCTAACACAGAGTTAGGAATATTCGAAAGAAAAAATTACGACCTATATAAAATGTAAGGAAAACCTATAATACTAACATATATAAAAAGAACCGGGTGGGCCTCGCTCTGCTGTACACTTGAGGGTGAAGTGCGACTCTTCATAGGATAGGTCATTATAATGGATTTGTTAAATTTGAATTCAATGATAGGTATCATTTTATACGAAAAACGATTCTGAACGAAGATGATATGTTTGACTAGAATATAATACAATGTTATTTATAAATATTGAAATAAGTATATTTTATTTTGAAACGAAAAATTTAGAAAAATCGAAAATTTAAATTGTCTATAAATAAGTCAAAATACTTTGAAAACTTAAATATGTATAGAGAACGTCAATATAAAGATTTGGTGAATATTTCAAGTTGTTGCAATTTTTGGTTTTTGAGTTAGAGCATTTTAAAAAACCGATATAATTTGTCAGTCTAGAATATTATACATTATATTATATTTTACATGTAATTTTATGTCAATATTCGCTGTTCAAACGTTCCCGTTTTTCCCTTATTTTTTTAGGGTTTTCCCCGTCGCATTTAAAAAATATTGAAAATTTGACCACCTTTTGACGCCCAAAGTACTAACTAGATTCACTTTCCTTTCAGAAAAGTTGCTACATAAGCAAATCGAAGCATTTTTACTGCCAAAAAAGGTGTCGTCAGACACAAAAAAAAAAAAAATAAAAAATAAAAAAAAAAACACACATCATTATAAAACCAATAGATTCCATCACTCCGTTCAGAATCTAAAAAAACACACATCATTGTAAAACCAAGAGATTCCATCACTCCGTTTAGAATCTAAAACTACGTTTTCTGAGCGTAAAAAAATTATTCAAAATAAATTTTGATCTAAAATGGGATTGTTAGTAGATGTTATTTTGCAGGGTACGTAATAACATTGATTCTTCTTCTTCTTTTGCCTCGCCTTCCTCCCAATTATTTAGGGTCGGCCACCCTTGTCCTACACCTCCAAAAATTACAAAACTTTATACAAACCTAGGAAGATGTGCTCCGGTCACTCTGTATTTTATAAAAATAGGAACATATTGAGGCAGTTCCACTGACGTAGAAAGCCAATCACAAGTTTGCTCAACAGTCCAATTATGTACCTAAAACATAATACTAAATAATATTGTTGGCACTTGGTTACCTTGTTTTCTATAAAATTATTTTATTACTGTCAAAAAACTAAATCGCTTACTTCAGACTTCACCCAAGCATCCCATAAGTCTTTAACAGAAATATACATATCATCATTTTGATGAAAAGCTTTTTGACGTTTTTCTGCGCCTTTTTCGTATTTTAATTCTTCACGTAAAAACTAAATAATAAAAATTACAAAGGCTTTGTACAATAACATTCAATACTTTTAAATATTTGTTATACATTTTTCATTTATTTATGTCCCAAGGTTTCATTCACATTTAATTGATGTACATATATTAATTAAAACAATTTAAAATAGATTTTAAATGGGTAATTAATAAATCATTCACTATTATAAATACCATAAATTATATCATGCAGGATCATACAAATGTTTATATTATTGTCGACTGTTTGCGATTGCCGCATGATTTAGATTAACTTGGTACAGTAAGACGTACCGCGTATTGTAACTATATATTGATTAACCATTATTGTATTACTAAAGTGTCAACCTTGGCCTACCATGACAAGTAGATACAAAGATGTCCATCTCAATGAGCCATTCAGTTTATTGCAATGCAGTATGTACCAAAATTCAAAACTATAATAGTAAGGAACAACGTAAAATATAATTGCTTTATTCAAAAGTTACTAAAGAATTATGATTAAATTAATTAACTCTAAATAATAGATTTTAACATATTAAATTATATTCTCAATCAAACTCTCTTTATATTTTAAATTAAGTATCAATATATTTAAAAATGTATTTATTATTTTCTTAAATGTTTCCCCCAGACGCATTCAATCGTTTTTCGTTTTCACTAAAACGAGTAAGATGCCAAATTAATTCAACATACACTATTTTTAAGAATAACAAAAAAATGTTTCCACCTATAATGTCCCAAAGAGCAAACTGTCAAAATCTAGGTTGCCTGGGAGTATAATTTTAATTTGAAGCGGAAATATTACAGTAGATTTTTTCGCACAACCATATGTATAAATAAACTACTAACAATTGCGAGGGGGGAATATAAATTAAATAGTGGCTTATTTTCATTGGCTCTATTAGTGATAACTTTATTGGAAAAAAATATACCTCGAAAAGTTTCTAAAATCTAAAAGTATTAATACTAAACTATACTGTTATGAAAATATCACAATTTTCATCGATATACCTACTTTATAAAAGCGTTACAAATAAATATTATAATATATATATACATAATAGTTAAACAAACTTAAATTCATGTAGTATTTATATTGCATTATAAATATTAATAATAAAACAAAATGTTTATCCAAATTGAGAAGTATAAAATATAATTTAGCCAAAAGATAAAATAAAATTAACGAGGAATAAAAAAAGAATAGGGTTTTTTATCAACTAATAATGATGTATATTGAACACACTGAACACATACAAACATTAATTAGGAGCAGAAGTATTACTGGTTAGTGTCGGAGGAATAAATGTAAAACGGAACGGACCAGAAAAAACAACCCAGAGAACTTATATTAGGCTTGGAAACTCAACATGAAACATCTTACAAGAATAAGCAAATCCTTAAATATTTATAATTTCTCTTTTCTTTTGTTGTTTACCTATTAGTCCTAATATTAAATTATATATTATGTAAAATGTAAAAATTAAGTCAGTAGAAAAATACTGATGTTAATGCAAATAATAAAAATTACACATATTGGTAAGAAATAGGGATGGGCTAACATTTTTTACTTCGATACTTATTTTGATCTAAGACAAAATTATTTCCATCAACCTTTGATTTATTAACAGTATTATTTAATCTATTCATTAACCCAACCCTTTCGACAATTAAAAATATAATTCGCTTGAGGTCAGGAACTTCGAAAATATGATTGAAATATCACATACTTGTATACGATATAAATCAATATATTTTCAACTGATAAAAAAATTAAATATCTTTATTTTTATAAGACCAGTTTTACGAGACATTATAACATAATACCTAACTAATTCATAGATTTATTGTTTACTTTAAGTTTGTACAAACACAGAATAAAGTGTAATATGTAGTTCGTAATATGAGTTTTTTTTGTTGTTATGATTGAAAATTCTCAACGAATCTACTCATATAGAATCGTAATTTATATTTAATTCACCTCTATCAAAAATTAGATGGCCTCAAAGTAACCCTTATTCAGAAAAATACTCTCATTGAACATTTGGGATTAATTATAAAACTAAATACATCAATATTTTAATATTCTAGTAATAGTACAAAATAAAAATTGTTTTGTCATAAAATATTTATTGGTTTTCTTTACAACTGCCTACCTGCAAAAATTACCATAAGTTTATTGATAATAATTGACTAAGCAACTTATTAGGTTGAAACAATACCAACTTAAAAAAATAGAAATTTTATTACATTATTTTTTTCATAGAGAAATATATCAGTATTTTTAATGAATATAAATTGATATATGTAAACATTTGTATATAAACTTATTTTAAACATTATATACCACACACGGATTTGAAAGAGTCTTTGTTTAATTTAAACCCAGTAAATTTGTATGCTATTTTTTTTAAATCAGTATTGTCTATATTATAATGGATTTTATGATTTTAGATTTTAGTGTAAATAAAATAATAATCAAAATACTAATATAAGTATAATTAGTATTATAATTATATTGATTTTATTAAAAAATCATAAGCCAACAATAACAGTAATTTATTCCTTACTTATATAGACTTAATCGAATAGAACTCTAATATCAGTTTTATTATTTGATAACATGTTTATAGTATTTATGATACAATTCATAGATGTACAGATATAACTAAGTAATAATTTTATGCTATAAATTTAAATAAATATTAAATTAAATGCTTAGTTATTAACAAGTTTATTGTTTTTAAATAATGATTAATTATATTAAAAACTATAAGTAGTTTAGTTAGTATTATTACAGTAACTCAATTAAGTTCATATCCAATGATATAGATATAAAATATAAGTCTAGTTACTTCAATTTACAGAAATAATGTTTATGAAATACCTAACAATTTAACAGATTGTTTAAAAAATTTGAAATAAAACGAAATTGCGTAGTTTAAAATAACTTTATTTACTAATTTTAAATACATTAAATTTAAAACATAAATTAAGGCTAATCAATTTAAATGTTAACATACAAACATACATCATGTACATCATGTATCAAATGCACTAAAGATGTGATCTGATTAATATATTAGACATTAAAATAAAACTTATTAAAGTAACAAAGAACTTTTTTTTAATCATTTATGTCATTATATTTAAAGAAGCAATTCAAATGTATTACATTTATAACATACAACATTTAAATTATGAACAAAAAACTAAAATTGAATATTAAAAATTATAATTAAAAAATCTTTTAAGTGAAATGAGTTAACAGTTTATCATAATTGTAATTTGTCCATGAAAGTGAAGGTCATTGTAATTTCTATTTAAGTTTTATATAAATAAAAATGTCAATCAATTCTAGAATATTTACTCTAAAAATAAAATAAATTATGTTAAAATTTTAATATAGGTAGTTATTATAAGGTGAAATTTTAATTTAAAGATTCAAACAGAACACTAACCAAAATTAATAATTATTAATCAATTGAACCAAACTAAACTATTTAAGTACCATAAGAAAACTCAAAAAATATTTGAATACTAATTAAATTATAAATATAAAATATAATTAATCATTTAAATACTAAATTATACCTAATCGATTTATTAAAAACAATAATAATAAATAAATAATAACAAATTTAAATACCTAATTTGTCTAATTGACACTAAATTTAATTAAATACTATGCTATTTCAAATGCCATATTTTTAGATTTAAATTCTAAGTGAAACGAGGAATTTATTAATTTTACTGTAGTGTATATTTTTTTTTATGTTATTATACACATTTTTGACCAAATTCATTGCTTCAATGATAACAATCATAAGAGGTTTTGGATAGAAAATGTTATCTAGTTAATCCTCTAAAGGGTCATTTAATGAATTTTCTAAGTTTTCTTAATAATTGCGAAATACTAATGAAGTTATAAAAATACAGCAAACAGTTTTTTTCTTTTAATATTAGCAATTCATAAACTTAGTGTATACAATTTTATTAATCAGGAAGTATTCTATATTACGATTATTATAATTGCATTATATTTCCTTTGAATAGTCAGGTCAACTTATGTTATTTTATTGGTATATGATATCAGATATTGAATTAAAAATATTGAAAAGTTAATTTCCAATTTTCGTATTATTTTCAACTATTTCACTATATTTCCTAAATGTGTGAAAGAAGCTACTAAACATAAGATGAAGAAAATATAACTTAAAATGTAAAATGACTATATTACCTGTATCAGCGTTTCCGAAATTGGGAAGCACAAAGCAAATATTTATTCTGTATATTACACTACCATTTATTATTAGATTAACAATAATTTGCTTACATTTAAATTATAAGATATGTTGTTTTATTTATTCATGGGAGGCAAGACTGCATTTTTTTATGGGCATGTGTAACCTAAAAAAGTTTGGGAATTGCTATAGAATGTCACAATAATAAATCTTCAACTTATAATTTATCTTGATGATTAAATTAAAAATACATGGATTTAGTATTCTAGGTGTAGGTATAGTATCTAAATTAGACAATGATTTATTACAACTTTATATGCTATACAAATACAATAAACAATTTCAAACTGTAAATAGTCTATATTCACATGTGTGTTATTCAAGAGTGAAATTTGTGTTTCAATTTTTTTATTTCATTAAAAAGAAAACAAAAACAGAATTTTATTGTTTATTTGAAAAATTGTTTGCTAAAAAATGAGAAGATAATTTATTTTACTTATGAAATAAAAAATATTTAAATATAATTAATGAATTAAAAGATGGCAAGAAATCTCCTCATTATATGTGTTAAGTTTATACATTAAAAATAATCTATAATAACTAATTGTGTTCTTACTCTATTTGACTTTTTTGTTTAATTGATATTTTTATACTTCAAAAATTACATATTAGTCCCAACATACATGGTTATATATAAATATTAGAATAATAATAATGCAGTATTCCTAATAAATAATATCTAAGTTAACAAAGAACTACATAATTTTTATCAAAATCATGTTCAGTTCCAAGTCAGAAATATAATATAAATTTGTTTGAATATCAACAAAATCATTAGTTGTTAATACACAACCAATTATCACAGAAAACTCGCTACAAAATATGACATCTGTTGCACCTAACTGGCTATTTGCCCAATTTCTTCAATTTCACAGTAAATAATGATTATTCATCACCTCAATTTTATGCAATAGATAAAACATAAATTTAAATCTAATGAATTAGTCAAATTGTTTATTTAACATTTAAAAGGTTTAAAATTAAACTAATAAATAAAATGTACTTTTTATGTTCAATAAATAATATTTTAATAATATAATTAATTAAATTATTACTTTTATTTCATAGATACTTACATCATCAGATTCTGAAAGATCAATAGCACCATCAGCATCATCATCAAGTTGTCGATGTAATGATCGAATTGCTTCCAAACCTACCCTGTCTTGAGTAGCCATTGTTAAACATGCAATATCATCATTGCAAGAATCATTTACACCAACTAAAAATAAAACATAATTAAACTCTTTATTTTATAAACTTAATTACTTAAAGTATTGATCTACACCATTAAGTTTATAATATTTTTATAAAACAAAATATTTATATACTTTTTTTTTAAATTGTTAGTTTTTATATTGTCAAAATATTATGATTCTGTAGAAAGTATATATCATCTTGAATAATTTTTTTGTGATAAATAAAAATAACAAAACATAGGATCGTACATGGTTTAAATGATTTTTTTTCTAAAATTTAAAATTATTATGATGTAGAAATTAAAATGTATTAATAATAAATACTTATTGTAAATATTGTATAATGAGTATATGAAATATTCCTAAACATTATAACTCGGAACAAGGACATTTTTTAGAAATAACATTGTATAAATCAAATACATATGTACTTAATTATTTATTTTAATTATTTTTAATGGGTTAATACATTTATAATACAATTATATTAAATATGAAAGTTGTATTAAGTATTTAAAATTATTTATTTAAATAGTACAGCTAAAAATTTCTGTTTCATAATTTTTAATTTTTACTAACAATTTATTAGGGCTACTATATGAACATTTTATTTAAAATGATTAGTTAAATTAATTTCAAAATAAACTCATACTTCAATATTTTTCAAATCATTAAATTTAAGTAAGTACAGTATCAAATGTTAGATAATTAGAAATTTATTTCAATCATTAAGTTTTAAAACTAAAAATAAATTATTTCATGTATTTCATTCCAAAGAACATCTTTTAAACTAGTAATATAGCTATTTAATTTAATAATATTACTTTAAGAAAAATGTAACTAAAAATATTTATTCCAATAATAATCTTGTTTAAGTAATAAATAAAGTAAATACAATTTATCATACTTAGATAATACAAGTATATACAATTATAATGATTTACTGTAATTTAAAGCAAAATAAAATACCTAAATACCAAAATTACTATTTTCATACAATATCAGACTTGAAATTAACCAAGCTTAAAAGTGGCAAACAAAAATGCATTGTTATTACTAACCAGAATCTGTCGGTTCCGTGACACGGACTTTGGCTGAACTAAAACTAGATTCACTAAGTACATCACAGAATGTAGGAAGCACCAACATTAAAACTACGCTACTCAATAATAGTAGTAG
This sequence comes from Sipha maydis, assembly GCA_034509805.1. NCBI lineage: Eukaryota > Metazoa > Arthropoda > Insecta > Hemiptera > Aphididae > Sipha > Sipha maydis. Next base: position 53,692 of record JASXSY010000461.1, read on the forward strand.
CAATGATTTTGAGCACATGATTGAAAACAGAAAAGATAAATCTATATTTTTAATAAAAAATTGATTTGAACTGAATTTTAAATTATTTAATATGAATTTTATTTGACCACCGTGAAGTTTACATCACGAAAAAACAATTTTTTAATGTAATTTACATGATATTTCGAAAAAAGAAGTAACTACGATTATCATTAAAGTAGAACAATGTAAAAAATAAATATTATTTAAACGATATTAAATACTAATAAAAAAATATATTAAAAGTAAAAGCAATTCGCGTAAAGAACGGCAGAAAATAATTTTTAATCCCAAAAATCACGAAAGATAAAAATAATAAATATGAAAGCAGAATGGACATTGGACACAGTCACACTGATAACATTATTCATATTGTATAGGTAGTGTAGTTGAATTTGGTAGTAGGATTCCGGTCGTCCTTGCCACCATTTCAATTGTGTAGATTTACAGCTGATATCAGTAGAAACAGTTCCTCGACTAAAGGGACAAGGAGTTCCACTTGCTTTAAATGTATTTCATCATAATTCATATGAAATAATAATTATTAATTTAACATATTATACTCACACTTTACAACTTTAAATTTATAGAACATAAGCCGTTGAGGAACGGATCTGTGATACATTTTGAGATCTTAGTTTGAATATTGATAATTGCTGAATGGCGAATGGTATTTAATATATACCAATGGCGCCAGGTGTGATGGTGAAAATTATAGATATAGATTGGTGGGTGTGGAGTTAGATTAAGATGTTTAAAGATTTTGGATGAATAAACACATAGGTAGTAAATTTCTTAGTTCAACATATTACCAACACAAAAAATTGCAACGGAATACACGATAGTCGATAAAAATACAACACTATGGTGTGTATAAGATCAATATATTGTATTTTTAAATAATTATTTAATAAAAGGAGGAAAAACCTTTTAGAATTTGCTAATCCTAAGAGTTTGAGTTGGTAAATTATAAATATGTAACTACTTCAATCTTAAATAATTTTTAGTTTTATTCAATTTATGTATCTGAAAATTTTTTATAGATGGTGTATTAGAGAAATAAGTGGGTTAGTAGATATTAAAATATATGTTATTCGTCATGGTTTAAAAATGTTTAACACAGCCTTATATTACTGACAACACGATAATACATAAGTATAACTTTAGTAGAAAAAACAATTAATATTTTTATTTTATAATGACAATTACAACGACAGCAAAATTCGATAACCATAACTGTGCCCAATTGCTATTTTATATTGTTAAATTATTAATAATAAGGTACCAATAGAATAAGGAAACCTATCTAACACGAACTAAATAATAGTTAATAAAAATAAATGTTGACAGTTAAAAAATAAAGTAAAATAATGTCACATTAATTATTGGGGGTTCTGTGTCCCCCAAGACACCACTACATACACTACTTAGTAATCAGCTATATTATATCAATTTTCCTAAAAATTGCCCTAATAGTAAATAGATGCTGGAACACTTGTAGGTACTATAAATCTGTAAACACAAACTCGAATGAACGTATTAAGAGTCTATCTTATATATAATTTATATATATTTATATTTCTTATATATTATTTATATATATTTATTATACAATTTAAAATTTAAAAATTGCAGTATTGTCCCAAATTTGAAAAAGAACCGGATGGGCCTCGCTCTGCTGTACACTTGGGGGTGAAGTGCGACTCTTCAGGATAGGTCATTATAATGGATTTGTTAAATTTGAATTCAATGATAGGTATCATTGTATACGAAAAACGATTCTGAACGGAGATGATATGTTTGTCTAGAATATAATACAATGTTATTTATAAATATTGTAATAAGTATATTTTATTTTGAAACGAAAAATTTAGAAAAATCGAAAATTTAAATTGTCTATAAATAAGTCAAAATACTTTGAAAACTTAACCATGTATAGAGAACGTCAATATAAAGATTTGGTGAATATTTCAAGTTGTTGCGATTTTTGGTTTTTGAGTTAGAGCATTTTAAAAAAACCGATATAATTTGTCAGTCTAGAATATTATACATTATATTATATTTTACATGTAATTCTATGTCAATATTCGCTGTTCAAACACTTATAAAAAAAATTGTGCCTATGGATTTTAATAATTTTTGAATGAAATTAAGAACTACTTCTGTGGAATCTTCTATTAAATTTTCAAGTATTTTGTAAGAGCCAAATTTTTTCTATCACCGATTATAAAAATAAAATGTAAAAAAATCGAATATTTTAAATGCCTATAAGTGACTTAAAAGTCAATATAATATTTTGAAAAAAATATGACATAAAGGAAATGCCAATATTAACAGCTAGTAGAAATTTCAAAAATCTGCGACTTATACTTTTTGAATTATAACAAATATTTAAAATCGTTCGAGTATAAATCGTTATTTTATGCAATTTCGTAAATATTTAAATTTCAAACAGTCATAAAATTTTTTCCTCTAAGTCCGGTAGAATTTTTTTAAAGATTTTTGAAAAGTAGCTTATAGATAACCTAGTGTTAAAATTTTGAACCTTAAGTATAAACAGAAAAAATTTTATGAATTTTTATCTACAAAATAACTTGCAAATTTTCGCAATTTTTACATATTTCGTATAAATTGGAACTTTGAGCACTTATAAAAAAAAAAAAATTGTGACTTACGATTTTAGATATTTTTTTATTAGTTAAGGAACAACTTATAAGAAACCTTGTATTAAATTTTCAAGATTTTTTGGCCGGCCAAAAAAATTTTATCGTTATTTTAAAAAAAAAAAAAATTAAAAAAATTGAAATTTTTAACTGTCTATAAATAGCTCAATAAAAGTCAAAATACTTTGAAAATTTAACGGTGTATATAGAACGCTAATCTAAACATTTGGTGAAAATTTCAAGTATTTACATCGATTAGTTTTTGAGGTATAGCAAAATAAAAAATTTGATTTTGTCGAAAACTGGTTTTGCGTAAAAACTCCCGTTTTTCCCTTATTTTTTTAGGGTTTTCCCCGTCGTATTTAAAAAATATTGAAAATTTGACCACCTTTTGACCCCCCAAAGTACCAACTAGATTCACTTTCCTTTCAGAAAAGTTGCTACATAAGCAAATCGAAGCATTTTTACTGTCAAAAAAGGTGTTGTCAGACACAAAAATAAGAAATAAAAAAAAAATAAAAAAAAAACACACATCATTGTAAAACCAATAGATTCCATCACTCCGTTCAGAATCTAAAAATTTTATAAGTTTAGATAAAAGTATTTTTATAGTGAATAAAAAATACAAAAAAAAGTATTCAGAATACGTATTTATATACTTATTATGAAAAGTATTTAAAATAGTATTCGAATACAAAAAAAGTATTCAAATACTTTTATTCGAATACTTTACAAGCCTGATAATAAGTAATTATAATAATTCGGTATTTAATTATAAGATTTATGAATACAAATATAAAAATGTTTCTTATTTTTACCTAACCAAAAATTTGTCTTAAATCTCGACCACAAGGTAGACTCTACTTGCTTATAAAATATTATCATATTTATTCCTACAATATAAGGTCATGTGGCATACTAAAATCTACATATCAAGACAATTAAAGTCGACATTTAATGTTTCTGTACGTGTGAGTTTGGTATAATTCTTTAACTTACACAAACTAGAATATATAAATATTTTAGAATGTAACCAGAAAAAGTGATTCGGCTTTCGTGTGTTTTACTTATGGCAGTATTTTTAAACGAGCCTAAAAAAAATCTCTCTTTGAGAACGCCACTGATAGGTATTTATAACGAAAAAGTTTAACAAACATGTCCAATAACAATTATTTAACGTGTATATCCAAAAACTATTTCCAAATTTTCATATTTGTAAAAGAGCGTCGAATTCGTTTGTACGAATAACCCAATATTTTCCTGAGTAAAGTATAAAACATTTGGGTTAGAAATTAGGCGACTTTTTAAATTATTAAATAATAGGGAATTAATTAATGTTAGGCAAAATTATTGACTAGTAGGGGGCAGCAGCATCTACAATACTGGGTGTAGGTGCAGGTAACCATAGAGTTATTGTAAGAACAGCTACACACCGGACACAAGTCGGCGGATATGGGAGCCGTATAACTGGCAACTTCACTGCGATGAGGAAGGCAACGGGATACCACCTCATTATTTTCTCTAGTTAAACAACGGTTTTTAACATCGATTCTACAATGGACTTTAGCAGAGTAAAAAATATTTCCAGAGGTAAAATAGTTCCCCAATCGGATCTCCGGGTGGGAACTGCCCTGCACGAAGTACAAATGGTGAATCCCTGTGGGAAGAAGATAAATAGGATGATAGGGACGTGGAACATACGAACAATGCGTCAATTAGGCAATTTAGAAAACATTATAATTGAAATGGAAAGAATAAAATTATAAATACTAGGTTTATGTGAGACAAGATGGCCAAGCAGCGGTGACTTCTGGTCAGGAAACTATAGAATGATTCACTCCCAAGGAGAAAACGGACAATGCGGAATTGGTATAGTACTTCATAAAACCTGGGGAGTAAAGATTACAAACTATATATACAGTGAAAGAATTATTATGATTCAATTAGAAGCAGAGCCAAATGATCTATTCATAATACAAGTATATATGCCTACATCAAGAGCTGATGATGAAGAAATTGAGAAAGTATATGCTGGAATAGAAGAACTACTAAAACTCACAAAAGGAAAATATAACGTCATTATAATGGGTGACTGGAATGCAGTAGTAGGTGAAGGTAATGATGGAAGAGAAGTGGGAAAATATGGACTAGGTCAAAGAAACGTTAGAGGAGACTGATTAGTGGTATTCAGCAGAGAAAACAGTAATGTGATTACGAATACACTATTTAAAGAACACAAGAGATGAAGATACACATGGAAAACGCCCGGTGACACAGAAAGATACCAGATTGACTATATACTAGTAAAGAATCGGTTTAAAAATCAAGTCAAATCTTGCAAAACTTATCCCGGAGCAGACTGTGACAGTGACCATCAACTAGTGGGTATGAAATTTTGTTTAAAACTGAAAAAAATTGCTAAAGTTGTAAGAAAGCTATAATCGCAAAGAGTTGAAAAAGTGGAAGTAGTTGAAAATCTAAAGAAAACATGGATAAAATATATAAAAATAGAGATGAACGAAATGAACCAATAAATAAAAGATTGGAGAACATAAAAATCATTGTAATAGACGCCTCATAAACCACACTAAGTGTGAAAAGAAAAATACCTAGGAAAGAATGGATAACCCCAAGTATCATAGACTTAATTAAAGAAAGACGTAAATACAAACACTGGACTGACATGGAAGGACAATTGAAATATCGAAACATAAGAAACCATATAAACAGAGAAACAAAAAAAGCAAAAGAAGAATGGCTAGAGCAACAATGTACTGAAATAAACCATCTTTTCGCAACAAATAGGCTATATCAAACCTATGGCACCATCAAAAGTTTCCTCCAAACTAGTAAAACTCACAATAATAATATTAAAGACAAGAATGGTAAATTGCTCCTGAACATGAGAGGTGGTAATCCGGTGGAGAGAGTACCTTGAAGAACTATATCAAGGGGATGAGTTACTGGATATCAATGAAGAAACGGATGAGAACTCTTATGGTGCACCGCTACTAAGAAGTGAATTTAATACCAGCCTTTGAGATTTAAAAAATAAAAAAGCCCCGGGAATAGACGAAATCCCCGGAGAATTACTACAGAACGCAAACGAAAGCATAATAGACGCTATGTACTATCTTATGAAAGATATATATGAAACAGGAGTAATACCGAAAAACTTTTGCAACAGCAAAATTGTAACACTACCGAAAAAGAATAAAGCTGACTCTTGTACAAATTTTAGAACTCTGAGCTTACTACCCCACGCCTCAAAGATACTCATAAAAATTATATTTAATAAAGCCAACCAATATCTTGGAAATGATCAGTATGGATTTAGAAAGCAAAAGGGAACTAGAGAGGCAATATTAGGACTCAGGATCTTAATAGAAAAACAAATATCCCGAAATAAAATAATATATTTATCATTTATAGATATCGAAAAAGTTTTCGGCAATATTGATTGGCAAATTATGTTCTCAATAATGAAATAATTAAATTTAGATTTTAAAGACAGGAGAATTATATATAACCTCTACAAAAATCAAAGCGCAGAAATTACAATAAATAATGAGTCAGCTAGTTCGAAAATACGTAGAGGTGTAAGACAAGAGTGTTCATTTTCACCATTATTATTCAACTGCTATATAGAAAAAAGTATAACGGAAGTTAAAGATAAACTAAACAGGCTTAGGATTGGAATCAGAGTTTGTAGTATAATGATTTCAATGATCCGTTTAGCAGTCGACATCGTATTATTAGCAGAAACAGAACACAACCTCCAGAGAGCCCTGGCAGAAATGCAAATAATTATAAATAAGTATCAAATGCATATAAATTCAGGAAAAACAAACATTTTAGTTTGGGCACGTGAACCCACAATTAACGCAAATATTTATTTAGAAAACCAACTTATCTCACAAGTTTCTAGTTTTAAATACTTGGGAAGAGTAAACAAAGAATCGGGCAAGCAAAGACAGCTTTTATCAAGAAAAAAAAAATTTGATTTCAAAAAAAATTAGCAGAGCAACAAAAAGACATTTCTAAAAACATTTGTGTGGAGTATCGCATTATACGGCTGCGAAACATGGGTTATTAATGAAAAAGAAAAAAGATCCCTTGAAGCATTCGAAATGTGGTGCTGGAGATATATGGAAAAAATAAACTGGACAGAAAGAGTAACAACTGAAGATGTAATGACCCAAGTTGAAGAAACAAGATCCTTACTTAAAGCCATAAAGCGACAACGATAGGACATGATGGGACACGTTTTACACCATGACGAAGAATTGCGTCATACTATAATAGAAGGTGCCATTGAAGGACGGAAACCACCAGAAAGACCAAGAAACTCGTACATATCTCAACTGAAAAACGACGTAGGGATTGATACTTACGCCGGATTAAAAAGACTCGCCGAATATCGTGATAAGAGGAGAGCGAAGTTAAAAACATTGTAAACCAATCCAATATAGGTTCATAAAAATAATGCCTGTGCACAACAAAATATCGGCTTAAACTATACTAAAAACTGAATATAAATTCCAGTCATAGCATTCAGTCGTATTGTAAGAAACAAAATATACACGCTACAATCAGTCGGTGATCAAATCGTTGCGACCAGCCGCTGTAGCTAGTCGAAGCATGGAAACCGTACCTTTATAGGGCCGCATAAACTTCGCCATAATGATGTGTATATATTTGCCCAAATGAAAGCAGCGCTTGTAAAAGAGCTAAGACATATACATATATAACTTCGTTCTGAATCTAATAAGAATATATTTGTTATACCAATTTATGGTTTGTATATGCATAAATTATGGACAGGGGCGGATTTAAGGCACTGCGAACTATGCGGTAGCATAGGGCGGCAAATATTGGAGGGCGGCAAAATTATGTTGAAAATTTATTTTGATTTTGTAAAATTAGGTACATAATTTTTAAAATTGTATTTATCACTTCAAAATTTTGAAATTTTGGATTTTGTATTTGTTTATTTTTAGCAAAATAATATTTATATTTTCCCAGGAACTCGTCTGCGACAACGACGATAGTAGTGTATTATAGCTTATCTTATTGTTTAAGAAATGTCTCGTAATACTATAATAAGCAAAAATTGCATATTAGGTAGGTATTGAAAAAATTAATTTATTTGAGGATATTCTATTAAAGAGGTAGTAAGTTTTTTTTAGATAGGGGCGGCAAATTTAATTTGGCATAGGGGCGGAAAATTGTTAAATCCGCCCCTAATTATGGAAGTATATAAATACGCCTATCATCACTCAAATTATGTGGAATTGATGTCAAGTATATATACCTATAAGATATTAAAATTTAAAGATTATAATTTTTTTCTTAAAATATTTGAAGTATTTTTAGCATATTTTTAAGCTTAACTAAATACAGAATTATGAAATTAAATTTAGACTAATTTTTGTAAAACTTGGCTATACACATAATTTTCAACAAATAAAAATGTTTCTTGGCCATAAACATACAATTTTAATACAAACTTGTGTCACTACTCGGTCTATCTCTTTACGAATAGAATATAACACAAACATGTTTATAAATACGTATAGCTTTAATAATTCTTTCTTCTTTCTAGAAAATTTAATTTAATTGTCTTAGGCTCATAGCTCATAGCCATAATTAAGATATTAAGACGATTATTGTTCCCTCTTTACAACTATGTTTATAAATTTCAGGAATTGAAGGTATCGTTTACTTTACTTGTATGATATTACAACTAATAATTTGTATTTTATAGTTATATAATAAATATATATAATTAATAATTCTTATAACAAATTATTTATTTTTAAAGACAGTTCCGATAATTATGCTTCAAACGATGATAAAATGTATTAAAAAATGATAAAATTATAAAATCATAAGTATTTAATGTGCTATTTAAACTATAAATTACATTTTATTTTATTTTTCGAATAATATGAATCTTGATCAAACCTATTTCAACTTCTGTTTATTTAAAATAAGTATGTTGTGTTTTTTTTACTTTCATGGTGATAAATTAAGATGACTTTTTTAAATTATTAAGACTTATTTATTTTAAAAGTATACACAGTATACATCCAAGTGTATAACGAGAGTATTCCACCACATTACAAAATAACCAGATAAAGGTTTGCCTATATAACTATTACATAGTAGCAGCTCTTGAGATTCACATAAGGTGGTGCACAATTAATTTGTAAGATATCTATGTAGGGGGTAAAAAATTATTATTTTTGCTATAGGTACACTTAATTTTTTTAGTTCTTCGTCATGGTAAAATGAAAATGAATTAGAAATTAGAAAGATATTCATAATTTACCTAATTATGTAACTTACGATAGTTATAATAACTCATTTACGTATATTATATGTATTTGTAGGTACTAGAATTAATATATGATTTTATGAGGGTTTATTTTTAAATTAATTTAAGTATCTACATTATAATTAATTATAATAACTTATTAGTTTAAACTTAACCAGTGGCGTCATTTGAGATCACAAGGTGGGCATTTGCCCCTGTCTGATTTTAAAAGCAGTCCGATGGGCTGGTTCCGAGTTGTTGCAGTTTAATCATTATTATAATTTATTAGCGTTAAAACATGCTTATTTTCATATTTTCAGAAAATATTATACTGTGTGCCAACTAAGAAATTATAGTCCTAATAATATATTTTTAATTTATTTTAATTTAAAAATTCCTCATTTATTTACATTTATTGACCATTACAGGCATTTTAAAATTAATTGTAAAAAATCAAAGTGAATTTTTATCTGCAAACAATTTAATATATCATGCAAATGAAGACCGAAATAATGGAATTCATGATCTTTATTCTATTTCCAAAATTTTAAAACAACTCCTAAATACTTTTCAAGAAATTCTTAAAATTATAAATATTCTTATGATTTTGTCCATTACTACTGCTTCCAATGAACGATTTTTTTTCTTTTCTAAAATTAGTTGAGACTTATTTACAATTAACAATGGAAAATGAACGGCTAAGTGATTTATTGGTAATTTCAGTGGAAAGTATCAGGTAAAATTAATTTAGATGATGTAGTTGATATATTTAAAAAAAAATGCAAAAAGGAAGATATCCTATAAGAATATTTATTTAAAAAATTATTTTTATTTTTTAATAAAAATTATCACTATAGCTTACAGAGTTTTAATTGGTACAGGTATGTCATTTTTTTTATAAAATATCTGATTCCTTATATTTGCAAATTATGTTGTTACCTAGTAGAAAGGATTGTAACAATAGGAAAAAAAAATATTTAAATCATAAAAAAAGTAAAGTGGGAATGGTAATTTGATTACATATAAGTAGATATTATGTTGCGAAAGAAGCGAGGGTTTTTTTTTTACTCATTTGGGCCGGTAAAAATGTTAGCCCCTTCTATTGAAAACTGAAATTACGCCACTTAACAGAGTATATATGTTACCAGAAATGTTGACATTTAGAAATTGACGACAATTTCTAGTAAATGTTGACAATTCCTAAAATCGGAAGGAAATGATATCATCGCCTAGTATATGTTATCATTTCCTAACGATAGCAGGCAAAGATGCTACATTTTTGAAATTTATTCTGACTAAATTAAATATTACTTTTATCAAAAATAATTATTAATTAATCTACTATCACCTTAATAAATAATCAATAAATAAACAAGTATTTTTTAACATTTTAATTTATTATATTTTTAATATTTTTATGATTTGCAACGTAGTTACTCATTTTTATTTTCACATGGCAAACTTCCATGACATTTAGAATTACAAATTCTAGATGCCGATCTGCAAGCACACCTGATCGTCTTGCATTTTGTCTTACATTGACATCGGGTATATCCTTGTGCCCCTGAAATACTATTTACAGTAGCTGCCTCCCGAAGTGATAACGGTTTTTTTGCTTGACCTGCCGATTTTAAAACAGTACTTAGATCCAATAAATTTGCTTTGCAAGGATTTATTTCTGATCTTATGTACATATATTTTAAAAATTCACTTTCAGTGCCTACAGTTAAAAAAAAAAAAAATTATTAATTTTTATAACGCATGAGTTTGAATACGAAGATGATTAAGACGTTAATAAAAATGCTAGTGTACTTCTTACATAGCTTATATAAATCGTCCTTAACTTCTGTTACAACAGCTAATACATTTCTTGGTGATCCACGAGCACGATCTACATCTGGAATATTCAGACGTACTGTAGTTCCAACACTAAGTTCATCATATTTTCTATTGGATGTTTTAACCATTTTTAGTGCCTGTTTTTCTAAATTGTGTGCAGATGATTGACGTGCATCCATAAGCGGAAATCCATTGAAAAAGTTGGGGGGCTACGATTTTTCTTATAAACTAAAGCCGTGGGGGACTATGCCCCCACACCCCCTCATAAATGATCCTAAACAAATTTTGAATATAATATAAGAAAATAAAACTACAAAATTGTTATGTTTGCAAGAATGTTTGGGGGGCTTGGTGGGATTTTGGGGGGCTAAGCCCCTTCAAGCCCCCCCGATGCGTGCATCAAGTTTATTTTGTTTTCATTGATCAACTAAATAAATATATTATTAACTTAAACATATTAAACTATATTACAGTTTTGTTTTACCAAGTTCTAAGTCGCTAGTCACTTGTTCTAAGTTACTAGTACACGGTACATTTTCTTCTGCTCCCTCGTCTTTGTTTGACTTCAAAATACATTCAATATCTTCCTCAGATTTAAAAGAGCTAATTTCGTTTACCGGTAAACCAATTGATGCAACACCTAAACGAGCTGGACAACCAAACATCGCCTCATAAGGTGATCGACCGATACCTAAAAAGAATTAAATAAAATTTTTTTTTTTAAATTAATTATTAATTTATTAATTATTTATCATGCCAGAATGAAAAGCACGATTTTTTCGAAATCGGATAAATTTTAATCCAGATGGCCAATCTGTTGATTTTGTTTCCGCCATCCATGTCGCCAACATATCTTCCACGTCCCGGTTCGCACGTTCTATAGACCCCTGACTCTGACTATGTCTTGGTTTTCCGTGCGCTATTATAACATCACCCCACATAGTATGCAATTCATTAATTACACTCAGGGGCGGAGTGGCCCACCGGGATACCGGGAAAAATCCCGGTGGCCTGGAAGCTAAATGGCCCGTTTACCTAAAGTATAGATAATAATAATGTTGAGTAATGAAAAAGTTTATTTATCTATATACGAAGACGAAATCGAATTTAATTATAAATATACCGTATCTAATATACGCGCGTATATACCTACTTCAGTTCAGTTCACACTGTCAATTTTTATAACTTTCGCTGTAGCCTTCTATGTCTTCGACACGGAGTATTATGTCTATATTATATTATTATGTATAACATGGACATCTGTGGTCTACGACAATATCTTATCGGTTTATCGCCTCGCTACTATCGAATCAAATGTACATTACTATATTTTTTCGTTATTTTGTCATAAGGTAAAATACGTTGCGAGTGGTACCTACATTTATATTTCATACGTATTAAAAAGTTTTGTTTTTAAATATTATATTCATTTCAACCTAAAATATTTCTCATCAAAATGAGCGATAATAAGAAAAGAAAAAGTGGCGCTGAAAGATTGAGGGAAAAAAGTAAAAATTTATTGATGTTAAGTGGAAAACAATGTATGAAATTAGATTCATATTTTGGTAAACAAAATCCAGTTACACTTTCAACGGATTCTGAAAATATCTCTGATCATAATGATTCATCATTTGAAATGGATCATACTTCCCAAGGTAAGCTTATCAAATAAAATTATTTTTTATATAGGTACCTACCATATAAGTTATAAAATATTTAATAAATTTTAAGTTATAACAAACAAAGAAAAAAGTTTTCCGTCAGTTACCCACTTGACCACCCTTTTTTTTTTATTTAACAGATATTAACGAGTTTACTAACGATGAAAAAATATAAATTTCCGAAAATAGTAGTTCTGCTCTAATGCAACTTCAACATGACACTCCGGTTATTAATCCAGAAAAATACGTAGAATTAAACAAATTTAAGAAACCAAATTCTCATAATTTAATGTATTTTTTTTTCAAATTCATCCGGTACAACCATCTGATGATTCAATTTTACCATTTTCGAGTAAAAAGGTATTTTTTAGTAACAATTAAATTAAATAGGAATTGGTGTATATACAATGAGCATTCAAAACAAATATTTTGTCCCGTTTGTTTGGCTTTTTCGACTGACAGTAATGCATTTACTAATGGTATGAGTGACTGGAAACATGTTTACCAGTGTATTTCAGAACACGAGGCAAGTAAATGTCATATGCAATGCTCTGAAGCATATTGTATGCAAAAAAATATTGGAAATTTATTATAAGTTGACCAAAAAATAATACAAAGAGATAAGGTTAAGAAAAATAGGGCAGTACTTGAGAGAATAATTGAAGTTATCAAGGTTATTAGAAAACGTGGTTTTAGTATACGAGGTAAAAATAATGAAGCTGCTTATTTACTCAATGACCCTATCTTAGATCATGGCAATTTTCTTGAAATGATTATATTATTAAGTAAATATGACGCTGTTTTAAATGAACATTTGAATAAAATTATAAATACGAACGAAAAAATGCATAAACGTGGATCTCAAGGGCGTGGAAGTTTTGTTACTCTTTTAAGTCACTATTCAATAGATAATGTAGTTACATCAATCTCTTCATTAATAAAGTCTACCATTTCAAATCAAATAAAACAATCAGATATGTTTTCTGTTTTAATCGATACTACCCAGGATATCTCAGTGATGGACCAGTGTTCAATTGTACTAAGGTACGTAATAAATGGAGAAATAAATGAAAAATTAGTCGCTGTTATGTGCTGTACTGATTCTACAGGGGAAGGTATGAAGGTATAAAGTTATTACAATCTGTATTATTTTTATTAGACATAAACATTACTTGTTGTATTGGGAACGATACATATGGCGCAGCTAATATGCAAGGCATGTATAAAGGTTTTACGCCTTGGCTTAGCAAAACAGCACCCGAACAAGTTCATGTTTGGTGCTATAGCCACGTTTTAAACTTGGTAATATGTGACGCTACGAAAAAACCCAGTTAAAGTAACAACGTCCTTTTCTGTCATTAATTCATGTGCCGTATTTTTTAAAGAATCATACCAGCGTATGAATATTTGAAAGTCAATAAGTAATAATCATCACGATAATATTCGAAAAAAACGTCTTCAAATCATCGGAGAAACGAGATGGACCGCAAAGCAAACAACCCTTAACAGAATTTTTGGTACTTATGATATATTTGACGATGCTTTGTATACCGAGTTTATTATTTTTCTATCTAAAATATTTAATATAGAAAGGTTTTAAGCCTGATATTCGATCTAAAGCTAACTGTTTATTGTCATCATTATTGAAATATGAAAATATCCTCATTGCACATATGTTTATGAAAATATTTTCTATAATAGGTCCCTTATCAAGATACTTACAAACAAGGGGCTTAGATTTATTAAAATGTCAACAAATGGTCGAAGGCACTTTAAAACAAATAGAAAAACTCCAACGAGATATGTAAAGTATAAAAATAACATGTGATAAGTTTATAGAAAAGCTCAACGCATTATTTATTTAGAAATTTAAAATACTGAAGATGAAAAAAATAAGAAAGATTTAGAAATGTGTGTTATTCAAGATCAGTTTTAAAATAAACGTATTCAAAGAAAGAAAAGGATGTCTACTTTTGAAACGGAAGATGAACCAATAATTAATGCTGCAAACAATTTGAAGTTGAAGTTTATAATAAATTATTTGATGCTATTATACGAAGTATGACTACAAGGTTTATTAAAAATAATACATTATACTTTGATCTTTGATCTTTCTCTTTTATCGCCAAACAATTTTGAATCATTCAAAAATGGAATGCCGAGTGGTGATAATGATCTACATTATCTTTGAAACTTAAACCATTTATAAATGTAACAATGATGTTGAACAAATTAAAAGCTGTTTATGTGAAGAATTATTACATTTTTCTAGCTCATGGAAATATTTAAAGAAATCAGTAAATGACGAATATAATATGATATATTGTGAAGATACTGAAAATTCTGATGACAAAGAAGATTCAAATTCATATAAAATAAAGCCATGCAGAAGTTGTCAAAATTGTCCTTTTTGTTGTTACAAGGCCTCAATTAAATATAGTTTATTTTCTAACACCTATCCAACTTTGATGTTGGCATATCAATTCTTACTGACATTAACCGTAACACAAGTTGCGTGCGAAAGATCATTTTCAACACTGAAATATATAAAAAACCGATTAAGAAGTACGATGAGCAACGAACACTTAGAAAATTTCATGTTATTGGCAATCGAGAAAAAAACACTAGTCCAACTTAACAAAGACGAAATAATAAGCTCTGTTGGAGAAAAGAGTAAATTATTAAACAAATTATTATTATAAGCATTGATTAAGTATTTAATCAATGTTATAAGTAAAACAATTATTATAATTATATCTGAAGCTAAAATAGTTTATTCTTTGTAAGTTACTATATTTATTTTAATTTTATCATAACATATTATAGGTATAAAAATAATTATGATTTATTACTATTTTGGTTTGTGTATTTTTATTTCGGTTTTATAGTTTTGTTAATAATTTTATCTGTAAAATACATGCACTGTACTTACCTATTTGTTGTTTGTCTGCCTATATATATTTACATACAAAATTAGATAAAATACAATTTTTAATCAGGAATTGAAAATTTTGAGTGGCCTGGAGAAAATTAATTTTACTGGCCTGAATTTTCTTCTCACTCCGCCCCTGATTACACTATTAACAAACTCTCTCCCATTATCGGAATGTAGAATTGCTGGCGCTCCAAAAGTTGTATAAATTTCCATTAAGTTATATGCTATTTCTTCTGCTCGTTTAGTCTTTAGTGGTTTAAGTATAACAAATGTTGTAAATTAATTAATAAATGTCATTTTATGCATTTTTTTAAATATATTTTTAGATCATAAAATTCCGGGCCTTCCGAGCCTAATAAATTACGGAAATGATGACAATTCCTAGGCGGTGACAACATTGCCTTCCGCTTTTAGGAATTGTCAACATTTACTAGGAATTGTCGTCATTTCCTAAATTGTCAACATTTCCGGTAACATATATATAATTTATATTTGCTATTTTATATATTTTTATTTTTTTTCATTTTTATAAACTACCCTGAAACAAATTTTAATACTATGAAAAATACAATCATCTGAAGAAATATATAATAGAACTAAAGTAACTACGAAAACGTCGAGAACATACGCTGGTCGGCACAGTGACTTGGTAGCATACTAGCATATTATATTTTATTATATCAATTATAATATTTGTCTTAATATTTATAATGAGATCATACAATTTTACAATAATGTATGTTTGTGTTTTAATTAAACTCTAGTTCGAAAAACCATAATATTATTGTCATGATTAAATATAATATTGAATAATTTACTGACGAAATCTGTTTTTAATTATCCTCCAAACTAAGACACTATTTTTATTGTAGAATACGTTCTTAATATTTCCGTTCCCACATGATAAATGTAGTTAAGGAATCGAGCATATTTTAATGATTTGTCAGTTGTAATAAGCTAATTATCACTGTAGTGTAGTATTGTAACGTAGAGTAGTCATGGTATAATCAATGTTCATTTCAGACTTTTTATCCCGGAGGGGGACGTCGCAGTAGTAAATATTTAATATAAAATATATTTTTGTAATAATTGTATCTGTATAGTTAAAAGACCAATAAAAAGTTATGTCAACGAGAAAAATTTAAAAAAAATAATATTGTCCCGGTTTTCGTCAAATAAAATATGGTAATCCTACCGTATACCCATCAAATATTTGTCTAACGACCAGTCCCACGAGTAGCACGAGTCGAAAATACAAAGACTCAAAGTCAACAACTAGTATTTACATATTATATTATGAAGATTAAAAATAGTATTCCTCCCTCCCTCCTTCGTTCCATGAAAATCGTTCGAAATATTTTTTTATTCGATATACATTTCGAGATCAAGAATTGATTGTTTTTAAAATAAACAAGATATCACTCGAAATAATCTCTCGGTTATATAATCGAATTATTATTTTAATAATTAAGATATCTCTATTGTATATCTTGATTACATCCATCACTATTTCTAACCACAAAATGATCCCCGTCATGCGATACCGAGTATTGCAGCGGTCCTCACCAGGATTTTAGAAAGGGCCAAATGTAATTTTTGAAAATCCCTTGCGGGCCGCATACATTTTTAGTGATAATAATTAAAAATATAAAAATTATATATACATATATATTATACATTTTGTTAGGAAAGGGTATTGTAGGAAAAAGTCACACATGTTTTCATTTATATTATTAGTAAAGTATATATTTATTAAATTATTAGATTGATAATTTTTAATTTAGCTTTTGATTAATTTATTTGATTTAATGTTGTATTGATGTTGATGGACGGTACCTCTCTGTTTGTTTTATGATCTTGTTTATGTCTACGGGTGTATTTGATGTTGACAACCGCAGTAAATCGTCCAAATGCACATCACTCAAACGATTTCTGTATTTGTTTTTTTATAAATGTTAACTTACTAAAAGCAGCTTCACACAAATATGTCGACCCAAAAAATGTTAGAATAGCTTTTACATTTGATAAAAGGGAAGGATATTGATGTTCCTCAAGTGTATTCCAAAATTCCATTGCATTATTTTTATCATTAAAAATATCTTTTAATGTTATGTCTTCCTGTAAGTCAATTAATTCGTTTTTCAATAAACCAATGTTATGATTCATAATATTAATTTCAAATATTTCTTTTGTAATTACTGTCCACGGATTTTCAATAAATCGAAATGCATTTCTTAAGTTTTTAATATCATTGAAACGACTGTTCATTTCATTTTTTAAAGTAACCAATAGTTCAAGCAATTGTGGTTTTAGAGTTTCTATATCAGTATCATCAGAAAAAATGTTATTTTCTTTTTTCATTACATCAAAATTGGAAAAACTTGAAAAATCATTATCAGATACTTCTTCAATATACATTTTGAGCTTTTCTTCAAAAGCAAAAATCTTACTGGCCATGTGAGGGATAAGTTTATTTTCTCCTTGCAGATTTGTTTGAAGTATATTTAAACTTTTTGTTACATCTGCAAGAAATGCAAGTTTGTACCAAAATTCTAATGAGTTTATTTCAGGAAATTCACCTATTTGTTCGTGGATAAATAATTTAATTTCTTCACGAAGGGAAAAAAATCGTTCTAAGACTTTACCTTTGCTTAGCCATCGTACTTCAGTATGAAACATAATATCACTGTATTGGGAATTTAGTTCGGAAAGAAATTCTTTAAATTTTCTGTGATTTAAATCTCTAACTCTGATAAAATTGACGATTTTAATTGCTTTATTCATGACAACACTAAAATCATTTGGAAATTTGCATGATAAATTTTCTTGATGAATAATACAATGGAAATTGATTAATTTTGGTTTTACAATTTTATTCTTAATAAGAGTAGCAAGACCAGAATTAGTTCCAATCATTGAAGGACAACCGTCTGTACATATCGAAATTAAATTTTTCCAATCTATTTTATTTTTTTCAAAAAATGTAGAAATTGTTTCAAAATAATCCACACCACGAGTTTGGTTTTTCAACGGTATGACTTTCAAAGTCTTCTTTAATAATATTATCTTTTGAACAAAACCTAACAAAAAGTATTAATTGAGAAGTAGAGCTTATATCTACTGACGAATCTAATGCTAAAGAAAAAAATCGGCAATCTATTAATTCGTTGATCACTGAATCGAATACTTAATTTCCAAGATGTTCGATCCTACGAACACATGTAGCATCAGATAACTGCAGATTTGAAATTTGGTCACGTATTTCTTTAAAATTGGAAAAATTACAAAACAGAGTATTTACTACTGTTTCCATACAATTTTTTATTAGTTCGGCATCCGAAAATGGTTTCATGCGTTTGGCTAAAATATGTGTTACTTCATACGATGCTTTTGTTGCAAGTTCATTTTTATTAGTGAACCGTAACATTGATTGTTTTTCAGAAAAAATTCCTTTTTTTAATTCAACTAGTTTTTCTTCTCTTATTTTAGATGGGTGGGGATAATTTTTAGAAAATTCAGTATGGTGAGTATTGTAATGACGATTAATATTATAACGTTTTGGAATAGTTATGGTTTTACGACAAATTAAACATAAAGCATCGTGTTTCTTACCAGAAATACAGAAAAATTCAATCTCCCAACTGTCTTGAAATATTCTGTGTTCATCTTCGATTTTACGTTTTGCCATGATAGAGAATTCACAGCTTTCTCACAGAATCCTGTACTCACAATGTTAAAAGCACAGAATTAAATATTATAACAATACGTGATCAAATACAAACGGACAATAAGCGATAACGGATAAACTGTTCACACAAGACTACGCAGTGGAAATGAACAAACTTATAATCGTAGGTACCTACCTACTTATCTGTCTAACTGGTAATTCAATACAAGTTTAAAATAGAAGGATAAGATAAATAAAAAAAATAATTAAATAAAATGAACGATTTTGTTCACTGTTTATAGAATTTTGGATTTTAAAATGTACAATTTTATTTTAGTGCGGGCCGCACTAAATTTGTTAAAGGGCCGCGTAGTGAGGACCGCTGGAGTATTGAGTACCGATCACCAACAGTAGGGAGTAGGGACACGAAATACAAAAATTTTGTTCGTTAAAAATTGTTTGGTTTAGTTCGTATACAGTGTAAAAGACAGTGTACAGCTAATGATAAAATTCTAGGTTAGTAAGACGGGATGTATTCGTTCTAATACCATTTTATAATAACAAAACATAAATCCTCCACAATATGATTGATCGGTTTGTGTACTGGTGTAGTAACGGGCGCATGAAGCATGTTTGTTCCTAAATATCCATTATGAACGAGTAGTCAAGTACACTTGAATACTTGATTGTTCTGTGCTGAACAAAAAGAATCCAAATTCAAGTGTAACTGATAAAAAATTGTACCGATGTAACGAATATTTTGGAGTCGGTACTTTATTGTAACTGTACCCATGATAAAATATATTTATTTTATAGAACAATTCCGCAGAAGTTACGATAATTCCCAACAATATTATGAATATACTACTATAATAATTATAATTTAATATCACTACTAAGAATCTTATCAATTCTTCTTCTTCTACTTCGCCTTCCTCCCAACTATTTGGGGTCGGCCACCCTTGTCCTACACCTCCACTTTACTCGGTCAATCACATCTCCTCTGCACACACCGACAGCCCTCATGTCATTCTCCAAAGTCTCCAACCATCTCTTTTTTGGTCTTCCTCTTCCTCTTTTCCCTTCAACGTCCATCTTCATAACCACTCTTACTGCATTCGTTTCCTCTCGCCTCATCACATGCCCAAACCATCTCAGCCTATTTTCTCTCATCTTGTCCACAATTGGCGCTACACCAACACTACCTCTCACGTATTCATTCCTTATTCTATCTTCTCTTGTCACTCCACTCAACCATCTAAGCATTCTCATTTCCGCGACACTCATACTTTGTTCTATTCTCCTGTTAACCGCCCAACACTCTGAACCATACAGCATAGTTGGTCTCACTACACTTTTATAAAATTTACCTTTCAGCCTAATTGGAATTCTCTTATCGCATAACACGCCAGATGCTTCTCTCCATTTCATCCACCCGCACTTAATCCTATGTTTTACATCAATGTCAAAGCCCCCGTCCTTTTGAACAAAAGATCCTAAATATTTAAAGCTCTCAACTTCACCTATCACATCACCATCTATTGTCAGTTGTCTCCTCATTCCTTCAACTTCTTGGTCTCTTTGTCCAAAATCATACTCAATATACTCAGTTTTATTTCTACTAATTCTCAATCCCTTTTCTTCGAGGGCTAACCTCCACTCATTTAACCTATTATTGACAACTTATAGGTTTTCTCCTATCAGAACTATATCATCCGCAAACATCATACACCATGGTATCTCACCCTGTATCTCCTTTGAAACCTCATCCATAACCACTGAGAACAGGTAGGGGCTTAGAGCTGACCCTTGGTGCACACCTACTCCTATACTGAAACCTTCTGATACTCCACACCGACTCTTGACACTAGTACTCGACCCTTCATACATATCCTGGATCAAATTAACATACATTTTTGGGACATTTTTTCTCATTAATGCCCACCTTAAAACTTCTCTTGGCACCCTGTCATACGCCTTTTCTAAATCTATAAAAACCATGCATAGTTTTTTATTCTTTTCTTTTCTTTTTTTTAAAGAATCTTATCAATTACCAATAATAATTGTGTAAAGTTTGTTATCATGTTATAATGTGCTATCATCATAGATAATATCGTGCAATATTTTCATGTTATCTGCACTTATTTTGTTTCACTCCTTTTTTTTAGTCTCATAAACTAATTAAACACACTGAACTTAACTTGGTTTGATTACTAATAAAGCTTACATTTTCGACTATGTCAGTTATTTCGTGTAGAAGATTTGCTTATGCTGGTAAAATAAGCAAAGCAGCGTTTTTTCGGTGTATTAATGCACGTAGCACATCTTCAAAGAACGAAGTTCAAGAAATTGAAACTGTTACAACTTCTGTTGACAAAGCAATATCCGAAGATGAAATTAAAAAAATCTGTAACAAGTCTCGATTGAATAATGGTCATCGTAATTTGGTGAATGATCAACTGCCATATAAAAATCCTGTGCATAGATATCACCATACAGTGAAATATAAGAGAAAAATGTATGGTAGGTATGGAGATTCTAGTAATGTTAATCCAGCTTTAGCATGGCCAACGGTCCAAGATTTAGAGGATGTTAGAGAGTATGAAAAAGTAGCATATCCATTAACTATTCAAGAAATGCAACAAAATGCATGGAACCGCCTAGAATGTGAAAACCAAGAGATTCAAATGCGCCAAAAAAAAATTGATGATAATATGAAGAAATTAAATGGATGGCTAAAAGAAGTTAAAGAAAAAGCAGCAAGAAAAATACACGATGCACAACAAGCCAAAGAGAAGAAAGAGAGACTCATTGAAGAAGTGAAAAAACATTTTGGATATAAAATAGACCCTAAAGATGATCGATTTAAAGAAATGTTGGTGAAAAGAGAAAAAGAAGAGAAGAAAAAAGTCAGAGAAGAAAAGAAGAAAATCCGCGAAGATAAACTTCTTCAACAAATGCAAAATAAAGATTGAAATATTAGTAAAAAAAATGTTATGTCTATGAATATTACAAACATTTAATAAAGAAAAGATAATTTAATTTTGATCTATTATTATTTATTAGTATTATTTTATCAACAATTTATTCAAAAACTTCATTAGATGTCACTTGGTAAATAATAGTTATTATTAATATGTAGGGTGATTCATGATGTGGCGTATTTTCAAATTTTTAGTAGACGAACTTAAATTTTTCTAAAAAAAGTAATTTTATATTATTATAAATATAAACTAAGGGTTATTTACTAACACCACTGAACTCATGGGGTCTGACATTAATTTTGAGTATGGTTAAATGTAGGTGTGATCACTGTTCGCAAATTTGGTAGAATTGTTATAGGGGTAGTTTAATTAAAATTGTACTTGATAAGTAATTCATGTCATTATGTTTTAAGAAATATATATATGTTTATAGGTACAGGTAACTTAATAATTGACATACTTTAAAAATTAATCTGTGAGCTAATATTCATTAGTCATTACCAGGGCTAGGGACTTATAGCACTTTAAATCATTAAAATAAGCATTTTAAACATCATTATAAGCACTCAATTAAGCATTTAAAAATCTTAAATTTAAACAAAAATATTTAATTAAAAAAAAAAATTATCTAAAATAAGTAAAAATTAAATACGATAAAGTACTAGGCATATTTTGAAACTGTGTTGAATATAAAATTAAAGATTACAAAAAATAAAATAAATCTTTATAGGTATTATAAAAAATGTTAAATTGACTTTCGATACATTTTGTCTTTTTGTTTATGGATTTTCCAAGTGATTTTGTGAAAAATAAAATGTAAACAATATTTATTAATAGTTAAAAAAATTGTGGGGGTCAGTGGCTTACATCATCATCTATAATTAAGCAGAGATACACAAAAAAAAATCAGAAAAACAAGAAATAAGCATTTTTTTTTAAAAAAAATCGTCGAAAAAAGCAAAAAAAACACTTTCAAATTTCATAACTGAACGTGTTATAACATGACATACACATCTATAACTCTCTAGTATATTTTAGGTCAAGCAATAAAAATAAGTAATTGTTATAAGTCCCAAGCCCTAGTTATTACTAAGAAGTATTATGAGCATGAAACTATGGCTTGTTAAAATGTAAACTGATAATAAACTATACACATTTGATTATTAAACAGTATAAGTATTAATATAATTCAGAGTTAAGTTTTTTTTAAAAATTGTTATGTGAATAGAATCATAATATTTAATGTAATGGTGCTTATTACGTGGATATATGACATATTATTTATACAAATTCTTACACAACATTCAATTAAAGATAATTGTATATACTTAATTTTTAGCTAATCAATCAAGGGTGTAAGATAATGAATAATAATTTATACTCATACATTCATATGCTACAATCACTTTAGTCTAATAATTTCTATAAAATGTCCCCCTATTTTTAGTATAGTACATATATAAATAATAATAATAATAATTAAATGTAAAAAATGATGATTTAGTCATCATTTTTTACATTGAATTATTATTTTAAGCTCTTAGCAAAGATTACTACACACAGTATTTTGAGCTTAGTGAGAGATAACCTCACTTTTGATTTACAGAATTGTATGATGATAATCACCTAGAGCATTACCAGGATTTTATTTAGTATATAAAATGTAATTAAATAAATAGTAGAAATTACTTAATATTAGTGTTATTCTGGTATTTTGAAGTACGTAGTTTATATTCCAAATAATATGATTTATAAATAATATATTAGCTTATTACTCTAATTAAACTTTATTGTAAATCATTGATGATTGAATAGTAAAAAGAACATATTTTAATTGATGAAAAAATCTGTAGGCACCAAGATCAAATACCAATAAAGAAGACAGACATACAATGTACTAACACAATATAAGCATTATCGAAGTCTTACAAAGACCTTACATAGTTATTATTTTAAACAATTTAATTAAATTTTTAAAAGAAAATATTTAAATTCAACAAAGTAATATTATATATGAATTAATTTAATTTTAATTTAAAAGTATTTGATTACATATAAATCATATTTATAATGAATATTTGGAATACTATAGGTAATCAAAAAGTCTAATGTATTTTTAAGCAAATACAAAGAAAAATAAACACAATTATAATATAAATGTTATCCCTATTCGAAAAAAAAAAATGAATAAGAAATAATATATTTTTTTTTTAAAGTAATGCTAAGTATAATATCTCATTTACTATTATGCACTATTATTTATGAGTAGTATTTAATTAGATAAGATATTGCTGAGCAACTTCTACACCATTGCAATAGTAAATATGTCTTGATAGTTTATTATATAAATAACATAAAATTACGATTAAGTTTCATAACTATTTAAAATGTGTACAATCATTAGGAATTATGACATCACCATAATAATATAATGTTAATGGTTTATACACTTTTTATTTTGTCTTAAACTTATTATGGTGATTCATTCCATGTTATAGGTTTGCGTTCATTGGCTGAAGAATCACTAGTTACACCACTAGGTCCTGCTACAGGTGACTCTTCTCTAATAACTTCATTATCTTTACTGGGGGATGAGCTGACAGATATTATTTCAGGATCAAGACCAACATTATTTTCAGTTTCTTCTATAATTTAAGAATGAAAATAATAATCAAGTACATTTCAATGTGTTTTATAATTAAGTTTTTATTACCAAAAGTTGATTTTATTCCAATTTCTTCTTCATTCTCTGACGATAAGACTTCAACTGTTTCTTGTTCTAAAATCATTGTTTTAGTTTGAACTATCAAATTTAAATATAAAAAATATAAATAACAAACACTTTAATCTAATTTTATCATTTTTAAGAAATTAAGGTGGTTTGTTATATCAACATAAATATGCAATTAAGTACATCATTATTTACCTAAGTCAAGCGTATCATTTTCAACATTTTCAGTAGATTGGGAAACACCAACTGTATCCATAGTATCACTTGATGTTCCTGTAAAATAATATGTAAAAATTAATATTTTCAATAAGTAATGTTTTTGTCCTAATTAATAAATAACAAATTAAAAACCTAATTAAATATATCATAAATTATATTAAATAATAATACAATTATGTTATAAATAATATACATACCAGCTTGAGGTTCAACGGGAGTAGAGTCACTTTCATTCTGTCTTGATTCAGCATCTGATGTTACATTATCAGTAGTCTTTATTTCTTCACAACTCTTTTATAATCAATTTTTTTTTTTTTTTTTTAGTAAAAATATTAATATAAGTAATAATTAGCAAAATAATTTGTGGATATATATATATAATTACCGCTGAAGAAACAGGTGTGTTTTGAAACTCTTGGAAGCAAATTATTTCAGGAGAGTCTTCTTCAACAACACTCATTGCAGTAGCTTCAGCATTTGATGAAGAATGTTCTGGTGTATTTTCTCCTGTTGCTATAAAAAAAAAAAAAAAAAAAAAAAATTAAAAATAGTATTATTTAAGTATGAAAAAATAAATATCATAAATATTCTTCATTAAATTTTAGAATTTTAAAACATACTTTGTTCTGTTTCTTCATTTTGCACATCATTTGTTTCATTCATATTATTAGTATCGGCCGAACATTCTTGGCTTGTTAGATCAACTTCATTATTTTCATGGGTTGCTTCACTTGTAACTTCCATATCTGTATTTGCCTCAACTTCCTACAATTATGAAAACCAATTCAACATAATATTTTTAGAACTTATACAAACAATAAATAATAACATTTATTATACACTTTTAATTAATTCAATCGTTTAAGTTCTAAAAAGATCACTTTATTTCTAAACAATATTTTTTATTTTTTAATCATTATTTAGTTTTTAAGTACAACTTCTTAAGCATGAACAGTATCTGTACACTGTAATTAATGTTTAATTTTAATAATGCATTAAATTAAAATACTTAGACGTAATTGTAACACAAAAAAACAAATGTCAATTAGAAATTAAACAAAGAATTAAAATGAAAAATAAATGCTTATATACATTAAGTAATCTACTAAAGTCTAGAGTCCTCTCAAAATTGGAAAAAATTGAATTGTATTTGATAATCATACAACCAATAGTCATGTATGGATTGCAATGATGGATGTTACAAAAATAAGAAGATAAACTACACATGTTTGAGAGGTAGATTCTATGAAAAATATATGGTACATATGATATGTATAAGCACACTCAAGGATGAAGTTAAAACCAAGAATTAATGGATATTTTCAATACACCAAGTATTGTGAACGAGATCAAAAGAAGATTATAATGGTCAGGCCAAACATGTAAAAACAAAATGCTATGATACAAAGACTGATATAAGAAAACCCAATGAGCAAAAGGCCACTGAAGAAGCTGAGGATAGATTGAGAAGATGATGTAAGAAAATATTTCA
Source organism: Sipha maydis (assembly GCA_034509805.1). Taxonomy (NCBI): domain Eukaryota; kingdom Metazoa; phylum Arthropoda; class Insecta; order Hemiptera; family Aphididae; genus Sipha; species Sipha maydis. The sequence continues at coordinate 80,220 of JASXSY010000461.1, forward strand.
TAAGTGCCAGAGAAAACCAGACCAGAGTGCAGACCGGAACTGAAAAAAAGCAGCAGAGAATAAAGAAGAATGGAAGAGGATTTTTTATATGACAAGATGGTCTAAAAGGCCTTGAAAAAATAATAATAAAATAAATAATACATCAAAACAATAAAATTATAATTTTTTTTTCAATAATGCAATAATTATTTAAAAATAAAATTGATTACATTAAAAAACTTGATTAGACTCCAGAAAAATTGTATACTATAAGAATAAACCTAAATATATTTTTATTTTATAAAATATTTGATGGTTTAACTAAATAAATAATTCTTCCAGTCAAAATGAATACATTTAATGTTATATTGTTGAAATATCATGGCTCATATATTTTCCAAGCCTAAATATTCACAGTATTATAAACTTAATATACTTTTAAATTAATTTAATTTGGAGTTGACATACCTTATTATCTTGTGGATTACTTTCTGGACCAGTATAAGAATTACTAACTTCTGAATCTCTTTGAGAGGATGTTGGTGCTTCATACTCCATTTCTCTCCGATTTTCTTCTCTAGGCATAAACGATTTAGATCTTTTTAACTGAAAATTTAATAAAAATTATATTATATAAAATACTGTTATGAGAAAGAAAAAGTGAAACTAATTAGTTGAAATTATGTTTTCCTCTTATTGTATTTTTTATAATGAAAAACACACTACCGTGTGTGTTATCAATTTAATCAAAAAAATAAGAACAAAATTAAATTTAAAAATAACTAATAAGGAAAATACTTCAATTAATTATACCAAAATGAATATATTTTAAATAAGTCCTTTGTAAAAATCAACATGAAATAGCAGAACTTAATAGACATTTATAATATAAATAATAGTTAAATATTTATAGTTCATTATATTATTTAAAATCCATTCTATATTTTCTTTTATTTTAATTTAAATTTCATTTTTTTTTTTTTTTTTATCTTTAAATAAGATATACACTTGCAAATATAATTTATAGTGCTCAATTCTGTAGCACACTCATATAAATAATTATATTTTTTAAATTATTAAACTGTTATATATAAAATTAATCAATATAAGAATTTTTTTCATACATTTATTTGAGTTAAATAAATTATATGAAATAAATCAAAGGTGATAATTTAAATTAATCATCAATAGTTATTAATAAAGTAATTAAATACAACAAAAACTAATAAACTATTAATAATCATAAATTAATATATACATAGTTTAAATAAAGAAATTATTAACTTTGTATATACCCAATGATAAATTTTCAATTTGAAACTGATAGTATATTACAAATATAATAATACTCCAGGCTGAGCATTTATTTATTTCTATACATAAACTATTTATTTATATATTAAATATTATTTAAGGGAAAATACTTTAGACAAGCAATTATTACATATGAAGTCACAAGAAGATCAGCTTTTCGTTTTCTTTGAGTGTTGTTAGAATGTGTAGTTGTATCTAAAGAGGAGCAACTGGGACCACTAGTGCAGGCAGTAACAACTGATGGTTCCGATTCAGTCAAAGGACCAGGAGCTGTAGAACTAGCAATATTACTGTTACTGCTACTACTACTTTCAGTTGCTAAGCCATTTTCATTTTGAACACTGTATCTAAAATATATAAATATATTATAATACATCCATATACTACATATAATTATTTAATATCTTTCACCTGTCTATTTGACTTTGTGAAGGAGATACAGTTGATACAGATACTGTAGTTGGTTGTGAAACAGTTGTTTGAACTTGTTCTCTACCTTGTGGTACCACTAAAGCAATACTAATAGCTGGACTTGCTTGTGCAGCAGCAACACTTGGAGCAGCTGCACTTCCTATAATTTGCTGAAGAGGCAAGATTGATGGCGGTGTAGTAGCAGTAGTTTCATTAGAATCAGAAACTGTTGCTGTAGATTCAGAGCCCTATAATATTTCAATATGTGTCATACATATGAGTACTAATATAATAAATAATAAATAATAACCTCAACATGTTGCACTAAAGTACTGCTAGTTAAATGACGACTTTGCGCAGTACTATTTGCTTCAGATGAATCCAATGCATTACCTCCACTGCTACTTATATCTATTGACTGTGGTTGTTGAGGATGAACAGTAATAGTTGTACTACTACTACTAGTTCCACTTAATGAACTGAAATATTGAAATTAAATTAATTATTAGTGTTACCTAATTGTTATCATTGAGTTTAATACATTGTATGTAATGGTATATAAGATAAGTAATTTTCAATTTAGTTATTATAAATAATAACTTAAATAAAAAAATTACTCATTACTACATTGTATAATTTATTAAAAAAGAATAAATATAATTTCTGACTATACTTTTGGCTTGATGTAGATGATGTTTGGCTAGTTGGTAATACTACCACACTTCTAGGCTGCATAGTCATAGGCTTAATACTAGCCAAAGGAGTTTCGGCAGCTGCAGATCGCCATGGATTAACTGTTACAGAATGATGCACCTATGTATAATACATTAAAAGTATTTAATTTTCACATTAAAATAATTAAAAAACATATAGAATACGGAAAATTATTCTTACAGGTTGAGGTTTATTAACTGTAGGTCCTAAAGGCTTAATGTTGGCTGTAGGAGGCTCAACAGAAAGTTTATCAGAACCAGTACTAGTTGATGGTTTTACCTGGATCAGAAAATTGTTTTCAAACTTATAAATATAATTATTTAATGGTAATAGTAAAATCCAAACATTAAACAATATTCAGATCTATTATTTATAAGTAAAAATATTTATCACACCTGTTGATTAGCAAATTGTTTCATTAAAGCTGTGACTCTACGGTTTAGCATTTGTATATCATTGGATAAACGATCTTTTTCTGATGTAATCTGTTCTTTTTCTGATATAAGCTTACGATTTTCTTGTTCTAAATGTGTGATTTGAGCCTGATATTCTTGCATTCGAGCACCTAACAGACACAAAGTATACATAAATTATCTTTGAAAATTTAAATAAATAAAACACATACTTTTATGTAATATATATAACTTATAAGTTTACATTAAATAAACATGACCTTACCACCTTCTGCTTCTAATCGAACTAATAAACCATCGCGTTGTCTTTTAGTATTATCAAGTTCTCTTGAAACATTTTGAATTCTACTTCTGACTTGCTGTAATAGTTGTTTTGCACGCATTTCTTTATCATCACTCTTTGCTTTTGTCATTTCTAATTCAGATTTTGCAGCGTTTAAGCCAGCTTCAGCTTCTGCTACCTAACAAAAACATAAAAATGATATAATTAATTTTAATATGTTAAAATAAATTAAAATATACCTTTGTTTTATTACATACAATTTTAACTAGATATTTAATTTTGTTAATTAAATATGACTTTTAAGTTATTAAATTTAGTTACTAACTTTAGCTCTGAGTTCAATAATGAGAGATTCATTTTCAGTTGTTTGCTCTTGCTTTCCTTGTTCTATTAGTTTTTTGCGTTCATCAAGTTCTATTGATATTTTACTGCTTCCTTGCTGTTGCTCATCTTGTTTAGTTTGCCACGAACTTCTTTCAGTACTTAGTGTACTATTTAACTCCTCACTTTGGTGTTTATAACGTCTAGCTAGTATTTTAACCTAATTGTATATAACAATATATAACTATAATTAAAATAAGTACAATGATAATTGATTATAATAAAATTGTTTAATAATACAATTTAAGGATATACAGTAACATTTTAGACAGAAAATGTAACAAGGAATAATTTAAATTGAAAATACAATCTGAACTTGTCTGAGAAAAAGTTTATAAATGTAATAAAACTGGACTTAATTGAAAAGCTTTATCATTAAAAAACACCAGAAATGTTTTTGAAAGATAAAGCATAAAGCCCCATGTTTAAAAGTCAAAAAAGATAGGACACAGTAATGGTCTGTGAAAATGCAACTGGCAATCATAGATTACCTTTGCCAGTGATTGGAAAATTTAAAAAACCATAAGTATTTAAAAATTTTATTTTAATACAATACTAATGCATACATTTTTGCACCAAAAAAACGCTTGGATGGACCAAACAATATTTTCAAATTGGTTACATAAAATGTACCACAAGTAAAAATTAATTTCATCAATAAAGACTGCTGCTTAAAGATAATGCCCCAACAAATCCCTCTGAAGAACTGAATGTAATAATGTCATGATAACATGTCTCTTTCTCCTAGCAAATGCAATCGCTTTTATTCAACTTATGGACCAGTGCATAATTGGGTATAAGAAGCGTCAGTACAGAAAAAATGTAATCAAAAGTTAGCTGTCATCTGACAATGCAATAAATATCAAAGAATTAAATTAACATATCCAGTGAAAACTATTATTATTTATATCGAATCTAGTTTTCAAAAGAAACTGAAAACTACCATAGTTATAATAAATTTTAAAGAATATGATGCAATTTGCTAGATATTGCAATCTTGAATAAAAAAAAAAAAAACAAGTATTAAGCGATAAACCTTCAGAGAGTCACTAATCTTTGGCAGAGGCCTGTGAATTGGTGTACATAGGATTAAGTAAATAATAAACTATTATATTATAGTAAAATCAGAAATTGGTACTAAGAAAACTGTAGAGCGTAAAACTTGAACTAAAATGAAATAATAATAATTCAAATAGTTAATCAAATAGCTTTAAAAAGAGACAAAATTATGGAATTAAAATTGTCTCATACAATACTTAAATTGAACAATAATAATGACTTCATATGAGGGACCACCAATACTCAAGTGTATCTGCAAACCATGACTAAAAAAAAAACATAGTCATACATAAATATTATATAAAAAGGAAAATACTGGCTAGATTTTTTGATTTTAATTTACCAAATTTGTAATTATAAATGAAATTCAATGATGGGCCAGACTGAAAAAAGTAGAAATTATTTAAATATTATAGTTTTTAGGATTTATAACTATTTTTGATTTAAATTAATACGAATAAAAAAATATTATTTTATTAATTAAAATTCTTGATTTAATGTTATATAAATGACTATAGTAATAAAATGTTCCTCTTAATATTTGTTGAGACTGTATAGATAATGTAACGTTTTGTAAACTAACTTTATATATTTCATCTGCAACATTTGCAAATTTCTGTTTGTATGAACGGATGATATTTTTAAATGTTTCCATAGACTTATTAATGGAAACTATTTTTGTTTTTGACTTCATTAATTCTTGTTTTAATGTATTTATTTCTTCTGAATGATCAGATTCTAGTTTCTTCAACTAAACATTAATAATAAAATTATTTTCAAGAACAAAATATAATTTATATTTAATTGTATAAAATAATTTGTCAGCATATTACCAATTCTTCTAAGCATGACTTATCGGATTTCATAGATTTTAATTGATCAAGAGCAGTAGTCATTTTTCCTTTTTCTCGTTCTAAAGTGTTTAGTAACTGTTTATACTCTGCATCAGAATGGGTACCACTTGATCGTTCTTTCCATCTTGCAATATTCTTTTGTACAGATATTATCTAACAAAAATTCATTAGAATTGTATTTTAACTTAATTATATACTTAAAATATTAATTATATTAAGAAAACAACAAAAAAGGATATGCTTATACATTTTAAAATATTTATACTTAAAGTAATTAATTAATTAAAACTTTCATAAGTTGATATAATATTTTTTAAAAATGGAAATTAATTAGATAAATATATTATAAAAAGGATTTTTGATATAAGTTATTATTTAATTGAATTATCAACAAGAATTATGTTAAAACTAAGTGAAAACTACTAAATTCTATATAGATTCTTAGCTTAAATAAAATTGAAACACTTCCCTTTTCAAATTACCATGATTTACTTCACATAATAGGATAAATTCATTCAGTAATCATCAAACTTATAAAGAAGAGTATAAACAACTTAAATTTGTATCATTTGTAGATTCTTAATGTTATTTTAAATGTTAAGAATTGCTTAAAAACTAAAATATCGTAAAACCTTTGAAAAGATATAGATTTTGATTATAATTTGAATTTTGATAATAAGTCAGTTTACTACAATATTAAAGCTAACAACATAAAATTGATTCTACTAAACACAGATATGCCATGAATAGAGAGACATATAGTATATGTAAATAAAGTGTCCTCTCAAGTGATAACACATGAAAACTAAAATAAAACCATGCCCATCTTAAAGAAGAAGATAGCTTTGAACCACATATATTTTTTTTCAACAAGTGCATAACTCCACTAACTCCATAACTCTACTAGTCATCATTATTTTTAAACATTTTTAGATTACACAATATTTAAATTTAAAACATAAAACACGACTATTTATATTATATACAAAAAACTTTATTTTAAGAAAAAAATCAAGTGGACTGCATACTTTGTGAGCTGCCTTTAGATGCAGTATATAGATTACCTTGCACATTAACCCGTAACTAGTATAGTGCGGTCTCACAGACCGTTACTATTTTTAGTTTTTATTTAGGTGATAAAGTATTGCTGATATGATCACGGAGGTCAATTGTTCCTTTCTAGAGAGATAGTATTAAAACATGCAAATATATGATAGTACAATTGAAAATTGTGGTTCAAATATTAGTAAGGAAACTAAGAGGTCTGAAAGACTACACCATACCAGTAGTGTGATTTTTTCACTGTAACAATTACGGGTTAAGCATTTTATACCAGTGAAAAACGTTAATAAATAAATAAAAAATTAAGACAAAAAAATTATACCTCAGCCGTCTTTTGATCAATTAAACTTTGCATTCCTGACATATCATCTTTTAAAGCAGTAATCTCAGCGGTTTTTTTTACATCTAATTCTTGTAACTCCTTAAGTTGATTAGTTAACAATGCATTATTTTCTTCTAAAATTTTATTTTTTTCTTCAATTTCATTACAAAACTCTATCTAAAAATATTTTAAAATTCAAATAAAACATTAATTTAAGTAATAATAAAATTACATTTATTATTATATATACCTTTTCTAAAATTTTAGAATGATCATTATTAATTACTAAGCCAGATGTATGCAACTGTCTAAGTTCTTTCATTTGGGTTTGCAAATCATCAATTATTTTTGATTTGTATTGTAACTCAGATTTTAATCTAAATTTAATGTAAAATATTAGATTATAAGCAAGTTTTGTAATAAGTTCTATTATCAAAGAATAAATTTACTTATTAGATTCAGTAACTGTTTCATTTAGTTCAAAAATGGTTGTGTTTTTTTCTTCTTTTAAAATATTTATCAATTTTGCCATTTTTGTAAGCTGTTTATCAAAAACATTCGTACCCATAGTAGAAGGTATACTCAAACTATCATCTTTGTCTGATGCTTTACTGTTATTCTAAAACATGAAATATATGATATAAGAATAATTTAGAAAAACATTTGTTTAGATTCATACCAAACGTTCTAAGTTCATTAGTTCATTTGTTATTAATTTGTACTGATCTGATAATAATTCATTCTCAAATTTCCAGCGTTTTATTGTTTCGTTTAGACAATCAATTTCATTGCCCAACTTCATTAATTGTGTTTTATGCATTTCTTTCATTTCTTCAATAGATTTTTCCATTGTAGCTTTTTGATTTTTCAAATAATCTATTTCTGTAGATTTTGTTTTATTAAATAACTCCAATGCATCTAATCTCTATAAATAATTTAAAAATAATTAATTTAAAACTTAATAATAATAAAGTTTTATTCATTGATTAATAACTAACTTCTAATTTATTTTTGTAATGAGCTAATTTATGATTTAATCCTTTTTCTAATTTATCTTTGTCATCAACAGATTTTTTTAATTCTTCTTCAAGTGTTTTTATCTTATTATTTTGTTCTGTAATGGTTTTTAATAGACCATCATTATAATTTTTAGCCATTTCTAGTTCTTCCAACACTTTACTACTATTCTGTTCATATTCTAATAATTGATTTTGTAATTTATTAATATTATCCTTTTGAGATAAGTTAAATTCACTTAACTCTTGCATACTATAAAACAAATAATAATTATAAAACATATTAAATATGTTAATTTAGTTTTAAATTATATTACAAAAACTTACACATTTACTAATTGTTGATCCTTTTCTAAAATTTCTTTTTTTTTAATTTCACGTTCATTCTCTAATTGAGAAGAGTACTCACTCATTTTTTTCAAATTCTCCTCTAATGATTTGTAAAGTTGTTTGGTCACATTTAATTCTGATTTTAATTGATTTTTCAATTGATCTGTAAAAGTAAATGTATGATAACATTTGTAATACATTTTTTTTTTTTTTTGTATAAATTTATTAGTTTTAATATTTTAACTATAGATATAACATTAAATCCTCAAGAAAGCTAAATAGTATATTGTGTGGTAAGGGCGAGATGTAATTTCAGTCGAGGACAACATGTGTGGCACAATTTGTAAGCAAGGGCAAAAATTCGCCCAAGACTAAAATTGCCTTCCTGCACAAGCCATACTACTATTTTTTGTCACGCCACTCCGTTCATGGAAAAGGTAATACAGGGATCTATGTAACAACAGACTATTCTATGAAAACAATTTCATGGCAGAAATATTGTTTTATATCACAATAATTACAATTTTCACTTTATTTATATATTTTATTATAACATATAAGATTATTATACTATATTTTATTTTTATTTATATTTAATGTGTAACTAGTACAATTATGTATATTTAAAACATTTCCACTGACATTTGATTTTTTTTTTTTCATAAATATCACTGGCTTTTGAAGTTGATGCACTATAACATACATCACATATTATTTTTTTTTTTTTTTTTGTTCACTGAATCTTCTACATAACCTTCAGCAATTTGACTAGATTTCCAACCTCCACGGTGTTTGAGTGTTAAAATATCACTTCCAGAATCTATAAGTAATGTTGCTGAAGTTTGATGGAAAAAATTTATAAGCTTAGGGATTCGGTAAATTTGAATATCTTGCATTAATTTTAGGCAAATTTCCAATTTTTTTTTTTTTTTTTTATGACCTGCTTGGTGCATTTACCATTTTTATAATTAAAAAAAAAAATCAATCAGACGTTACATTTGTGGATCGTAAATTTATATATTTCTTAAAAATATCATAAAACTCCCTTTCAATAGTAAATTATTATGAACTATTTGTTTTTGTGTAAGGAAGTAAAATATTGAATATAATTTATAGTGATATGACTAAATTCTTCTCTTTTACATGCACCAGTTATCCCAAAAACCAATTCTACCTATATTGAAATAAGTTAACGGAGTATTAATAGCCAATATATACAAAACAATTTTATTTCACCTACTTAAGTTATTAAGTATTTAATATTAAGAGTTTTGTCTATGGATTTTTTTTATATTGGTTCAAGTTAAAACTTTGGACTTTTTACTTTTAAATCCAGTAGATTATCTCTTCAAGAAATCTTGTAATTTTGAATGATTACCAATGTTAATATTATGTTTCATATTTTTAGTGCTTTTAAACATTGAATAAACAGACCATAGAGTTAATGGTTTAATTTCTTTAAATAAATTTCTAAAATATATAAGCAACACATTGTCTGACCACAATTAGGTTTTATTTATTTTTTTCCATTTTAAGTTTTTTGTAAGTCAAAATATATCTTTATTTTGATTTTTTATGCAATAGATTTAGTGAAACATCATTTGTCATTTTAACTATGTATAGTGGAGTTAATAGTTTACTACAACTGCTGTTCTGATTGTCATTTGTAATATTTATACTCATTTTTTAATTTTAATTATTATATAAATCACAAGAAATAAACTTATTTGTAATGTTTAATGCACTTATGTAGAAACAGTGAAAATGAAATATGTTGAAGCGTAAAGTTAAGAAGTTATAATATGAAAATAAGACTTAACTAAAAGTTTTGTAAGGACTGTGGTATACATATTAGTTTTAGTTGTGCTGGGAATATGTTCTCAGTACTTTTGGAGATTTCCACTTTACCACCGAGAACTTTTAGAAATTTCTACTTTTTCACCCAGTACTTTTTGGAATTTTTACTTTACCACCTGATACAATGGGGATACCCACTTTAATGTCTGCTGGACAGAAAAAGGTTGCTTTCCAAGACTTCAACTGCAATCGAAAACCAGCTTTCGGTAAAAGCGTGCCAAAGTTAGGTTTTCTATTACATATTACTTACATATTTAATGTAATAATGAAAATAAAATATATAAGATATTACATAAAAGTATTAAAATAAATTTTTAATAATTACCACTTTCATTGAGTTTTGATTTCAAATTTTTTACTTCATGTTCAAGCTTATTAACAACATTTTGGAAGTTAGATCTTTCATCAGAACATAAACTCAATGAATTTGTTCTAGACCGAGACATTTCCCTATATGTACTCATATCTTCAATAGCTTCTAATTTTATAAGTAAATTATCCCTAACATCCTTATAGATTAAAAAAACAATTGAATGAAATATAAGTATGTTAAGTTCATAATTAACAAATTAGTTATTAAAGTAAAATACCTTTAATGTTTTGGTTAATTTCTTATATTCATCTTTGAATTTAACTTTATCATAATCAGTTTCAGCAATATAAGCTAAAGTTACGTTCCAATTAATAATTAATGAATCTAATTGAGAAGTCAAAGTTTTTTCAAATTCTTTTTGTAACTCAGACTTTTGTCTTAATTCACGAGAATAATTCATATTTGACAAATACATATTATCATTTTCTTTTTTCAAATTATTGTATTGACTTTTAAATTTATCAAACTCAAATTTGAGCTCGTGGTTTTCCTATTAATTACACATAATATAAAAATAAAAACACAATTCATAAATGTTCATAAAATTAAAGTTAATACATTTTAAAGCCACTTACATGTTCTAATGTAGATATTTTCCTCTGTAGAAAAGCTATATTTTCTGCATTTTCAGTATGTTTAATATTAGCTAATTTTAATTTCCCAAATAGTTCATTAATTTGTTGATTTAATCCTTGAACATGTTGTTCTAGTTGCATACGAGCAACACCATTAGATTCAAGTTTCTCTTTTAATTGGTTTATCGTAGTATTAGCAGTAGAAAGTTGATGTTTAAGGTGTTCTATACTTTCTTCAGATTGTTTGAAAATGTTTTCTTTATTACTTTCAAATACCAAATTAGTCTAAAAAGTATTTTAATAAAAAATTATTTTAGTTCATTTTTCAAAATATTGAATTTACTTACAGGACTCTCTATCTTCTTTTGTTCAAAATCATTTGACTGTTTAAGTAAATTTGACTTTGAATCCAATGGTTGAGTTTTGGATATGGTTTCCTATACATAAAATGAATAATTATAAATATATATATATATAAATTATTATTATTATTTTTATTTTTTTCAAATGTCAAAATTCAACAATTTTTAAATTAATTATTAAGTATATAAATAAAACTACTAAGGTTAAGCAGATATATTTAAGAATATAAATTTAAGAATCAGGAAAAGTAAATTCAAAACTTTTGGTTTTTTAAAATAAAATATTATATAAGTATAAATACTTAAAAACGGTACACAATCGCAACATTGATTAAGACACCAACAGTAAAAAGTTAATCATCAAAAATGTAAAATAAATTTGTGAAAAAATAAATTGTTTTGCTCATTTTAAAAAACCCATTTTTATTCATTATACAATGCATTACCTTTATTAGTTATTTTTTTTTTTTATATATATTTATATTTTAATTTTCACAATCTGTATTTGTATTTACAATAAGTGAAATTGATAAAAAAAATAAATAGCAATGAAATGATATACTTTGGTGAAGGAATTACCTATTGGTAATACCTCATTTTTTAAATTTATTAGTGAATGTTAATGGTAATAATTAAAATATAATTAAGTAAAATATCAAAATAACATTAATTAGTATTGGTTAGATTGGTTTGAGATCTCTACACTAACGTTGCTTCAGTTGTTTGGGGGTATTACCAGGTAGTATTTTAGATTCTAAAGATTCTAAAAATTTTAGCTCTCAGACTATGCGATTTGGTTGGTTGAGGAGTGGCTGAAATTTGTTATAGAAATAATTTGATATGTTGAAGATGAAAGGCACATTAAGATATTTATGTAAGTTGTGGTTAAGGACATAAAATGGTGCTTGTGATTTTTTTGAAGACTTTTTATCTGTATTACAATAAAAACTTATATTAAAGAAAGTAAAGTATTAAACTAACCTTTTGTTGTGCAATTAATTGAGTCTGTGCTTCTAGTTTTTCTTCCAAGATTTTTATATTTGCCTAAAAACGAAAGAAATAGTACATTTTGATAAATGGTATATTAAAAATAAAGTGCATTTCAAACATATAAAAATTAAAAAAGTAACTAGAATATTAACAAAATATTTGTATACTTATACATACTTAGTATAAACAAACTTTGAATTAACAAAATGTTAAGAATTAAGAATTATAAAAACTAAATCTAAAAAAGAAATAACAGTAGATCAAGTGAGTCATGGGGGTAGGTTGAGATACAAGGGTTACACTCATATTATGGGAGAAATTCATTAGTTAAATTATTATATATATATATATATATATATATATATATATAAAATAGAAAATTGTACTTTAAAATGTTTTTCTTCATTAGATGTTAATCAATAGGAAAAATGCATTAATTGGTTATATTGTAAACAAGAAATTATCTTTTGTTAGATTAACTATTTAATATTTGATAGATTATAGAATCCTCTAGTAATATTCTTCAATTTTGTTACAATATTATTGAGGTTATATTTTAATAATAATTTAAATTTTAAGTCAATATTTTTAAATGAAATTGTACTCACATTTTATTTAAAATTATTAAAAAAAAAATTATTATTTTAATTTAAAATTTAAGTTTGAATGTGATAATAGTGATTCATAAATGTGACTTATACAAATAATATAAATCAGCTTTTTATAAAATATTGTAGGAATACTTTATAAAATTCAACAAGTACAATATTTAAAATTAAAATCAAAAACAATTATAATTTGAAGATATTTATTTACCTTTAAATCTTTAATTAATTGTATTTCTTTTTCATCATTTTCTACAGTTAAAGAACGCAAAACTGCTAACAATTTCTTATTTTGTCTTTGCAAACCTTGAATATTTTCAAACGTCACATAATTTTTTGAAATAATCTAAACATTTTATTTTTCATGTAAATCTATATTTAATATTTTTGATTATTTTTAATGAATACATACCGACTGAGGACTCATATCAGTTCCACTATTCCGATTTTCAAAACGTTTATTACATTGATTATTTCGTAATAAGAAACATATCTGCAAACATTTTACATATAAATTATATTTTTTATAAAATACATAAATTATAAATAAACAATATATTTAAAACAAAATAATTTACTTGTTTGCTCAAATCATCTTCAATACTATGAAGTTTTTCATTATCTTTTGATAACTGATCACACTTTGTATTAGACAATTCTAATTTGTTATTAACATCTTCTAATCTTGATTCTAATCTTGAAATATCTTCACATAAGGATTTTACTTTTTCATTAGATTCAATCAAATCAGTTTCTAATTTGTCAACAGCTGGTGCAGCATCCATAATTTGCTGTAAAAAATATTCATATGAGAATTGAAATTATATACTAAAAAAATATATATGTATTATAAAGATACAAATAAAGTTAATAACTATAAGACATTATTTATCAAATAATAAAGATAATTTAATTTCAGCTAAATATATAATAAGCTTTTACTTGTTTTAAAATGTTAAAGTTTCTTTTGCTGTTTTCAAGTTCACGAGTTGTATCTTGTAAATTTAAACATGTTTCTTTATAAATAGCATATACATCAGTAATTGTTGTACCTTGATGAATAAGATAGTTGGAATTTTCTGTATCGACTAAAATGAAGATAAAAATAGAAATAAAATGCATTATACACTTATTATTAGACTTCAAAATAATCATTTAAATTCTAATTTTTAATATTAAATATAAAACATATATTTAATTAATAGTATATATATATATATATATATATATATATAAATTCCTGTATAAAAATTTAGTTTAAATATGAGAAATAGATGAAAAATAATCACTTAACATCACCTAACATGGGTGCAATAGTAAAATGTATACTTTAATATTTTATGTGGTGTTGTGATCTTTTGAATCCTGACCTGTACAAATTAACAAAACCCCTTTTCATGCCTGATGGTATCCACATTGGTGGACTTCCCTCCTTACATAAAGTCATGTTGTTTTTCTTTCTTATCTATTGTTGTAACTGTTGCCAAATTTACTTATTGTATACATAAACACAGATTGTAAATACACTTTTGATAATAAAAAATAAATAAATAAATATTTCATGTACATTTTGAATAAAAAAAAATTAAAACTTAACAATTTTTGTTTTTGAATTATATTATTTAAATTTAATGTTTTAAATAACTCCATCCCTTGAAAATAAATAAATAACACTTAAGTATTGTTCATTAGATGAAAACAAAATAATTTTGTTTCAAATAGTATGTTTTATGCAGTCTGTCTTATTTTAATGAGTTATTAATATGATGTTGTCATTAACTTATTTAGATCATTTTACTTTTTTAAATGGAATACACTTTAAAAAATAAATCTAAAAATATTTAACTTTATACATTGCAAATTAAAATATACAATTTCTGAATTTAGTTACCAGGGAGTAATTGTTTAACTATTTCTTCTGAAGCATTCAACTTGTTTGATATTGCAATAATTGTATTTTCCTTGGCTGATTTGTATTGTTCAAATTCATTTGAAAGTGTTGAAAATTTAGTTTCAGCATCATTCAAAGATGTTGTTAATGAACACACATAATCTTTATTCTCTAAAATATCAGCAGTAAGCTTTTTTGTTTGATCTACTTCCTTCTCGTAACATTCTATATAAAATAAAATAATATAAGTATTTTTAAAAATATTGATATAAGGTATAAGATATAACCTTTGTAATGATTCATCAAATTATGTGCGTTAGTTAATTCTTTTTTAATTTGTTCAATTTCATTTGCATGTTCAAGGTTTAAATCATCCATTTCACGTTTCATTATGTTTATAATATTCTCTTGATTTGTACACTTTATTTGTAACAAATTTACATCATTCTTTAACATCAAAACCTTAAAAATATAAATTAAATATTTATTGTAATTTTTAAATGTACTAGGATAAAAATGTACAATGATGCATTATTAAAACAATAATTCAACAATAATCATATATTACACAAATACACTCAGAATAATTGCATACTTTCTAGTAATCAATATAACATATACTTTTCTTGTAATTTTTCAGTATAAGTGTTTAAAGAATAAAATACAGAAATCTTATTTAATATTTGATATAAAAATATAAATATGCAATCTTTTTATTTTTCTTAACCTAAATAATTTACTATTATACTTGATACTATTTTTAACTAGGAATTTAAGAACAGTATTTTTGTTTAGTGTTGCTTAATATTTCATCACGGAAAGATAGTCCATAACAATGGCTTCAAATTATTTAGCTGTATTATACAAATTAACTATACAGCTTGTAATGCCATGATTTCATTGCAAATCAATTCAATGAACAGTTAATTTCATACTTTAGCCTGGTGATTCATCACCTAAATAATATATCAAACAACAAGACTTTTGAAAATAAACTATGTAAAATCCAAAGCCTACACGACTAAGGTGGTTATGAATGAGGAATTGGAAGTCAACAAAACTTATGTCATAGGCTTAATGCTTAAACGAGTAATCAAACAATTTGAAATTCAGAAAAAACCTGTTAATCATATTTATGGACAATATTTAAAAGAAATAATTCTAATAAAAAATAATTGAAACCATGGTTATTTTGTATTATAATAAAAATTACCTGATAAAATTAAATTTTTTATTTTAAATATTTTTGTATTTATTTAAGTACCTGTAAATGAATCACTAATTACATCATTATCATAAGTTATAAAAAATAATCAACAATACTAAATATTGATCAATTATAGTATCATACTTAAAAACACTTTTAGTTATTGAAAACTTGATTTTAATTATAAGTATGATCACAAAGATAAATGGTTCAAGTTATAAAGTAATAAATCTATATTTTTCAAGAATAAAAATATGTTGTATTAAATACTAAAATTTATGAAAAATCAAAGCTAAATTAAAAAATAAAATTTGAATTTTACCTCCGCTTCCTTCTGTTCTAAATCTGGTTTTAATTCATTTACTTCTCTGTAGTACTTTGATTGGAGATCTGATAATTCATTAGTACACTTAGATAAACTCTCAGTTAAGGTATTAATTTTTAACTGCAATATTCCATCATCCATTTTAGTCATTCTTTCTCTAGAAATATGAAATAATATATATAATAATTATTTTAAGTAGGTTATACACCTATATATTTAATACTTAATAGTTTTAACTTACCTAATTTCAGATTCATGCAAATTTTTTAACAAAGTTTCATTGTGCAACATTAACTCATGTTTTTGTTTCAAAGTATTTTTAAATTGATCATTAACTATTTCAATTTCTTTTTGTAATTCCAAAAACTTGGCTTCTCGTATACTAGTACTATTGTTGAGCATATCAAAATCAATATCTGGTTTACTTCCAGATTCTATCAAACAAAAATGGATATAAATTTAGAAATAACTTTAATTAATAACCAATACTCGGTTTCAAAATTACTCACCATTCGACATACTTGTTTTGTCATCTGAATGTACTGTAGGAGTATGCAAATACTGTTCAAACTTGCTTTTTGTATCTTCTGATAATGCATTATATCCATCGTCTGCTAAAATTGAATTTATTAAACTCGATATATCCATATTGTATGGTGCGATGAATTGTACACAAGTTAAACCATTGACTTTTTTTTTGGAATGGTTCGTTCAGCGGCCCATATTTTGATTACAATACACCACAATTAAAGAATCACAAATTACGACAAACATTTAAAACTTAAAGTAATATTACAAATTTCTTTAATGATAGATTTTTAAAATAAACAGGTAAGATAATAGCAAAGACGAATAATACTTCAGACACAAAAATAAAAACCGTTAATAATGTAGAAACAAGACCATACTACGAATACACATAAGTGATAATCTGCGTAAGATTTTACGTATCACACACGCATTTATATAAAACTGAACATTTAAAGACTTATCAAGTCTCAAACTGACAAACCATAAATTATAAGTGTACAATAAAAGTGCAACTACGAGCAACACTGTACAATTCTTTACAACATGTCAGTTATATTCTGTGCTTATACTATATTATGAATACTGAATACTGAGTAAGTATACAATACAGAATAGCCAGGTATGGACGCAAGGAATATTTAAATACAAATATGTACCACGGCTATAGATAGTAGGGATAGATAGGTTAGTGTCGGTGTCAGTGTTAGTGGCAGTGTCGGCGGAACAATTTGCTGGACCTGGTGCAAATTTTTTTTTTACCGCGGAGCTTTTGATATTAAAATTAATAAAAGGTGGTCAGTAGGCCATTTGATTACTACTCCTCTTCAAGGAATTATTTTTATTTACATTTTATCGAACACATTAAATTAAAAAAATTGAACATAAAATTAGTTAATTATTTAATACAAATTAATAACCAAACTTTAGTAAAATTGAAGTTCACGGGTACAAATTATTTGAAACAATTAAATAATTATTAAAAACATGTTTTTTAATTTTTTTCTGCTGAAAATCTATTGATTTTTTCATCTAAGATAATGTTTCAATCAATTCCATTTCAATAACCTGCGGGACCTAGAGCAGTAGCACCAATTGTGTCGCCCTTCTGCCGGCCCGTGTTATATACCTTTGTTAATGCGTATCTACCAGATATGGTGGTTTATCAGTA
The DNA here is from genome assembly GCA_034509805.1 of Sipha maydis. Classification (NCBI taxonomy): domain Eukaryota; kingdom Metazoa; phylum Arthropoda; class Insecta; order Hemiptera; family Aphididae; genus Sipha; species Sipha maydis. The sequence continues at coordinate 98,242 of JASXSY010000461.1, forward strand.
TTATAATCGGTAAATTAAAATTTTAAATGTTTAGTTAAATATTGTAATCAAGATAATATTTATATCCGAGATTTACCCTAAGGTTATTATTACATATCTTTGTCATCTTTCCTTCTAAAAACCAGTATACACAATATGATCTGGTTGGACCTCAGCCTTTGCCTGAGCAAATCAGGTGTTGTGTACAGTCGACACAACCTCTGCACGACTTGGTCTGATGAATTGTATTTCTACTAGTGCAGTAGTGTTCTGCGACTGCATAACATAATTATAGCTGCTATTTTAAACACTGAATACACCTGAAATAAATTAAGTTTCCAGAGTCCCATGTATCATCACGAATAACTTGACCACTATGAACTAATTAACGAATAGAGCTTATAACAATTTTAAATACTGTACGAGTATGTTATAATATGCGTCTAATACTCGTCGTTTCTACAGTACTCGTAGATCCGATCACAGAACTCCGATCCCGATAACACGGACACAATTGATTTATCTACACGTTATCGACATCGATGGTCGATAGCACTATACAGACAGACTAGGGGTTCTCAAACTCCAGCTCAATGATATCGGTAGAAATAGATTTGGCGGAAATGAAAATTGAACCTTTTTCGTTTTGGCGGAAACGAAAATCGAGTATTTTGGCGGAAACGATGACCGCCCAAATATTTGACTGTGTACATTAATGAACGTGTTCGGAAATTATTAAAATTACTATTATTATTATTACATATTTAATTTGTATCAGTAATAATTTATATTACTTACTATTAATTTAAAATCTGGACTAAATATATTCCTAAACTCTAAAAAACTATGTTTTTTGACTAAATGTAATTCTATTATGTTATTACTTTAATTCTTCTTCACCTTCCTTTTAACTATTTGGGGTTGACCACCTTTGTCTTAAACCTCCACTAATCTCGATTTTTTACATTCTTTACGCACATCCAACAATCATCATATTCTCAATCGTATCCAATCGTTTTTATTTTCTGGTCTTCTTCCTATTTTCCTTTCAATGCTCATTTTCATTACATTATTTTCATGGTAATATTACTTTAGTTATTAAAATAATTTTATCCAGATCTCTTATCTAAAATAAAAAAACAAACACATATTTACATTGAAAAACACAGTTTTAATAATCTAGAGCTAAAGCTCAAGAAGAGGACTATCATAATTAAGCTAAAACTGTATCCATAATCTCTTTAAAAAAAAAAAAATAATTAAGTTATAATTGTAAAAAATTGTAAAAATATCTAGTGTATTGACACAATTATACTAATAAATAAAAAAAAATAATAATCTAGAACAAAACACAAACTGCTTCTTTTTTTTCTGAAGCTTTTTTTTCTTGGAACAGCAAATGTTTCGAAAAACAAGAACATTTTGTCGCCGGTGATATTCTTGTTTCTAAATTGTTTTCAATTTGTTTTCAATTTGTTTTCAAATTATTCACGTTTTATTCGAAAAGACATTATGTCTATGTTTTGTCACTCCAATATAAATCAGGCGGAATATGTATAATTGATAAAGTTGCGCTATTAAAACAAAATGTCTAGGGGACATACATGGGGTAAGTACCTATATTAAGGTCTGAGTCAATGACAGAATCCGGTTATATGGCGATAACCAATGTACTACTATTTAGTGTTCGGAAAGAACGTAGTTTGTAAACATATGTATACGTATTAAAGTTTATAATTTGTGAACGACACGCGAACGTTACTCGCTTTTTCAGAACGAGAACGTAAATGACGTTTATATTTTAAAGGATTTTTATGATTTTTGGGGCGTTCGAATTTTTAAAATTTTTAAATATGTATAACTAAAAATATTGATTTTATATTTAAGTATAGGTTTTAAGTATAAATTAAAATATATCAAATACATTTTGAAAAATGGAACCCAAAAATAATGTAGGTTAGTTATTTATAATTTTTTTTTTTTTTTTCATTATTCATACGGTATATACAATTTGTTCCATTAGGAACAATAAGAATATGTGGTAATAGAAAAATATAGGTACCTATATACATGATTATCTAATGAGAGAAGTCACCCAGTGATAACATAACCTTTACTTGATATATACATATATTTTTTTTAGTGCATATTGTTTACTTTAGGTTAATCATTGAGGTCACGGCACCATTTCCTTCTAACCCTCCTGAGGGGATTTCCAGGAATTGTGTAAATGGCAAGGTTTGACATTTTTAGATCACTGTATAAATTTAGGTTTGAGATATAGGGAGGAGAATTTTTGATTTTACGAAGGATGTTATTTTGGAAGGTTTGAATTTTGTTAGTGTTGGATTTTTTGGCATTGCTCCAGAGCTGAAGACCATAAGTTCACATCGGCTTAAACAAGGATTTATAAAGTAAGAGTTTAGTATTTAATGGTGTGTGTTTGTTGTTAGAAATTAAAGTTCTAAGAATGCGGAAACGGACATTTAACACAAGCCTTTTAATTTTAATGTGATGTGATCATGTGAGTCGACAATCAATTGTCAGACTTAAATATTTAGCCGATTGAGAAGAAGAGATTTGAATATTATCTAGAGACACCATAGAGCAAGGAGGAAAACGAAGAGTGAATGTTGTATGAAGTCATTTGGATTGATTAACTTTGATACGTCATTTTTACAATACCAAACAGGAATGAGATCAAGGTGGAGCTAAGGGAAGAAGTTAAGAAGTCAAGGGAAGCTATGTGAGTATTATCACGAATATAAATAATAGCCTTATCATCGGCAAACTCCGCAACAGTTTTGTTCGGAGAAGTGAGTTGGTCGACAGCGTAAATATTGTATAATATAGGAGAAAGAATGCCCCCCTGTGGAACAACTGCACTAATCTTTGCTAAGCCAGAAAGGGATGTGTCAACTCTGACCTGAAAATAACGATGTATGAGGTAAGATTTGATTAATAAGTAGTACGTCGGATGTAATATGGACATTATTTTATAAAGCATTCTCTTATGCCATACTCTATCGAAAGCTTGGGATATGTCCAAGAAAACGCAGGAGCAATAACTTTTTTTTCCAAGGGAGAATGAGATAGCATCGACTAGTCTGTGCAATTGGTGTATTGAAGAATGGGCGGTGCCAAGGCCACCCGCAGAAATTTTTCTCGGAAGGGAGGGCGAAAAAACAATACACTTATCACAAATTCTGTTTTTTATAAAATCATAAAAAAATTGTAAAATTGCAATATATTAGGGTTTAATATTATTTTGTTTTTAATGTATATAATAAAAAATGAAAAAAAAATATTGATGAAATATTTATAAAAAAATGTATAACATATAATATTATGGAACATATGTTCCACTCCACATGATTATATTAAATTAGGGAGTAAGTATAAGAAAACATCGAAATTTTAAACAAATTATCCTAAAGAGCGGGGGGGGGGGTCGTTGACTAATTGTTCTTGGGGGGATTTGAGACTAACTTTGAGATTGATGTTTTGATCCACCAAATCATGAAATTTATGTCTATCAGTTGAATGGAGGAAGAGTTTTGGTAGAGTAGGTCGGATTGGAGGACAGGCACTAATAGTCAGAAGTACTGCAGAATGATCCGATCATGGTTCTAAGAGATTGGAAGTTGTGCAGTAAAAGTTGAGATGTGTGTTAGATACAAATATTTCAAGTACATCCGGTTTTTTGTGTAAGGAAGTTGGCCAATATGTTGGTTCTGGGGGTGCGAGGATTTTATAGCCCTTAAAATTTATAAAATTGTATAGAACCATTCCTCTTGGGTTGTTTGTACGACAATTCCAGTTGAGATGCTTGGCATTAAAGTCACCATCTATAATAAAATGTTGACTAATAGCATTGATTATAGAATAGATAGACAGCCCATGATATGTTAATAATTGGCTACCACTTTTGTGACGCGATCGTTATGCAGCGCTAGTGTAGATTATGACGCAAAGGTGGTACCTCTATCACAGATGTGACGCGAAGGTGGTACCACAGAATAGACTAAATTTATTCTATTCTGTGGTGGTACCTCCATCATAGATTGATGGGAAGAGTAAGGGTTATCGCCGTTCTAGTAATAGAATATTTGTTCAAATGAAATAGGAAATTGACATACCATTATATAATATTATATTATATTATTATCGATGGAATTGTGAAATTACTGATAAATATTATTGTTATCTGATTTTTATTCCCAATCATCTTTATTGTTTATTAAAGACAACAAAATGCATATGCTCCGATTGGTGAGTAGTAAACAAGAAATTTAATAAGCGTCTTAGTATTTCATAAGAAAGATTGTAAAACAGTATATTATTTGTAATTTTAATGTATTGTGAAATACTGTGGTATATTTATTTTAAGTGCTAACTTATGTTTTTCAAATAAGATTTTTTTTTTTCTATTTGGAAAAAGAGGCTTCGACATCTAAGGTCATTAGCCTTGTTTAAAAATTAGATTTTAGCATAATATAAGTTTACAAAGTATAGGTTACATTTATATACATCTAAGGTTATTTTCAATATTATACATCAGAGTTTATTTACAATATTTATTTCGTTAAAGAAATTTAAAATTTTTAATGTGTTTTCTTCATTAAGAGCTTCTAAGTTGTTGGGTATTAATAGAGTATGTATTACGAAAGTTTAGAAGGTCTGGACAGTCTAGGATGATGTGTTGGATGGTAAGGTCTTCTTGGCATTTGTTACACATGGGAGGTGGATCTTTACTGATTAAAAATGAATGGGTCAGAAAAGAATGCCCAATTCTCACTCTGGCTAGAGTAACTTCTTGACGTCTATTTAACTTATGGAGATGGTGCCACTTCTGGGTGCAATTTTTGATTTTTTTTTAATTTGTTAGAAGGCGGAACAGAATCCCAGTAACTTTGCCATGTCATATTTATTTTGTTTTTGATGGATATTTTTATGTCGTTGGCCGGTATGTCAGTGATTGTTGGGTGCAGGATGGTTTTTGCTGCTTTGTCTGCTCACTTATCAGCCATCTCGTTACCGGCAATGCCTATGTGTGAAGGTACCCACTTAAATTCTATATTTTTTTTTGTAGAATATAGTTCGGTTTGGATGTTCTGAGTAATTGCATTTGTTGGGAAGGGGGTTTGGAGTGAAAGGAGAGAATCACTAAGAGAATCACTCACTATTAAAATATTTTTATTTGAAGTAGTCAGGTTTGTTGATTTGATTGCTTCTAAGATGGCGTAGTTTTCTGCTGTAAAAATACTGCTCTCCGGGGGAAGCTTGTGTAGGATTTTTGTTTCTTCTATGATGATTGCAAAGCCAGTTCCATACTGAGATTTAGATGCGTCGGTATACATTTTTAAGAAATTGTGGTATTTATCCTGGATGATTTCTTTGAAGTGGGATGTGAGGATTATCGAATTTGTTTCATGCTTATTACACCGAAAGAAATATCTTGAGTAAAATTAACAAAGTCATTTTGTAAAAGACTAACATTTGTTCAATTTGATAAAATAACAAATACATCGTTGAAATAAAAATATAATGTTAAATTTAATAATTTTATTTTGTATTTAACAATTTCAATGTTGAATCAACTCTATCTGATTTGTTATTTTGATAGTGAAATGTATTTTTAACAATTCATACTTCATTGATGTGTTCAATAATAATTTGTTGAAATTACATGTTAAATTGTGTTCAAAAATATGATTTGATTAAATTAACAATAGTAAGTTGTTAATTCAATATACAATATTGTACAATTATCATTCATTTTGAACAATAATAAAGGATAGGTAGTTTTAACAAATTATATGTTAATTCTATACAATTTGAAATAATTAATACCTAATATATCGGCATCCCGATCTATTTTTGGCATTTTTCCGGTTTTAACCGGTACGGCGCGACGCCGCGCGGCGTAAATACGTATTCTATGTCTTTGTCAATGTAAAGAATTAAGATAAGGATGCATTTGTCGGGTATCGTCGTATTGTGTTTAAACTACTTTAAAACTTTATACTGACCAGTGACCATGCGGTCCATTCGATAGTGTCGCTATTTACTTAAATTTTTAATAATTTGTATTTTGTTGGTCGAAAACTTAAACAGTTTAATCTCTACAGTGAATACTGAATGTCTGAATCTATAAGCTGAAAACTGAAAGGTACGTACCATTTATATTATTATTATTTTAATTGTTATTTGTTGTAATATTTTAAAATAATATTTAGAGTAGGAACTCGATATAAGTTATTACTTATTACCTACATATATATTTATATAAGACGCAATGTCGATGAAAAAAATGGGTATGCAAAATCATTACCCAATGAATATTTGTATCTATAATATAAGAACTAATAAACTATGACTACACATTTAGTTTACATTTTATTAATTATAATTATAATAACATTAATACTTTTTTTTTTTTGTTGCAAAAATAATAAAGATATAATTTTATAAAATCTAATTAGTTAAATCGTTTTTAATATATGCCTTTTTATTCAATTATAATATAGTAGATAGTAACCTAAATAGTAAAATAATAGTATAATAACCTAGATAGTAATTTTATAGTAGATCCAAACAATCTAGTTTGTTTTAAGCATGTGTAGTAGCCAGTTGGTATCTAGGTATTATGTTAATATTAATCAAATAAAATTTACTAAGATTTAATAATTATTTTATATAATAGGTAATTAAATTTAAGTAAATGGCTAAAAGAATAATTTCAATTTTGTTTTGTTTTTTATTCATAGATTTATCTGGTTAATCAATATTATACTACAGGTGTTGGGTACTTATTTTTCAGTAAATTAATTCATTTTTTATCTTTCAATAATGATTTGTTATATATGTAAAAATGAATTTGAGTATTTACAGTCATTAATTGTCCATTTTAAAGTCTATCATTTTTTAGGACCCAATAGTCCTTATGATTGCTGTGAAGAGTCTTGTTTTCAATCTTTTCAATGTTTAAGCTCTTTTAAAAGACACATTAAAAGCAAACATCTGCCTAGTACTTTACCTATCGAGTACCAAACCGTCCAAACCACAATGAATCAAAATGTAACCACTAATGATACTGATTATAATCATATTGCTTCTGATGATACACCAAATAAATTCAATTTCCAAGAAACAGTATCAGCAATACATTTGTCAGCTGTAAAATTTGTGCTTAGCTTACACGTTAAAAATAGTATTACTTTTAAAAATGTTTTGGATATTCAAGAACTTATGACAAACTTAATTTCAAAACCTTTAGCTGATCTTTTAGATAATTTTGTTAAAAATAAAGTTACTGACCCACTATTGTTATCTTCATTTAAAGAAGTTTCATCAGTAGTGTCTAATCCATTCAAACTTTGTAATTCTGAATATCGATTAATGAAATGGCTCAGTCATGAACAATATATAAATCCCTTGACTCAAATTACTATTAATAAAGAAATAACGTCTGTTCATCATAATGGTGAAGTAATCTATGATGAGCACATTACAAAGGGCCTTTTGATGCCCTTGAAATTTCAATTCAAACTCTTTTTTGAGCATGGAAATAATTTTCAATTATCACTTGAGCGATTGAATTATTTAAATTCATCCAAAACAATGACAAATTTTATTCAAGGTGACTTGTGGAAAAATAAAATTAAAAATCATGGTAATAAGCTTGTATTTCCTTATTTTTTATACATTGACGATTTGGAAATAAACAACCCACTTGGTTCACATGCAACATTTCAAGCTGTTAGTGCTATATATTATTCATTTCCTTTATTTGAAAATAATTCAAAACTTTCTAACATATTTTTAGCAGCTCTTATTAAATCTGTTGATATGAAAGAGTATGGTAATGAGCAATGTCTTACAAATCTTATACATGAGTTGCAAATTTTAGAAGATGAAGGGATAGTCATCACTACCACTGATAATGTCAATGTGAATGTTCATTTTATATTGGGTCTAGTACTTGGAGATAATTTAGGATTGAATTCTATTTTAGAATTTTCTAGGTCTTTTTCTGCAACTTATTTTTGTCGATTTTGTAAAGCAAATAAAGAACATACCAAACATTTGACTCAAGAAAATCCCTTATTAATGAGAAATATTGACAATTATAATCAGGATGTTACTAAAATGGATGTAACTCAAACAGGAATTCATAAAAATTCCTTTTAAAATAGTATTACTTCATTTCATGTCACTCAAAATTACTGTGTTGATATTATGCACGACCTGTTCGAAGGCATTTGCCACTATGACATGTGTCATATAATTAAATACTTCACAGAAACTACTAAATATTTTTCATTAGATACATTAAATTTAAGGAAAAATAATTTTAATTATGGCCCGATAGAAATTGGTAATGTTTCTCCTTCTATATATGTTAACCATTTAAATAACCATTATCTTAAAATGTCAGCTAGGGAAATGATGACTTTTGTTCATTTCTTTTCTTTAATGGTTGGAGACTTGGTACCAGAAAATGATGAAGTATGGGCATTTTTTTTAAATTTAACTCAAATTATTGATGCACTTTTATCACATAGTGTATGTGAAACAAATTTAATTGTTTTAAGAAATCTAATTAAAAATCATAATCAGCAATACATTAATTTATTTCATGACTCATTGAAGCCAAAACACCATTTATTGACTCATTACCCTTCAATTATAAAACATTCAGGGCCTGCAAGGCATTATTGGTGTTTTCGTTTTGAAGCTAAACATAAAGAACTCAAGTTATATGCCCATGCTACAACATCTCGTAGAAATATAACACTTACTCTCGCGAAAAAAATGCAAATTAAATTTGCTTATCAACTTATTTGTCCAAAGCCCAAAAATGTAATTGTCAATAAAACTCATGAAATTAGGAATAATAAACAGTTGGAACTTATTCGGACTTTAATTTTAAATAAACAATTTAAATGTTACTCTCAAATTGACTATAAAGGAACTCTTTATAAAACAGATTTTTATGTTACTAAGGTAACAGACAAATTACACCTTTTTAAAATATTACAGATTATTATTTTTGAACCTGAGGAATACATGCTTGCTGTTCAAGATATTAAATTAAGTTACTTGCATTCCCATTTTGATGCATACGTGGTTGATGAACATTTTACAGTGTTAAAAGATATTTGTCTAAATAAAATAGAAGATTTTAGCGGACCCCCTATAAATACTGTTAAATTAGTAAACGGTCAAATAATAATTCGACTCAAAGAATATTATTAAAAGAATATTATTATTAGGTATATACAATTTCCAATTATATTATTTATTATTATAATATATTTAGTAATTTAGGTTAAAATTAATATGTAAAATAGTATACAAGTTATTTATATTATACTTTTAATATTTGTTTGGTGACAAATGTATATATTCAAATAAAATATTAAATAATTGATATCTTAATTAAATTATTAAAGTTTAAAGTTGAAAATAATGAGTACCCATCATGGAAATGATGAATACGAAATTCCAACCAATTGTAACAATTCAAATTTTTTTGATATGAGCAACTATGATTTAAATCCTGTAAGTAATAATACTTGCAATGTATCAGATCATGATATTTGGGAATATTTAAAAATGGACAAAAATGAATCATCAAAACTAATGTCGCAATTGAATGAGTGGAATTTGAGCTTTTTATATCAAACTTGTGTCGGTAGGTATTAAGAAAATAAATAAATTGTTAATAATAGTTTTAACTTCATTATTATTTTTAGATGCACTGGTTGATACAGAAGCACTTGACTACATTACACCTTCTCAATGTGATACTCTATTGGCAGCTTTTCCTTTGGGTATTCGAATAAAATTTATTGGAAAGTTGATGAAAACTCGGTCCGCTGATAAGGATATTCAAATAAATGTGTGTACATGCATAAATAATACTAGAAATGGCCAATTAAAACCGGCAGTTGATGGTACTACACTTAATATTAATAAACCTGTATTAAGTTTGTGTGAAGTCCTTGGGTCTTCATATCAAGGATGCTTGGTGCTTGACCATTTCAAAAAAAATGGTTTTTTAAATGATGCTAGTAGAACAATTCTGGTTGACATAGTTATAAAAACAGCAATTAAAGAAAAAATTAACATGACAGTTAAAGTTGCCGAAGAAATGGCTGATCAGATTATTGCTGCATTTCCTAGTGAAGTCAAGGTATTGTATTCAATTACTATTTATTATTAATTTAAATTAATATAATTTTTTTATAGGATTATTATTTTATGCGAGATGGTCCTAAAGCACCAAAAGGTAAACTCTATGCCAAATACCATAATGTTATTAGAAGTCTTAAAAGTGGTGGACTTATTGAAACAACTAAAAATATAGTAAAACCAATGAATTCTAGTTCCTTAACCAAACACTTCGGTAAATTTTCAAATATTATCGAGTTATTATTTAATTTTTGAAATGTATCCTTTTTTTATTTCAGAAGATGAAACTGATATTGACCATTTTTTAACTAGTTTAAAACACGATAATTGTACGTTTAGTGAGATTGAAGTTATATGGGCAGCTACAGTTAATAACCGATTAAATAGTATAAGAAAAAGTCAAAGTACCTCCGAAACATTATTATATTGGGCTAGCTATAGGCTTCCAGCAGGATATAGATTGGTAAGTGTTTAATAATGTATTAAAATATAAAAAAAACTTTGAAAAAAATTAATTTTTTATTCTAGGTTGATATTGATTTTCTTACTGTCCAACCTAATGCATCTAGTCTAATGACAGTATACCCTAACTATATATCAAAACTGATTAAACTATTTAAATGTAAGATTAAGGATTTGCAAAGTACTAAACTAGTTGAAAATTTAAATGAAGACAATTTGCTGACAGAAAGTAAGTATTTTATGCCCTTTTTATTATTTATTCTTCATTTTGTAAAATAAAAATAATTTTTAGATAGTCGAGATTGTTATGTATTTTACCTTCTACATGCTCTATTTGTACCTACATCCAAAAAAACAACCCGTGATGACAAAGGACGAAAATCGCTTACAAAATATTCTATACGAGATTCACAACAATCTTTTATTATTTTTGCTGAATCATCTGCTGGAGTTGAAGATATAATTTCCAGGAAAAAAGGTTTTTACTTTATTTTAGTATAACAATTATTATGAAATATTTTATGAGTTTTTATTTAATACATTTTAAATTGTTTATAGATTTAGGAATTCCAATTCAACCTTTTATAATTGTAATTGGGCAGTTATCAAATCAAAAAGATATTTTAGTATATTTTGATGACATAAAATACAAAATACTAACGATTCAAAGAGCCGTGGATGTCGTATTTAAGATTTTCCACGTTTTTAATTTGTCTTATCCTCCCGAATCGTATATGGTATGGTTGTTCATTCAAAAGTTATTGTATAATATCCATGATAAAAAATTAGATCAACCACAACCACTCATAAGCTTAATTCTAGCTGAACTCCTCTAAACTGTACCCATGTAAAATATTATAATTTGATTAATTTTGTTTATATTGAAGTTACATTTTTATATTCTGATTTTTTTTAATAATATTAAATATGTATAATATTAATATTATTCATATATATTCTAATTTTTTATAATAATATTAAATTTGTATGACATTATTATCATTTATAATTTGATTAAATTTGTATAATATTACTATTATTTATATTTTATATATATTCTAATTTGTCATAATAATATTAAATTTTTATGACATCATCATTTATAATTTGATTAATTTTGTTTATATTGAAGTTACATTTTTAAATTCTGATTTTTTTAATAACATTAAATTTGTATAATATTACTATTACTTATATATATTCTAATTTTTTATAATAATATTAAATTTGTATGATATTATCATCATTTATATTTTGATTGATTTTGTATAATATTACTATTATTTATATTTTATATATATTCTAATTTTTTATAATAATATTAGATTTGTATGGCATTATCATTATTTATAATTTGTATATATAATGACTTAGTAATTATAACTTAATTATAGTTAATATTTAATAATAAAGAATTTCCTACTTAAATATTTGATTAAAGAATATTAATTTATTTATATAATAGAACAATATATAAATGTGTTCCGTACCTATATAATCCCTTTTATTAATTCACCTATAATTAATACATTTAATGATTATTAGCAATAAATGCAAATTTTTGTCAGAGAGATGGATAATATTTTATTTATTTTGTATCAATATATTGCATTAGCGAAAGGTATATTTAACAAAATATACATATTGTATTGATAAAAATTACATTGTTAGTTTATCAAATAATTTTCTTATTAACAATATGCATCTTTATGCATTTCAACACTATACTTGTTAAATCAATAAAGATATTGCTAAAAATATTAACAAATAATAATTATAAATTACAATTTTCATTGTAACAAGAACAATTTGTCATTTCAAAGTAACAAATTTCCGTGTTAAAGTAACAACTAATTTTAAGGTTAAAACAACAAAATTATTGTTATATTTATATAGTTTTTGTTACTTATAATAAACTCTTATTTTTTACAATTATAACTATGTAGACATAACAAATTTTTTGTCAGCTCAGGAGTGACAAGGATATTGTTAAAACAATGTATATTTTTTTTGTTTTTATGTATGAATTTCTTTCAGTGTATACTTAGTTAATTCGGTATTTATATGTGGTTTCCAAAGCCAAGGTGGAAATTTAGGGAATGTTATTTTATTTTAACAAATGTGTGGATTTTAAACTTTGTGCACAAATGGGAGAAGGTATCGTGTGTGGATGATATTTGTTTCCTGGTTGTGTTGGATGGGTTTATATTTTGGTATATATTTATATCTAATAAGATTTGTTATTGTTAAAATTATAAAAACAGTGGTAACATATGCGCTTCAATTTGCATACTATATAGTTTCGATCCGATAAATTATCTGTTTAAAATAATTGGTACGTTTGAACACGTCGACATTAACGTGCATGTTGCCAACCCCCCCCCCCCCAGTAAAAAATCTAAAAAAAAATTATGCAAATAATTAACATGCAATTCGCATGAATTTGCACGACCAATCCCGAAATTTGCAAGACTCTCCTTCCCCTTCAAAATCGAAAATTCATGGGAGGGGCTGGCAACACGTCTCGCCAGCCCCCCCCCTTGGTAAATATTAATATATTCAAAATTTTTTTTACGAAAAATTAGCATGCAATTCGCATGAATTTGCAAGACCGATTTCGAAATTCGCATGACACTCCTTCCCCTCTAAAATCGAAGATCCAGTGCGGATCGGCAACACATCTTGCCTTCCCCTCCATCTGGTCAAAATTAACATATTGAACACTTTTTTTTTACAAATATTTAGCACGCAATTCACATTAATTTGCAAGACCTATTCCGAAATTCGTATGACACTCCTTCCCCTCTAAAATCGAAGATCCAGGGCGGGTTGGCAACACATCTTGCCTTCCCCTCCGTCTGGTCAAAATTAACCTATTCAACATTTTTTTTTTACCAATATTTATCACGCAATTCACATGAATTAATATAATATTATAAAATTATTATTATTATAAACTATTAAATATTTTAAATATTTAAATGTTATGTACATTTTTTTATTTTTTTTTTATTTTTTTTTATTTATTTATAATAAACGGGATAAACCCTTTTGAAAATACAGTAGAAGTGAATAACATAATATTAAGTAATTATCAGTAGTAACATATTATAAACTATTTTCATACAATTGAAAGATGAATATAAATAGAATCAATAATAATAATAAAGAACTTAGATTTACAATAAAAATACCAGTAAATCAAGAATAATACAATAATAACAATAATATTAAAATAATAACAAATGAAAAAAAAAACTTATATATTTTATAAAAAATTAAAAAAAGACCACTAGATTTTATTAACTTCGTGATATGGAAAATAAATGTCAAATTTGTTGGAGTAAAGTTAACTTAAATAGTATTTAAGTTTGCATTAATGTCTCTTCAACATCAGAATCTCTACAATCATCCAAATCAAATGCTATATTAATTAATATCGGTGATATTTATATTTTAAAATTTACAGGTTACCCTGTGCAGACTAATTGGATAAATATAAAAATTTACTAAGTATAAGAAGAACTTTGAATCATGGATAAAAGAGTAACTTAGGAACTTAAACAGCGTTAGGGCTGTAGACACGGGTGTTTAAGGGTTTAGATACCTTCTTCTACGTTTAAGAACAATTATAAAAGTAGAAATTAATTTTTTTCATGCACAAAAGTATTAAAAAAAATATATAAAAAATATATTGTTTCATTTCATATTAAATCACAAAATGTACATAACATTTAAATATTTAAAATATTTAATAGTTTATAATAATAATAATTTTATAATATTATATTAATTCATGTGAATTGCGTGATAAATATTGGTAAAAAAAAAATGTTGAATATGTTAATTTTAACCAGACGGAAGGAAAGGCAAGATGTGTTGCCAACCCGCCCTGGATCTTCGATTTTAGAGAGGAAGGAGTGTCATGCGAATTACGGAATAGGTCTTGCAAATTAATGTGAATTGCGTGCTAAATATTTGTAAAAAAAAAAATGTTCAATATGTTAATTTTTACCAGACGGAAGGGAAGGCAAGATGTGTTGCCGATCCGCACTGGATTTTCGATTTTAGAGGGGAAAGAGTGTCATGCGAATTTCGAAATCGGTCTTGCAAATTCATGCGAATTCCATGCTAATTTTTTGTAAAAAAAAATTTTGAATATATTAATATTTACCAAGGGGGGGGGGGCTGGTGAAACGTGTTGCCAGCCCCTCCCCCATGGATTTTCGATTTTGAAGGGGAAGGGGTGTCGTGCGAATTTCGGGATTGGTCGTGCAAATTAATGTGAATTGCGTGCTAAATATTTGTAAAAAAAAAAATGTTCAATATGTTAATATTTACCAAGGGGGGGGGGGGGGCTGGCGAGACGTGTTGCCGATCCGCACTGGATCTTCGATTTTAGAGGGGAAGGGGTGTCGTGCGAATTTCGAGATTGGTCGTGCAAATTAATGTGAATTGCGTGCTAAATATTTGTAAAAAAAAAAATGTTCAATATGTTAATTTTGACCAGATGGAGGGGAAGGCAAGATGTGTTGCCGATCCGCACTGGATCTTCGATTTTGAAGGGGAAGGAGAGTCGTGCAAATTTCGGGATTGGTCGTGCAAATTCATGCGAATTGCATGCTAATTTTTCGTAAAAAAAATTTTTGAATATATTAATATTTACCAAGGGGGGGGAACTGGCGAGACGTGTTGCCAGCCCCCCCCCATGGATTTTCGATTTTGAAGGGGAAGGAGAGTCGTGCAAATTTCGGGATTGGTCGTGCAAATTCATGCGAATTGCATGCTAATTATTTGCATAATTTTTTTTTAGATTTTTTACTGGGGGGGGGCTGGCAACATGCACGTTCGACATTATCAGAATAACAATAATTTTATTTCTTCGTACACTTTGTAATTATTAATTACTATTTAATTTTGATACAAACGTTATATGTTTTAAGTACTCGAATATACCAATACACACACACACACACACACACACACACACACACACACATATATATATATATATATATATATATATATTTATATTTATATGTTTATTAATCAATAATTTTATTATAAAACTTATTAACTATACATCTTGGTACTTTGGTGATTATTAAATTTGCAGGTAAGATAAATATTTTTAAAATTTATTATATTTTGGGCTAGGGGGTTTGAACCATTCCACATTCATACCTGGCAAATGCAATTTTAAATTTTGCGAGTAAACACTCAACTTTTACATTTATTTATTCAAAAATGTATACAAATGTTTGTTATACAATAAAATATTAAATGCGTATAGGTAACCTTTTCCTTTTTTTTTAAAACACTATCCTTAATCAAATAACTACATATTCATATACAAATATGTTTATATATGTTTATTTGTATATTATAAATGAATTAATTAAATTTAAGTTACGTACAGCTATAGCCTGTTAATAATACTTAAGGTGACCATACGTCCCGTTTTGAACGGGACTGTCCCGTTTTTCGCATCTTCGTCCCGTTGTCCCCAGGAAAATTTTCGGGACACAAAAATGTCCCGTTATCAGAAAATAGTAAAAAATAACAATATTCAATTTTAATCTATCTATGAGTTATTGTTTTTATTGTATTTAACTATTATGTGTGCATGTAACGTGTATATACTGAATTATTGCACGGTTGACGTTGTACGGAATCGGGGCTGTGTGGTGGGTGTATTGGAGTATAAATATACTAATAAAATATACTCGTAAAAATACCTATTGTGGCGAACGATCTATTAATATGGACGTATTAACCTAATATGTTTTAATACCCCAATATCAGCGCAAACAAAAAATTATTTTTCAAAGTTCATTATTTCAGTATTACAGTAATCGTCAACCGTTTTCTTTACGTAGGCTTTTTTTTTTTATAAAAAACCAAAAAAAAAATATTTTTAATTAAATTTAATATTTTTGTCCCTTATAACCATAATAGTACATAATTATTTTAATATAAATATTTAAAAAATATTTATTTATTTTTCTGTCCCGTTTCGACAAGAAAAATATATGGTCGTCTTAATAATACTTGAATACTTGTTAAACAGTGTTCGCGTAGCTGTATATTACAAATATAGCGTTTAGAATAGAATATTGTTTTGTATACGGATATTTCGTTGTGTGGTAATTTCGATAACAAGTCGAGCAACCGATATATATATATATATATAGAGATAGCGTTGTACGAATGAATAAACTATTAGATTATATAACTATTAGATTCTGAACGGAGTGATGGAATCTATTGGTTTTACAATGATGTGTGTTTTTTTTTTATTTTTGTGTCTGACGACACCTTTTTTGGCAGTAAAAATGCTTCGATTTGCTTATGTAGCAACTTTTCTGAAAGGAAAGTGAATCTAGTTGGTACTTTGGGGGTCAAAAGTAAAAAATTTTCAATATTTTTTAAATGCGACGGGAAAAACCCTAAAAAAATAAGGGAAAAACGGGAGTTTTTACGCAAAACTAGTTTTCGCCAAAATCAAATTTTTTATTTTGTTATAACTCAAAATCTAATCTATGTAAATACTTGAAATTTTCAACAAATGTTTAGATTTGTGTTCTCTATATACCGTTAAATTTTCAAAGTATTTATAGACTTTTATTGAGCTATTTATAGACAATTGATATTTTCAATTTTTTTAAGTATATTTTTTTAAAATCACGACAAAATTTTTTTGGCCGGCCAGAAAATCTTGAAAATTTAATACAAGGTTTCTTATAAGTTGTTACTTAACTGATAAAAAAAAATCTAATATCGTAAGTCACAATTTTTTTTTATAAGTGCTCAAAGTTCCAATTTATACGAAATATGTAAAAATTGCGAAAATTTGCAAATCATTTTGTGGTTGAAAATTCATAAAAAATTTTCTGTTCATACTTAAGGTTCAAAATTTTAACACTAGGTTATCTATAAGCTACTCTTCAAAAATCTTAAAAAAAATTTCTACCGGACTTAGAGGAAAAAATGTTATGACTGTTTGAAATTTAAATATTTACGGCATTGCATAAAATAACGATTAATTTTCGAACGATTTTAAATATTTGTTATAATTCAAAAAGTATAAGTCGCAGATTTTTGAAATTTCTACCAGCTATTAAGATTGGCATTTCCTTTATGTCATATTTTTTTCAAAATATTTTATTGACTTTTAAGCCACTTATAGGCATTTTAAATATTCGATTTTTTTACATTTTATTTTTATAATCGGTGATAAAAAAAATTTGGCACCTATAAAATACTTGAAAATTTAATAGAAGATTCCAAAGAAGTAGCTCTTAATGTCATTCAAAAATTATTAAAATCCATAGGCACAATTTTTTTATAAGCGTTTGAACAGCGAATATTGACATAGAATTACATGTAAAATATAATATAATTTATAATATTCTAGACTGACAAATGATATCGGTTTTTTTAAAATGCTCTAACTCAAAATCCAAAAATCGCAACAACTTGAAATATTCACCAAATCTTTATATTGACGTTCTCTATACATGGTTAAGTTTTCAAAGTATTTTGAAATATTTTGACTTATTTATAGACAATTTAAATATTCGATTTTTCTAAATTTTTTGTTTCAAAATAAAATATTTATAAATAACATTGTATTATATTCTAGACAAACATATCATCTCCGTTCAGAATCGTTTTTCGTATACAATGATACCTATTATTGAATTCAAATTTAACAAATCCATTATAATGACCTATCCTATGAAGAGTCGCACTTCACCCCCAAGTGTACAGCAGAGCGAGGCCCATCCGGTTCTTTTTTTTTTCTTGAATTACATTTAATTATTTTTGTTATCATCAAAGACCGGATTTATATGTTTTTACATATCGTTACTGGGTCTATGCAGTCTTATGAGAGTACGAAATGTGGACGATTCGTTCAATGCTGAATGCTAAGAAAAAAGTTTTTTTTTGCATATTTAAGAATATTTCATGGGTTAGAGAATATTTAACCCATTTAGCATATTTTGGAATATTTCGTAAATTGTGAGAATAAATATCTATTTATTTTTAATTTCGGTACCCAGAAAATTTTTTTTGAACATTTATAATTTTCTTTTTTTTTATCAATTTGATAAAAATAATACACACACAGTAGTTCTTTGGTATTATCAGTGTTATAGCACAGAATAGACTAAATTTAGTCTATTCTGTGGTTATGGTGTTTTATCATATTAAGTTTCTATGCCGTTCCCTAAACATGGTGGCTAATCTACAATGCTAGCAGTTGTTTTTCTTACTGATTTTTACTATTATTCTGTTATATTTATACTATATTCCTATTTTCCACTCTTACTAAAGTGCTATGGTATTCCATTAGGTATAATACGCAACTTTAAATACCTAATTAATACCTCACTATTAAAATAATGTTGAAAAAAAAATTTAAAAATGCATATTGAAGCATATAATGATATTGATTGAATATTTAAGCATATTTTTGCATATTTTATACATTTTTGAGAGAATATAATGAGAATATATGAAGGTTTTTTAGAGAATATTAGCATCATATTTTGGGCATTTTAAGAGAATATAAATCCGGTCTTTAGTTATCATCATTAAATTTTGTCAAATTTTGTCCGTCGATTATGATCGATCGTGATTTAACAACTTTCTGGCATTGCAGCCTATTTATACTTGCACATCGTGGTAGCAATTATATGGGTTTCAGTAAATACAGATTATAATCTGTGATATTTCTGTATATGTATATGTATACAATGCAATGCAAAGCAATGCAATGCCAGAAAGTTGTTAAATCCGATCGATCATAATCGACGATGATAACAAAAATAATTAAATGTAATTTCAAGATAAAATAGTTATTCATTCGTACAACGCTATCTCTCGGGAACTTTAATATCATAATTTTAGTCACCGATTTTCCCTATACCATGGCCCATCTATCTATTCTATAATCAGTGCTATCTAATTATTACAATGGATTTGTTAAATTTGAATGCAATGATAGATATCATTGTATACGAATAACGATTCTGAACCAGTGGCGGATCCAAGGGGGGGGGGGGGGCAATTGGGGCATTTGCCCTCTCCAAATGTCCAAATTGTCTTATATTTTATGTCATCATAGATATTCATATTTCTTGAGTTACATTTACAGTTAGGTACATTGACCTCTTCGCCAATAAAAAACAGCGACGTTTAGACTTTGTTTTATAAAATGTACTAAAAAATATAAATTTGTAAGAAATTGTGTATATGTTGTAAATGATATGGGACTTTTGCCCCCTGCACAACTAAGCCCTGGATCCGCCACTGTTCTGAACGGAGTTAATATGTTTGTCTAGGATATAGAATATTATTTATAAATAATGTAAAAAGTATATTTTATTTTGAAACGATAAATATATTTTTCAATTAGGATGGGTTGGCAGTTGCATACAGCGACATAGTTTGTCTTCTTCTTCTTCTTCTTCTTTTGCTGCGCCTTCCTCCCAACTATTTGGGGTCGGCCACCCTTGTCCTACACCTCCGCTTTACTCAGTCAATCACATCTCCTCTGCACACACCGACAACCCTCATTTCGTAAATATTTAAATTTCAGTCATAACATTTTTTCCTCTAAGTCCGGTAGAAATTTTTTTAAAGATTTTTTTATAGTAGCTTATAGATAATCTAGTGTTAAAATTTTGAACCTTAAGTATGAACAGAAAAACTTGAATTTGAAAACTATGAATTTTTATCTACAAAATAACTTGCAAATTTTCGCAATTTTTACATATTTCGTATAAATTGGAACTTTAGGCACTTATAAAAAAAAATTGTGACTTACTTTTTATTATCAGTTAAGGAACAACTTATAAGAAACCTTGTATTAAATTTTCAAGATTTTCTGGCCGGCCAAAAAAATGTTATCGTTATTTTAAAAAAAAATACTTAAAAAAATAGAAAATTTTAATTGTCTATAAATAGCTCAATAAAAGTCAAAATACTTTGAAAATTTAACGGTGTATAGAGAACGCTAATCTAAACATTTGGTGAAAATTTCAAGTATTTACAGAGATTAGTTTTTGAGTTATAGCAAAATAAAAAATTTGATTTTGTTAAAACTGGTTTTGCGTAAAAACTACCGTTTTTTCCCTTATTTTTTTAGGGTTTTTCCCGTCGCATTTAAAAAATATTGAAAATTTTTTACTTTTGACCCTCCAAAGTACCAACTAGATTCACTTTCCTTTCAGAAAAGTTGCTTCATAAGCAAATCGAAGCATTTTTACTGCCAAAAAAGGTGTCGTCTGACACAAAAAAAAAAAAAAAATAAAAAATTAAAAAAAAAAAAAAATAAAAAACAAAGGATATATTTGATATTATTATATGGTAATAAATAACTATAAAAAACGAAATTATACATTGTGATCGAATAGTTATGTAGGTATGTTGTACATATTCAATTAGGCAGAATTCCAATTAGGCTGAAAGGTAAATTTTATAAAAGTGTAGTGAGACCAACTATGCTGTATGGTTCAGAGTGTTGGGCGGTTAACAGGAGAATAGAACAAAGTATGAGTGTCGCGGAAATGAGAATGCTTAGATGGTTGAGTGGAGTGACAAGAGAAGATAGAATAAGGAATGAATACGTGAGAGGTAGTGTTGGTGTAGCGCCAATTGTGGACAAGATGAGAGAAAATAGGCTGAGATGGTTTGGGCATGTGATGAGGCGAGAGGAAACGAATGCAGTAAGAGTGGTTATAAAGATGGACGTTGAAGGGAAAAGAGGAAGAGGAAGACCAAAAAAGAGATAGTTGAGACTTTGGAGAATGACATGAGGGCTGTCGGTGTGTGCAGAGATGTGATTGACCGAGTAAAGTGGAGGTGTAGGACAAGGGTGGCCGACCCCAAATAGTTGGGAGGAAGGCGAAGTAGAAGAAGAAGAAGAAGAAGAAGAGGAGTATGTTGTACATATTCTAATGTATATTTTATATTAAATAACGGTTTTTATCGCTTCGTATAAGTAGATAAAATATGTATTAAAATACATGTTATGTAAAATTATAAAATAAAAGTTATTATTACTTATTGATATTTCAAGCAGAATAAATAAAGGAATTGTAACATGCATGTATATAAAGATTTTATCGAACTTTGCTTCGTGTATTTAGTGTTAATCGAAGTTTCTAATAAAGACATTGCTTTCCTAATAGCATCTGTAGTGTAATGAATTTCTATGGGCAGTATCAAAAGATTATCGGGAATAATTATATGTCTCTATATTAGTTATTTAACTATTATAATATTTTACTTTATATTTTGCGTAATAAAATTGTTCTGTCCTCAATGCTCGTGCTGGCATCGGATGTTGATGGTATGGTTTCAAACTCACCATGTGTATAGGTACATTAGTTATGGTGCTAAAAAAATTCACAAATATTTATATTAATATATTTTATTCATCTCAATACCTCTAACTGTATTTTTGGTGCAAAAATGACCAGATTACTGGCTCTAGAATTTGTGACATAGAATTGTCCATTCGAAAAACATTCTTATCTCTAGTCTTCTTCTTTAAATCAATGCCAGCAATGTTTAATGATTATCTTTGAGATTTATTTATAGTCATGTAATAGTCAAAGGGATAGTGAGTTGGAATTAACATTATTCATGGAATGAAAACTATATCTCCTCGAGCACACCCAGTGATAACAATGGCTTCTCTTATATTTTTGTGCAGAATTTAACTTGCAATCTATATCTATCTATAATTCTAATACACTATTTAAATGGCTAATAATGTCTTAATAATATTACAGGTAACTAAATTTGAAGGAATAGTGATCTCACTTTTTAACAAAAGAACATTTACATCTCCTATTTTGAGTAAAATCTCAGTGAAAATCACAGCAAATATGTGTTACCTACCTTTCAAATGGGCCCTTATATTTGTTTGAAGTGCAGTTTTCTGGATATGTGGCCATAAATATGAAGCTTTTCAGCGACTTTACTTAATCAGCCCTTGTACTTTTAGGTATAAATAGTAATGTTTGCGGAAAATCTTCTGTCAACAGCACAGTAACTTCATTTTTCAAATTATTATATCTTCTTATATCTTTTAATGTTTTATTGAGGACTTCAAAACCATCCTTGTAATGCATTAATCCCAAACTATTAGCATTGATTATATAATATAATTTAATAGTCTATTATATAATCAATGGTATTAACTTACAGTCTTTTAGAACTTGTACTATATTACTCTGTTTGAAAATATTGCATATAGTGTCTTTACTCTTATTAGGTTTAATAAAAATTTTAATACAGAGAAAGTTTTTTTACCTTCTTCTAGTGATATACGTAGTAGTGATGCCTGAAAAAGCTATAGCCAAAGTTATCCCACGATCTTTTTACTCTTTGACCAATAAAGTATTTATGACAAATGTTTTACCAGTGCCTTCAGGTGCGTCTAAGAAAAAATTTTGGCCAGTGTTCTTTTTTTGTTTTTTAATATTTTTTCATAAACATATGACTGTTCATTTTTTAATAAATATTCATTAGAATTTAAATAGGGCCTCAAATATGACAAGAAATATCATTTTCAATTTTTAATCCCTTTTAACCCTTTTAGGAGTTGAGTTTTGAGAAATACTTTCTAATGGACTTTGTATATTATGATAAAAAACTATTGACCAAGTTTCAAATGCATAAATTCAGCGGTTCTAGCTAGGTGGTTTTTTTTTCTCCTATATTCATCCCTTTTATTTTTTAACCTCTTTAGGAGTAAAATGTTGAAAAACATTTTTTAGAGATTTTTTGTATCATAACTAAATATAATTCTTATAGCTTTAGCGGTTCCAACTTGATGATGATGAATCAATCAGTCAGTTAATCAGAATAAGTTATTTTATATACACAGATATATCATTATTTATTTTTCACCATCATTTTATTTGTAGAAATTCAAATATTACAAATTTATAAGTATATTATAATGTTAATTCTAGTATAAAATCATCCAACAAATAAATAATATTTTGTTTAAAAATAAATTTTAATAAATAAATAAAAAAAAAATTTTTGATGTGATAGAAAAAATATTAAAATTAACATATTCTTTATTAGATTGTTTAATAAATAAATATATTACAACAGTGAGTATTATTTGCTAATCTTAAGATCATGACTGTCAGCTTCTGCTAAAAGACTTATTTATGGATAGTTGATTTTACATTTTTCAACTTCTTGGATAATATCTGAAATAGATGAAGATATTTGAACTTTAGGAAACAATAATTAAATAACTTTACTTATAAAATAAATTATAGGTACTATTTAAGTATCATGAAAATAACTAAATTTTAAGATCAATGAAAAACATTAAAAATCAAATTTTAATTTTCATAAATAACTTTCTAATTTCATGAATAAAATATGAATTCTTAATTAGTAAAATTTTAATCAAAGAACTTAAACTAATCAACAAGAAAATATAATAAAAATATTTTATTTTTATTACAAAATAATTTTAAAAAAAAAATGTTATCAACTCTACTTACTTCGTTTTCTTTTACTATGTCCTTATTTTTTTTTTCTCGATTAATTGTTGAAGTGGCTTTTATGAAAAATACAGAAGTATTTTGCTTTGTATTGTTGGTTTTTGTTCCACTATTAATTTTTTTATGTAAAATTTGATTAACCCTATTAATTTCCCAAAGTTTTTGACTAGAAAATGATATATTCTTTTGTTTTTTATTCCTTATTTTTGAGTGTTCATTTCTTTTAGAATACTCTATATTATCAATTTTATTATTGATTTGGTTTATAGAATAATTATGAGCGTTAAAAATATTTTCATTTACTTTTGCATTGTTTTTACATATTACAGAAGCATTGACATAGTTTTTTTCTGTAGATGGAATCGTTAAAGTAAGTTTTTGAAAATTATGAATTATATCAGTTTTATTAGATAAAATTAAGTTAGAGTATTTTTTTAATTCTTGGGTCGAACATATAGTTTGATCAATATTTGAATACAATGTGTCCATAATTAATAACGTAGGATTGATGATTTTCAATAGTTAAATTAAAGAATTAAAAAAAAATATATTGTAAATGACATGTAAGTTTTAATAAAATATAAACATTGATTATAAAATACATGGAAAAGTAATATAAAATAAATAAATAGATCAAACTTTGGAAGTATCATGACAACAAAATATTACAAACTTGAACACATTCACTTTAACAGTTAATATTTTCAAGGGTAGTTAATCTATTAAATCAACATTTTGATAAAAATTAATAATTAACAACCATGACAACCCTAGTGTTTATACATAGAACCATAGATAATAATATAATAATAATTATTATATGGATAAAGAGAGCATATTATTTATGATTTTTTGCTTTTACATTGCATAGTAGTTTGAGTATGTTGATGAAAACAGGGAAGATATCAGCATTAAAGTACATAATTTAACAATTTTATTCAAAATATTTTATATCACATTCATATGAAAGACTTGATATTTTAAGTTAAAGAAAATAATTTTTCATTAGAATTTATAAAGTTAAATCAACTTAACTAAAGTAAAATATGGACTTGTAAATAATTTTTTAATATTTTTATTTTTAAAATATGAAAGGCAAACTCTGAGCAGATTAGATTGGACCACAGTAGACATAAAATTGAAATTAATTTAATAAACTCTGCTGCATTATTGCTGGAGATAAGTAGGACTGAGGTTAACATCCTTCCCTCTAAACATGATGACAAGGTATACTTCTTAAAATGAGGACAAGAGTATATGATGTGGACTAATGCTTCCCCTTCAAATCACAGATATTTATTGAGCTTATAGTTGGATGGATTGATGGAGTAAATGTTTTAAAATATAAACAAAATTATTACAATTTAAAAATACTTCTGAGTATTCTCATTTGGTTGTTACTTTTAAAAGAAATCTTTATTCTTTCTCATTAGTTTTAAATATTTTTGACAAAATTACTCTTAATGAAATTCACGACTTACCTGATTTTAGTAAATAGACTTCATTCACAATAAATTATATATATTTTCATTATTGTACGAGCCAAAGAAACTTTAATAAACTTATGATACCATAACTTTTAATGTAACTATAGGATACCTACTTTATGATAAAAAATTAAAAAGTATTATGTAACAATAATTTTATTAAGCATATTTATTGGTATAAATTGTAAATTAATTTAATTAATTTATCACTATTAATTGATTATACTTCATATCAACTTCAAAATTATTTGAATATACTATGCTTAAAACATATAAAAAATTGTAATCATTAAAAAAAAAAAAAAAAACATTTTAACTATAATTTAAAGTATGAAATTAATGATAAATTTAATTTATAAAATATAGTTTATATAATATATATATATATATGTTTTTTTTAAAGAATAACAAAGAAAGTAATAAATAGGGTTTAAAAAATGAGATATAATATGCAGTATTCAGTATTTTATGCTTAAATGTGTATTGGAGATGTTAAACGGTTAGTAGTAGAAGTGTTTCTTGAGGCTTTATGTTTCAGTTCTCGTCGATAATCATCTGATATTTTCATTAGTTGTGTTTTCATATGAAGGAGTTCTCTTGTCCTTTGATAAATTGGTTCCTGAAAAAAAACAATAGTCCAATAAAATTCATTATTATTTCTATTTTATATTTACAATTTATAATATAACTAATTATTTATAAATTACTTGAGGTCTCATGCTTGGATTCCAACGACAATATAGACCTTTCCACATTTTAATGTAGCGTAATGAAGCAACTGGTTCAAGAGCATGTTGCTGAGGCCAGTATAGAGGATTTTTATATAAATCTTGATCACTGTTGATGTAAGACCAAAGTGAAACAGTTTTTTGTTTAACTTCTTTTTGTAAACGTTCTTTTTCACTGAGTAAAAATATAAAAATTTGAAATATTAAAATATTAAGTATTACATACATAATTATAGAAATACAATAAATTGTTATTTTATGATAATAAATGACTTTAAGAAATGTTATAATATTTTGTTAACGCTTGTCACAAGGCAGTGAGAGACAAACTCGGAATAGAGTACAGGTTTAGTGCTAAAACCGGTGACGACCATATTATTGGCTTGTAACTCAATAACACATAGAGTAATAAGTATGAAATGCGTGTCTACTAATACGTAGCAAATTTTTGGATGATGGATTCCCTATGGACGAAAGAATGAGTAGTTGAAGCTATTCAAATTTTAACCGACTTTAGCGTCAATAAAAATAGATGGTATTATCATGTCCATAAGAGATTTGATTCAATTGAGGTAGCTGGACTTCAACGAGTACAAAGGAAACGCAATTTCAACAAAACCAAAGCATATGTCAGTAGTTAATAGTTTCCGTGGTATTATTCATAATATACACATGGCCAGTAGGCATAAAGGGCGAACAAAAATGCACATGAAAATTAAGGAGCACTACTTTAATGGCTGCTGTGAAAGCATATATTGCATATTGTAAAAAATTGTGGACAAAGTGTTATTGAGCGGCCCATTTTTGCAAATTCATTAAATGACTGGGCACAAGTAGACCTCGTCAACTTTCAGAGTTTATTCTATAAAATATTATAAAAAACACTTAACAAAGTTTTCATTTTTCTGGCCCCTGAAAAACAAGAAAGCTTTGGAAGTAGCAAAAGAATTGTTAAACAAATTTTAAATGTTTAGTGCACCCCACGTTTTATAGTCCGATAATGGTTATGATTTTAACGTAGAGTTAATTACAGAATTAGTGTCATTATGGCCTATACTAATAAAAATAAACATTCGTATTATTCGTATGACCAAAATTTTGAAGAAAAAAGTAATTGTGTGTTAAAGGGTTCATTGTTAGCATGAATGCAAGACAACAAAATTACAAGGTGGAGCAATACTCATAAATAGGCCTTAGTTTTGTTTAATAGGGCATAAATACTCCATACCAAAAGGCTATTAAGATGACTCCATGAAGCAGTTTTTGCCAAACTAAAATGAATGGGATTGGTGATTAAAGTGCCACAAGAATTGTAGGATGAATAATGACAGGAACGCTAGAAGAGAATTTATAAGGCAAGTTTTCCGTTACATTTCCAAATACTCCAACCACTATTGAAAATAAGAAAACTGAAGAGAGTGAAGAACTTAATACTGAAGAAAGTAAAATTGCGATAAAAAATATTAAATAATCAGTATTCAACTTTTTATAATCATCCTTTTTTAAATTATATAATTACCTATACTAATTAAAAAATATATGTATTATTGAATAATTTTTTACTTCAAAATCTGTTTAAGTACACCACCAAAAACAACTAAAGATAAAGAAAACAAGTTATTGAGATCTTATTCGGATCTTAAACAATCATAGAGTTAAAAAGAGTCATTAGGCATTTATATCATAAATTTAAAAATGATTAAAATACCTGTTAAAAAGAAATGTTCCAAATCTACAGGAATACAAATGATCAACAATGGTAATTAAGAATAACTCATTGAATTCAAATGCATTGGGAAACATGCATGTTACTTGCCATACACAATCTATAAATTGTAGAAAAACTGGGGATCTATCAGCATCTGAGTGGTGATCATCTCCATGGCCAATTCTCTAAAAATAAAGCATGTATAAATAGCATAATTATTGTAATAATGAGTTTATATGATCAGTTTATTGTAAGAAAACCAGGGCCCAACTTAGGGGAAGGCTGGGGGCTGTAGACCCGGGCCCTTGTTGATAATTGTATGTATTTTTGTGGCCTCAACGCATAGATCGAATTTGCTTTTGACTGATTTACAATCAGAAGAAAAAAAATAAAATAATTGTTTTAAAAACTTTAAGTAATACTAGGTGAAAATATCACGTGGAGTACTGTAAAACTATTATTTTAAATTATTTCATTACGAATTTATTTAACATTGTCAATTTCGAATTATGAAGCAGAAAGAACAAATTCAAAATTAAGACTAATTGAAAACGCCAGAAGAATGTCCCTTCACCAAAAAAAAAAATTAACCTCACTCATTTGTTTATCTACTGAAAGGGAAATAACTTACACAATTGATTTTTCAGATGTATTTGAGAAGTTTAGTGAACTAAAATTTAGAAAAAAAAACCATTGTTTTAAATTATAAATCATATTAATTTTTTATTTTATATTTTATTTATATTGATAATGTTGAAAAATGCATTACCACTTTGACTTTGTGTACAATGTATATGATATATATCAGTAAAAATTTGTTTAAATTAAAAACTGTATCTACACTTCTTTACTAATATTTATGTTTTAAATTTAACATATTATTTATATTAATCAACATTAAATTATTACTTATAGAATTCTGGTATAATTTATTTATAATCTTATAAAATAAATTTAATATAAAAAATCAGTATAGCAAAAAGACAGAATTTATAATTTAAGTTAATAATTTACACAATAATCAATTTTGGGGTCCTATCAAAAAATTAGACCTGCACCAAAAATTCCTAAGTTGGGCTCTGAAGAGAACTATAAAATAAAAACTTATTAGAAGATTGAATATAATTTATTCCTAAAATTATTTTGACAATTTACTTACATGTTGAAATTTGTGACCAAAACTAAGCCATTCCTTTTCAATCAAAACTTCAAATCCTTTTATTGTTCTATAATATGGATCTAAAAGTACCATGGCAAGTGCAGTTAACTATAAATACATAAAGAATTTACATAATAATATTAATTTAGATTAAACATTTATATTATTATTATAATTTAACACATTTTATTACTTGAGCTGTACGATCCCATCCATCAGAACAATGAACTAAAACTGAGGTTTTATGATTTTCTACTTTATCAACAATACGGCAAGCTCCAGCTAATATACATTTGATATGTTTTAACCAATATGTTGATTCAATTCCAGATAACCATTTTGTTTCATCAATATTTGGAAAACATATTTCTGTAGAATGATATGAATAATTTTTAACAAAAAAAAAAAAAAAATTAAATAAGTTATAACTAACCTTTTAATTTTCTTAACGATTCCCTCATTACATGAATGTTATGAATATCAAGAAATATTAGTTCAGCATTCTGATAAGCATCTTCTGGTTCATAACCACCTCCTTTAGCCTTATTAGCAATGGCATTAGCACTACAAAATAGTATTTAAATAAAGGAATAAAAATAAATTGAATATACAGTAGAATCCGCTTAAAACGATCTTCCAGGGACCTAAAGAATCAGATCGTAATATCCGAAATTCGTTGTATCCGGATGACAAAAACATTACCTACGTGGGATATAAAACCAACCGAATACATGGCTATGAATTGTTTTATCCGGAATATCGTTATATACGGCATCGTAATAAGCGGATTCTACTGTAGTTGATTCACTATACCTAGGTCTTGCATCCATTATGTAAAGTTTATGTGACTGGGCATTTGCATCAACTATAAGTTGGGTATATCTCTCATCATCACGACACCTTTTTCCACCAACACCTACTAAGGGCTGAGATGCTCTTGTTATGGTAGCTTGAGATTCAGAATGTAACCAGCTCAGTACTGGTATTCGACCTCTACTTCTAAAAGCAGCAGCATTTCTTATAATTTCATCTGTTGCTCCAGCTGGAACAGCTAGAATAGCAGGATAAGTTTCACATAGATCATAGCTATCATTCAATTTGGTAATGTGCCATGTATCATTTGGGACACCCTAAAAAAATGAAATGTACATAAATATAAGCACCTAGGAAATGTATATAAATTTACCATTCTTTTGAGTTCAGCCATAGGTTCATACACATTCCAACCATTTTCTGGGAATGTTTCAGTATATTCAAAGGCAAATAATGGAATATTGTGAGAAAGAGGAAATGCATATTGCTGTAACTTTTCAAAGACATTACGTCTTGAATGATTTTCTTGTTTATGACCAAAACGTAAATTCCTCATATCTTTACAGAACAATTCAATACCATATGAATTTTCTCCTCTACTCGACTGACCTCCAACTTTTTCTACCCTACTTACCTAAAAAATAAATTATTATTAAATTTAAAATAAATTATATTTTTCTTCTCGAAAAAATTATTTATTTTATTTGTATAATTAGATTCATATTATATTATATACTAACTACGCCCAAAGGTACTTCAATGACCAACTGAGTATCACGTTCTAAACTTTTGAAGTATAGTTTGTAGTTGGTAACAGATAACCAACCTCTAGCTGGACCACTAAATGGGCATAAATAAGTAACATCTCGAGCAACACCCTGCACTTTTTCTCCTGGTAATAGTGGTGGATCATCAGAACGGCCAGAAACAACATTTTCTGGTATCTGTAATATTAGAAAGTTTCATTATTTAATCTAATCAGTATATTTATGAAAATATAAAAACCAAATCCCATATTAAGACTTGGTTTTACAAGAAAATAAGAAATTATGATTACCTAATTAAAAATAATTTTATCTTACTCAAATGTAGCTGAACATATATATTTTTTGGAAGTTTTTTAATAGCTAATAGTTTGTACATTCTAATATTTTTTATAATAGGTAGCTAATATTTTTTTTATTTTTTAAGTTTTTATTAGCTAATAGTAGCTTTAATAGTTTTCAATGGCTATTTTAAACTATAACTAACAATAGTCAAAATATTCTATTGTAGAAAAATAATTGAGATAAAATAAAAAAGTAAACATGTTTTAAATACAAAAATAATAAAAGATACATTTTTTCAACGTTATTTGCATTTTTCATTTTATTTAAAACACTTGTAAGTTCTAGAAGTTCAAAAAAATCTATTACTTATTATAAAAAAAAAAATTACCTTGCAAGTTTTTACTTTATTAGTTATCTACAATATATTTATTTAGCTTAACCAAAAATAATACATTCAACTATAATTTATTTTTTCATAAAAATCTAAAAACATGTTTTCAGATTTAATTAAGTATGATTTATAAATCAAAGCATTTACAATAAAAGTCTTAACTAGATTCTGGTTTTATGTAGTATATTAATTTTATTAATGAAATGAGGTACTTTATTTCTTAATTTTATATCTCCAACAAAAGGAATTTCATTTGATGTAGAACTGGCTGATCGGCGGCTTTTGGTAGGTGAATTTGATTCCTAACCAAAATAAGTTATATTAATGCATAATAATAAAAAAATCATCAATTTTAGAACTTTCAATAACTATCAATATTTTGTAACTATATCAAAAGTATTAATTAGATAGAATGGTATATAAGACATATCTAACTATTTTAACATACAATTTGAAGAATCAATAATAAAAATACATGATTAAAAGAAAATTAATTCTAATAATAGGAAAGCATATAAGACATATAGCCTAATAGAAGTATAGGTTTTATTAGCTTGAATTACAAATGATTTTTTTTTTAAATAAGTATAGTTAAAAGAGAATAAACTTACCAATAATAAAATCATATTTATAAGCATAACCATATTTATATTATAAATAACTAAGATATACTATGACTTACTGATTCTTGTTCAACTTTTGAATTTAAAGAACTAGATTTTGAGTCTGAATCGGAACTCATATTTTGAAATTTGTTATTTAAATCCATTATGAATAAAATTGGTTATAATTTTTTAAATTAACATTTTAAAATTATTTTATCAAAACAAATAATTGGACGGAAATTATTAAACAGAATTTCAAAGTGTAACATATATAATTCCTTGTTGGAATATTACTTAGTTGAAAGTATAAACATCTAAAGAAAGTAATAATTGTTACTCAATCTTATCGTATATTTTTTCTTATCACAATATTTATGTAATGATAAATAGATAATTTAAAAAAAGTTCATCTAACACGGTATGTCGAACAATGATAGTTTATAATTGTTTTTGTTGAATCTAGAGAGGCCTGTACACGGTCAAATTTGTTTGTCAAACTGCATGTTTTCATCAAACAAAAGCGCATATGATATAACCAATAGATCAAATAAATATGTTTAACTTGGGCATAAATTCGGTTTTCTCCTTACCGCGAAGTGACGATCGTGTGTGTGTTCTCCATGGTTTCAAGGCGATAACTGAGATTTAATTTGACAAATACCGTTGCACGCTATCAAAATTTCCATCAAACACCATCAAACATTACATTGTTTGACAAATACATCGAACAAGCTGGCACACTTTCAAAAAAATTGACAAACACGTTAGTCAAACAAAAGTTTGACAAATAATTTGACCGTGTACAGGGCACTTTAAAGACCTTTCAATTAATATTGAATATTTTTACTATCTACTGTTTGCTATAATCTTTTTTTTTACCCTAAAGACCAGTATTAACTATAGACTTACAGATGGTATGAAAATAATAAATCTATTATCTATAAAGTCTATCAAGAGGTCTTAAGTCAAAATATACAATATGTCAAAGGATTCCATATAGTCAATTAAATATTGATAACTTTAAACGTCAATAAATACAAAATAAATTAATATAGGTAAATGTTGTATTTTTGTATTATTGAAAATAAAAATAAAAACTTCTTCTTTTAAACATTGGATCTACATACCTGCAACTTATCTATGTATTGCTTTTTAATGGCTTCAATTGAAAATTATACTTTTTATAATTACGAATGTAACATTTTTTTTTAGAGAAAATCGTATTACGACGATGAATTTCTGATGAAAAATATATATTCATGAAAACCGAATATCGATTTTGCAATAAATGTATATCTTAAATACATTAACACCATTACATTTATTTCTATTTATTTGAAGAATTGTTTTCGAATAATATTTATGTAGTCTATGTTTCATCACAATTCTCGAGAAATATAAAATAAAATATGTTATTTATGAAAAATTCAATTACCAAAGATTTGAAATTTTTTTATACTGAAAATTGTTTATATTGTTTTATTTGATACTTAAAATGAAGTACAATTAATTATAACAATAGTAGTTTAAACAATATTCTATTTCATGATGAATTAAATTGAAATATATTTTATGATTAAATAATTTAATATAAATTTACATAAATAGTAATTTGTAAGTAAGATATTCAATATATATACATACATATAAATTATTGAACCATATTCTGTCAATTTTCAAAATTATGCAAATTACCATAGCAAGTAAGACTTTCATGGAATTTTCTAAAAAAACTTCTTTTGAAAACAAATTTGTGAATATAACTTTTAGTATATAATATATATACAATATAGCGTAAAACATTATATACTTATATTATAATTTTTATGTGTATAAAAATATTTTATTCCCATAGATTTTTTCAATCAAAACCTATCACCAAAAACAAAAACCAATAAAATCATTAATTTTGTTATAATCAATTACCAAGTAGGGGTACAATATAATAAATATTAAATTTTCCTAATAATAATCATATAGCAAATGGCCTATAAATTATTGCTGTTGAGTTAAGTACCAAAAATAATCAGAATTACTCCAAATACTTTTAAATATATAGAACTTTATATTTTCCAGAATCATCAGCTAAAGTCAGCTGTCATAAGAATGAATAATTTATTGTTATAAAGACAAAATAGATAAAATAAAACTATATTCGCACAATGAGAAATGTAATTTAACTTTAAGTTAATTAACAAGAAAAATATGTTAACTTAGCCATTTTTTTAAAAAATGTTGCTGCAGACAAGTTTACATAAATGTGACTGGTTATAATAGATTATTTAATTGGTATTAACTATATTTTGTAACTCATAACTTCAACTTTTTTTATCTATAATAAATAATAAAAAAATTGAAGTAATGAGTTACAAAATATAATTGATACAAAATTAAAAAAAATCAATTAAATAATTTATTATAACCAGTCAAATTTACGTATAATTTATTATAATATATATTAATTTATGTATATTATAACTATCTACAATAAATAATAAGGACATATTTTAATGAACTTTTTCTAAAATGTTATTCATGAAAAATAAAACAATATTGCTAATATGAATTCATGAAATTAATAATAACACATACTTTAATTAAAAATATATTTTTAGTATTATATTTTGGTAATTTTTATAGCTTTTTTCAATAATGCAACATGTCCTTTTTATAAGATATTTTTTTTACCGTAATGTTTAGTAATTAAATAATACCAAATACATCTTTAAAAAATGTATGTATTACTTAAATTAAGTATGTTTAATAGTATAACATATTTTATTTTTAGTGCAGATAAAATTATTTATTTAAAACAAAATTTACCTATCCCAACCAAAGAATAGAAAATTAATATTATACATCACAATTATGTTACCAACAATATTGTATTATACGTACATAATTTGTTCAAAATTTCTAATAATTTGACAATATTCTATTTACATTTTATCAACATTAATTTATGACTGTTGAAAACACATTTAAAGTCATAAAATGTAATTTAAGGAAATAATTATAACATCAGTTCGAGTGTTGTCCAGGCGTAATATTTCCTGGATGTTCTGGACTGTGTTTTTGTTTCTTCTTCTTCTTTTCTTTTTTTCGCTTTTTCCTTTCTTTATCATCATCATGACGTTTTTGTTTCTTGTGTTTTTTCTCATGAATATCACCTAATCCTAATTCATTAGCTGCCATGTCTTGTGATAGGGCTTCTCCACTTTTGTACTTGCTTTTTTTATGTTTGTTTTTATGTTTTTTAGTAGGTGGTTGATTTGCATAGCGATACTGTTCTGGTAACTAGCATAGAAAATTAGAAGTCAATGAAAATACAA
Organism: Sipha maydis; assembly: GCA_034509805.1. Taxonomy (NCBI): domain Eukaryota; kingdom Metazoa; phylum Arthropoda; class Insecta; order Hemiptera; family Aphididae; genus Sipha; species Sipha maydis. The sequence continues at coordinate 133,702 of JASXSY010000461.1, forward strand.
CAAAAGTGAATTGAATATATGTCATCCAAAAATACTTACTGGTCCCGGATGTAATCGAAATCCAGCTAATTGATGGGTGGTTAGTGGCAAAATTTCCTTTCCACCGATTGGTGGTTTTTCAATGACAGAACGCAATGAACTGCGAAAATAATATTTAATAAATTCATGTAGTATATATTTTAATATAATCTAATAAGATTTTTAAAAAATATAATTTTACAATTTCAAAAACTATTCGTAATTAATATTTATTGATTTTTTTTTTTTATTATATAAAGTATATCTTAAATTGTAGTTATACTATATATCTTAAATTGTAGTTATTACCATGTAATCAACATATTATAATACATAAATAATAATAAAAAGTTGACAGGAAGAATGTAAATTTTGAACTAAGAGGAGCTGAAAAGTGAAGGTTACATTTTACTAGGTGTAGGGATTGGAACAGAAGAAAATATCATAATGTTATTATGATTCTTTTTTAAAAAAATATGGATTTTTTTTTTTTTAATAATTTATTTAACTTTAGAACTTGTTGAGGGCATAAAAGATTATTAAATAATAAAATTTATTTATTTTTAAGCGCTAAGAAAATTTGATGTATGGAGAATAAGAATATTTTTATATTTATATAAACATAAAGTAGATTAGTTTAAAATTATAATCAATATATTAAGACAAAATGATTTTTTGTATTTAATAATTCATATGAACAAACTTTGTTTTTATTTATAATAGCTGATCATTTTAATACAATTATTTAATCAATAAATTAAATATTGTAAAAATAAATGTTATTTTTGCTGTAATGTGAAAACAAAAGCAAATTAAATAAAAAAAAAAATGTTATTTAAGTACATTTGTATGCAGTTTTAAATTAAGTTAATTAAATATTACAAATATATAATGTTAATAATATATATTTATTATTCCAGAAAATTAAGTTGAATAAATATGTGTTTATTTTAATCAATATATTACAATAGTAATGGTAAAAAAAACTATAGTTAATTAATCATTAGAAATTTTGGAAAATCTTTATTAATTATAAATAAATATTTCAATTACCTTTGATCATTATGTCCAGGTGTGTCAATAATCCCAGGTAGATTGGGTAAAAATGATGATAAGCTCTCCTTGAGCCTTTTTCCACTGAATTTACTATATGTATGTTCTAGACCATAATATGCCATTAAATTTACAGATCCCGTTAGTTCACTTTCACCTAAAAAATAAAATTATTCTAAAGCATTCAGAATAAACATTTCATACCCACATGGTATGAATAGTAATTCTTAACTAATAATTTAATTAATTTCAAAAACATTTTTAAACTTTGTCACAATGGCATACAATATTAGCATGAGTTATTAAATTGTATCCTCAATATATAGGTTGCTGATTGTTTTTCGTATTATGCATAATATCTTATTCAGAGTGAAATGGTACGTGTTACTATAAATCCTTATGGAAGACTTACATGGTGGTTCTTTCATAAGATAAAATGGCCCACTGTGTACGATTGATGGATTCTTGCCCAGAGAGATGGTCGTTTTGAGTGTGCCAGTGGAATCTTGTCTTGATACGACAGGAGACCTGGCTCCACGAGGTGATGATTTTGGTGAATATGATGACGGGAAACCAGACATGTAGACGAAGTAAGTGCGTCACTTAAATAAGAATAAAATATACATAAAAAAAAAAACGAGCGGCGATGAAGATACTCTAAAGTAGAATGACGCTCTTGGTGAAATAGTTTTTAAACGTTATCAATATTGTGTTATACACTATTTATGTTTACGTGAATTTTGATAAGTAGGTTGTGTTGTTACCGTGAAATGTTTAAGCTAAAGAACAGCTGACGCCTCATTCTGATGAGATGAGCGTTCCTCGCAATAGGTTCTTTCCAAATATTATAGATGGCGCCACTATGAGCAGTTATTAAAATAAACGTTAGATTTTACAGTTTTAAGTTGTAGACAAATTTGAATACTACAATAGTAGTACTTGTGTGGCGGATGTGTGTCCGAGATTATGACTAACAATCTTAGACCGCCTGGTTGGCAGAATTTTTATTGGGGCACCTGTAGGTTTCTGCCATGTCCCGGGGAGGGGTGATGGTAATCCCTCTACAAAGGCAGTTGTTTTCTGTCCAAGTAGAGAGATTGCCCGTGGCCGGGTCGAACCAGCGACGGTACAAATCGTAACCGACGCCTTATTTCACTCGGCCACTCCGTCCCAAAACTGTATTAGAAATCATATATACTTTACATACTAGTATACTGGGGTCCTTAGTAGCCGCAGATTCAGGATGTCTGTTTAGGAGGAGGGGGCATCAATCATTATAAAGATTATACAAAATGTTTGATTATGTCTTTTTTTTAAAAGTATTTTTAACGTACTTTTAACGGTACTTATGGGTTATTGTATGTTTGTAGGTACTATACTTAAATTATAAACTAGACGTATCTACCACAGTTGAATGCTGAAGGTACGAAATCTCTTTAACTAAATTAAATACCCTTTTAGTAGGAATACACACTTACTTGTGGATTATTTTACCAGGATGTACATGGATATTACAATAGCTTATATCTTCGGTATTTTGGTAAAAAATATCAAATAATTTCTTATTAACCTCTATGACTGTCTTTTGAAGACACACATATACCTGAAGTATATTTTCCATATACCTGGGTTTTCAAAAATAAAAATTAAAAATTTTACTTAAATAAAATTAGAAAATACGACATACTTTTATAATTTTTAAAATGTTGTGTATTTTTGTATAAGCATTATAAAACAATTGAAAGATTGAATAATCATTAATATGGCTGTGTCTATACAAATTTAAAACAAATATCTTCTATTACCTCAGTGGTCAAGATTTCATTTTAGTCTGTTTTTAATTTTGTTTTTATTACAGAAGTATTATAGTATCTAAAGTTTAGTTGAATTTAAAATTAAAATTTTATATTTGTTATGTAAAAGTTAGATTCTTAAGTGTTTTGCCAAATTCCATTTTAGCAATATGATAAAATGATAAGAACTAAATATTTTCATCCTATATTTATCATTTAAAATACTTATCCTTTAAAATATTTTAGTAACATTTTTTTGAATAATTTTATGTTTTTTATTTATAAACTATTTTAAATTATTGTAATACGAAAATTCTTTAGTAAAAAACGGCTCTATAATTATTATTTTAGATTCTGAACGGAGTGATGGAATCTATTGGTTTTACAATGATGTGTGTGTTTTTATTTTTGTGTCTAACGACACCTTTTTTGGCAGTAAAAATGCTTCGATTTTCTTAAACAGCAACTTTTCTGAAAGGAAAGTGAATGCAGATGGTACTTTAGCAAGTCAAAAATCAAACTTTTTCAGTACTTTTTAAAACGAAAAAAACGATAAAAAAATTACAAAAAAACGGGAAATTTTAGGCAAATCCACGTTTTGACAAAATATATTTTTTTTAAATGCTCTAACTCAAAAACGAAAAACCGCAAATACTTGAAATGTTCACTAAATCTTTATATTGGCTTTTTCTATACATGGTTAAGTTTTCAAAGTATTTTGACTTATTTTTACTTATTTATAGACAATTTAAATTTTCGATTTCTGTAAGTTTTTTTTTTTTTTAAATATCTATAAAATTTATTTGGCTGTCCAAAAACTTTTGAAAATTGAATACAAGATTTGTTATAAGTTATACTTATCGTAACTAAAAAATATCGGAGATCGTTACACTCAAATTTAGTTTATAAGTCCATAAAGTTTCAATTTGTATAAAATATGTTAAAATCGCGATAATTTGCAAGTTATTTTGTAGTCCTCAAACGATTTTTAATATTTGTTATAATTCAAAAAGTATAAGTCACAGAAATTTGAAATTTTTACCAGCTGTTAAGATTTATGTCATATTTTTTCAAAATATTATAATGATTTATAAGCTACTTATAAGCATTTGAATTATTCGATTTTTTTTTATAATTATTGATTAATCACTTGAAAATTTAATAGAAGATTCTACTGAAGTTTTTCTTATTGTCATTTAAAAATTATTGAAATCCATAGTCACAATTTTTTTTATAAGCGTTTGAACAGCGAATATTGACATACAATTACGTGTAAAACATAATATTATATATTTAATATTATAGACTGACAAATTATATCGGTTTTTGGAATTTGCTCTAACTCAAAAACCAAATAACACAAACACTTGAAATTTTCACCAAATGTTTATATTGACGTTTTATATGAATGATTAAGTTTTCAAAGTATTTTGACATATTTTGACTTATTTATAGACGATTTAAATTTTCGATTTTTATAAATTTTTCGTTTCAAAATAAATAGTTAGTCTAGAATAAAATACATTGCAATGTATTTTATTCTAGACTAACTATCATCTCCGTTCAGAATTGTTTTTCGTATACAATGATACCTATTATTGAGTTCAAATTTAACAAATCCATTGTAATGACCTATTCTATGAACAAGTCGCACTTCACCCTTAACTGTACATCAGAGCGAGGCCCATCCGGTTCTTTTTTTAAATTTTTTTTATGGTAAGTAAATTCGTATTTATATAATTCCCATGATTTAGTGTTTTCACGAACGCGAAAAAAATGTAATAAAATAAACAATTCAACAATTTGTATTCCGCAATGGGTTTAACCATAAAGCGCATTTTTTAAAAAATAAAAATGTTCGCGGTTACTTCTATGTGATTTTATTATTCGCATATTAAGCATGAACTTGTGGTTGAGTTGCTGGTACCATGGTGATGTTGATGGTCAGTAGGAACCTTATTATGTGGTTTTTAAACATTAAACGTACTACGGCACTCAAAACCTCTGTTTGCTGGATACATATATTTTATACTAAGTAGGTAGTAAAATAATGTTACTCGTATCAGGTCTAAAGTTGAATATAACATTATATGTTTATATAAAAAAAAGATCTATGTTACTATGCTGTATTATTTAAACTGTAATTATTGAGAGTATTCTTCACAGGTAGTACGACAGCAAAAAATAGACTCCAAATAATAAGTTTATATTATTTTTAAAATTTAAAATTTAAAAGTAATTAAATCATGAATCTAAGGAATTTTTCTTTGAATAAAAGTATTGTGTTAATAAATATATTTGATCAAGACAATTTATTTTTATTTGATTTATTTAAAAAAATAGGGAAAAAACATTTTTAATTAGGCATAAATAGCGGCTGAATTAGGCGTAAGTGTATTTGGTGTTTCTTGAGTTCTGTGGCTTGTTCGAATACCATACGATAATAATAATATTAACTATAGTATTTCTCTATTTTATTACTTAATACTTTAAAAATTATATTTTATTTTTGATTTGCTTTGCAATTTTTTATATTTTTTTTCTTGATGAATTAATAAAATATCCTATATAAAAATGTTCACAATATTATCGTAGAAATTATTGTGGATATGTTGTAATTTTAATATTATTTTTATAATCTTTTACTTGAAAAATTTCGTATTCATTAAATGTTGATGATTATTTGAATACATTTTCATTAAATTATAAAGAATAATATAGTTTGTCGGCTACTAGAGCGAGAAAAAGAGAAAAAGAGAAAAAGATAAAAAGATCGCAAAAGGTTTGGCGTTTTCAATGCGACACACAAATAAAACAATGAAATTAAGCATTGCTTTTGAAAACAGTTGGAAGTTGAGAATATCTGATATTAATTCAGTGTATAAATAGGCATCTTTAATTGAATTAGGTGACAATGGGCAAAAAATGCTATAAGCTGAATATCCCTAAAATAGGTTTAAAAAATACTAACTAGAGTAATATACAATTACGAAAAATAAAATAATATTATTTTATATTTATTGTGTATTGATTAGTGTATTGGTATGTTATAGCCACGGTTAGTAAATTTTGTACTTAATTCAATTTTTATTTTATATATTCCTGAAGGCTATGTGCCAACATAATTGTTGTTGCTTTTACATATCATGTTACAATTCAGGCAAACAATTTCTGGATCCGCCCCTGCATTTAGTAACATTATAAATATTTTATTTTTAATATCGTGTTAGCTATCTATACTCTATATATACAATTGGTTTGAATTCCTATATTGAACCCAATCATTGTAAGTGCATTGAACAGTATTCTATGTTGCAGATTGCAGGGGCGGTGAAATCGTTTTATCATGAGGAATGAGGCTGATATTTTAATGTAAACTGTATAACATGATGCTTAAAAAAAAATTTCATCGAGGGTATGGGAGTATATCTACTCATTATGTCAACCCATTTGATCATTCTTGGCTGTAAATAATAAACAATATATGTATAAAGTATATTAAATTAGTTTCTATATTTATGAAATTTATAAATTTAAATTTAAACAAAAATTATTTTTGGATTTTTCGGTTTGTTAGTGCTAACATTGAAATATACTTAATTTATAAAAATGTATAAACCTTAAATGTTAAATTAACAGTGTTCAATAGTTTTTGTATTCATGGAGAATAACTGTTGAAAATAGTTTTATTACAAAATGGTATTACAGTTATTATGTCGTAATTTAAAAAATGACAATGTCAAATACAAAATATTATTTTGAATAATTTTATACTAAAAATTTATTGGAGGAAAAGTTTGAAACAAATGATTTGTTTTTAAATCTAACTTCAAATTAGAAAAATAATTAAAAAAATATAAATTGATGTATCTTTTTGATAAATCACAAATATTAATTGTTTTAAATTTAATGTTAAGACTATTATAGTTTATTGATATAATGGTATACCTGATAAATTATTGTATCTTTTGTTTAATTTTAATTCTATAATAGTTATATTTTTGTTATTCGTTGGTAAATTACATTATAGGAGATGGGCAACTTTATTAGGGTGAGAGTGTTACTACGGTAACTATCAACAAAACAAACCCAATGTTGGATTTACAGTGTAAAGTGAAAATAACTAAATAATATACATAGAACCATCATGTCGGTACGTGTGATTTACAGTAAATCTTATGGAGTTCAATATAAAGCTACTATTTGTTCTAAAGCATTTATTCTGTATGTAGTGATAACACTGTTGACTTTTATCTTGCCATTTTTGTTTTGTTATCGAAGCAATGGTAATTTATAATTAGTAGTTATATTGTAACGGAAATTATTTTCTAATAACGTTTCCAGGATTGTGGCTCAAGTATGAAAAATATAGAGAACAGCCCAGAGTTAAATTTAAAATGCAATATTTATTGTATGCTGAAACATCAGACCCTATGTCTCCGTTAATTTGCGGGAACTTTCCACAGACATTGAAAACTACAGGTTTTTGTTCAACCATAAAGGTATTGTATGATTTATTTATCCCTATGTTTAGTGTTATAATTTTAACATATAACCTTGATGTTTTTATTAGGTAATAGAAGATGATATTGACATAGACGGAAAAAAAGAATTTCTTGACTTGGAGTTATACTTGACTACAAACGAAACTTTAGATGTGCATTCTGTAACTTTATTACTGATATTCGATTTCAAAATTCAGGTACAATACAATTTACTTCGTGGTTTTTAAATTGATACATATGAAAATATTTGAGAATAGTGCTGACTTTCATTTTTTTTGTTAGGATTTATGTTTACTTGAAATGGAATCTATGATAGCTATTACTCATAGTTCTGGATTACCGGGTGGCAGACTGGACGTATTTGGTGATTTAGATTTGGTGCAGAAAATACCATTAGTTTGTTCACAGAAACAACCGATTCGTATTAACAAACCCATACTGTTATTTGAATCATCTGATTGGCTGGTGAATATATATGAAAAATATTCAAAACAAACTCGTAAGTTGTTCAAAACCGTGAAATTATTATAATATTGGCTGTGTTTATTTACATATACTCAGTACCCACGCATATTAAACACATGTTTTTTTCTATTAGTATCTACAAAACTTGATAATATGTTGGTCAAATGGACAAGAGGTCGATCTTATCAACAACCATTTTTGATTAAAACAAAAATAAATTACAAACAGGTTGAGATTTTGTACAAACCGAAATTTTGGCAAGTTATGAAATGGGCATGGATACAATATTTTTCAATACTTGTCTTATCAGTATTTATTTTTAAAAAAGTAAAACGATTTTTATATACAAAACATATTGTTAACACTAAAATTGAGCGTTCAACATAGAGTAATTCGTATTAATAATCGCAATGAAAAATAATACGTTTCAATCATTGTACGTATTTTGTTATATTATATTCGATATTATTAACTTTAGGATCGATAAGTATCAGTGGCGTGTCTAGGAATTTAAAACGGTGGGTCAGAGACATTTTGTAGAGGCCATCCTTTTTTAGAGGTCACGCAACTTTTTTAAAAGCAAATTATATTTATTTAAACAAAAATGTCCTCATACCTCTTTAACTCGAATCATGACTTAGTGCTTTAAATAAAAAATATGTTATACCTACTCATACATGTTTTTTTGTGAAAAACAATATAAATAAATGATACAAAAGGTTATCAATTTTAAAATGTAAATAATTCTACGTCTTCTATAATTTTAACTACCTTAAAATGGTAATTAGACCTTAAAAAAGACCTTCATAATAAATTATGAAATTTTTAAAACCATTAATAATATATTAAAGCATTAACTACTGGTAACACTTTTTTTTTAAAGAAATAACAGTTGAACAAATAAATCGGTACCTTTATTTTCTTCTATAGAATACGTTTTTTACAAATTTTAATTCAGAGCATCTAAAAAGTTTTTCTTCTTTTCTTCATTTTGGCAAATGTTTCAATAACATTGTTGTAATCCATATCTTCAGCAACATTTCTTTCTATGCTTAAAACCGCCAAGTTAGACAACCTATCCTCAGCAATTGTAGAACGGAGGTATGTTTTTATAAGCTTCAACCTACTAAATGACCTTTCTGCAGTTGCACTACTTATAGGCAGAGTATAATATATTTTATACAATGTTGATAAATTTGGATATGAAGAAATCATATCATTTTCTATCATGAATTTTAACATATTGTTGTCAAATACTTTTTTATTTTTTATTTCTGCAATTAATTGGTTATAAATAGAACAAAACGACTTGTACTCCAAAATAAGATTTTCTTGTTCAACATCTACTTGATAAAATGTAGAAAGTTCTATAAGGGGTTCAACTAAAATTTCATTACTGGGTCTACCTTCAAAAGATTTCTTTGGATCAAGGATTTCAAATTTTCTTACAATACTAGAAAAATCTTCAAAGCGATATTTTAAAACATTGGTAAATGCATCTAAAATGACAAAATAAGTATTGATCCTAAATCGCTCATCAACTGAACTTATTGACTGAACTTCTGTACTTTCACCAAAATTGGTTTTTATTTTTTTACATCTAGGTTCATCAAACTGCTTTCTACCGTCAAATCCATTGCAAAACACTATTGCCTTTTCTTTAACTTCCATGAATACTTCAATTGTTCTCATAGAGTCAATATCAGTAAAACAAGCTTGAATCATGCTATGAGCTGTTAATAGATTAATTGAAGAGTTCTGTAAATAATTTGATAATATGTATACTTTGTCTAAAATTGTTCTCCACATAATTAAAAAAAAACTGAATTTAAAATTTATTATATGTAAAAGTAAACCCTGAGCTTCAGAAACAGTTTTTTGTTTTGTATTAGGAATTTCTCCTTTGCTAATTTTCTTTAATGTTTTAACAATTGCAGGTAAACTAAAATAAACTGCATCTACAGCACGTTTATGACTAGCCCACCTTGTCTCTGAAAGTTTTTTCAATGTCAAAACAATACCTTCTACTTGTTTTTTTTGTTCTTCTTCCAAAATATGCAATCTAGGCAAACTGCTAGTTAAAAAAGTATACAATGATTCTAAAGTACCAAAGAAGGAAACTGCATCGATGGAAGATTTGATAGAATCAATTAAAACTAAATTTAGATTGTGAGCACAGCAATGAATGTACAAAGAAAGGGGTGACAATTCTTTGACTTTTGATTGTAGACCAGAATAACGGCCAGACATTGTACTAGCACCATCATACGACTGACCTCTACACATAGAAAAATCTAAATCAAATTTTTTTAAACATTTTTTAAGAACATCAAAAAAGTTATCTGCAGAAGCCCCTGGTAACTCTTCAAAACACAAAAAATGTTCTCTAATTATTCCACCTTGATCCACAAATCGTATACTTAAGGAAAATTGATCATCTCGACTGATATCAATAGTTGAATCAATTATGATAGAAAAATATTTTGCTATCTTTACTTCTTTCAATATTAACTGTAACGTTTCTTGAGCCATAGCTTCAATTATATCATTTTGAATTAAATTACTTAGGTAAGTTTGGTTTCTTTTTGACTCTAATAGATGTTTACATAATACTGCATCATACTTTGCTATAAGCTTAACAAGTTCTAAAAACAGTCCATTATTTGATTTTCCATCATTCAATTTTTCTTTATGTCCTCTAAATGGGAGACCATTTTTTGCAAGAAATAGGGATACATCAATAAGACGTTTTAAAACATTACGATTATGTTCTTTTTCAGACTTTTCTGCTCGCATTAAGTTATGTATAATTGTATTATCATTTTGTAATCGTGCTTTTAAAACTAAATATTCTTTTACAGTATTTGTATGATCACTAGATGTCTCATGTTTGATAATTTTTTCTAGTCCTTTACGAAAATTATTCACTCCTTCGGCAGGGTCAGACCAATTAGAATTATGTTTTGATAATGTGCGAAATAAAAAACAAGAAAAGCAGTACATTTTGTTACTTTTAGGAGAAAATACTAGCCAATTTCTTTTGAAATGGAAGCCGGATCTTGATTTAATATCATACCAGTCTGGATTAAAACAGTTACCTTTTTCATTTTTTGGAAATTTGAATTTTTTTTCAATTCCTGGCTGACAAGGACCTACTTCAATAAGAGCTCTAATTAATGCCTTCGACAACGTAATATTTTTGAATAAATATGGATCTGAAGGGAAATCTTGGCATTTATCAATCAAAAATGAAAAGACTATGTCCAGTGATTTTTTATTGGTATCTGGTTGTACTGAAGTACCTGATAAAGAAATTTTTTTTATATATATTTTTTTTATAGTTATTTTAATAAAACAATTTAATTTACCTTCAAAATCATTATTTGTATATTTATTTAAAATTGGACCATTATTAAGAACATAATCTTTTTCTTCATATGAATTATATTCAACATTTGTGATTGTTGGATCTGGCAGAACTAAAAGAAAATTATTTAAGTAAATAAAAATTTAAATACACATTAAAATTTACTATTCTAATTTGTATTTTTATTATTTTAATTAAACAATTTGAATGCAGTAAATTTTTTGAAAATTGTAATTTATATACTAATAAAGTTGTAACTAAGTGCAAATAATTATGCATTTGCAATTTTTTTCTTTAAACTTAATATAAAGTATCTGGGTAGCATGAAATAAATTTTTTAACTTTTAAAATATAAAGATAAAAATATGTACCTATACTCTATAGGTATGTCAAATGTGGCATCAATTTGCATACTCTGAATTATTTTCCTTTCAAAGCATATTTACTTCTATTTACACCTATCTACTACATATTATTTACATGATATTTAACATTGAACCATGTTTTTTTTCACAATAGGTAGCTATAGTATTTTAGAAAATTGTATTAATTAAGTTTATAGAAACAAAAATTGTTTATGATAAGAAAAGGTTACAATAAGGGCTAAAATAATTTTTTGCAATTAAGGTATAATTATTAATTTTTAATAAATACTCCTACTTAAGTTTAAATTATTTTATAAATTATTATTTTAATATTTTAGAACAGAAATGTCTTATACTTATTTTGTTTTTAATAGTTTAAATTTATAAAAATTGAAGCAAAATAAAGTAAACATTTTTAATGCATTAAAATCCGCCCTTCAGTAATAAATGTATGCTGATTGCTGTGTATAATAAATTGCGTTTTTTCCAATTGATTTACAAATAAGTTACTCTACATACCTTTTTTAAAAGATAAATGATTAGTAATATTTATATATTTTATAATATGAATAATAAATAATTAATATTTATTGGTAGGTACTAAAACCTTAATTCTTACCTTGTAATATAGAAGGTGTATGTGTATTTATAAAAGATAAAATACTAGTATTTCCTTTAACCATCTTTTCTTTTTCTTTTATTATTCTTCGAGCTCCACCAGATAGCCGTTTTTTTTTCATGTCAGATTGAATGGGTTTCATAATTAAAATTTAAAAAAATTGCGAAAAAACACAGACAAAACAACAGAATTAACAACAATATACAACGATTTTATAAAATCAACGCTTATAATATGTTCAATGTAAATACGAAAATTTTATTAGCACCCATAGTTATTATTATTATTTATTATCACACAATATTGAATATTGTTAGTATCTGCTCACTGCTGAAAATCTATAAACGTAGACACTCTCGAGGAGTGTTGATGCACGACATGTAATGTAAATATAGGAATTCCCAATACATTGTGTTCGGTTATTTATTATTAGAGACGTTATCATTTCATAACAAAGCGTCTTATACGAAATACGAATTACCGATTACGGTGTGCCACTGTACCACAGTCCACAATATTACTTAAAATAATATTATAATTTATATTTATACTATTATTATGCACTACATAATATTATTTACGAGTCGTAAAGCATAATATTATGACATTAATCCAGGAGGAATTAGATTACCTACTAGGTTTGGGATTTTTAATTTTGAGAGGCCAGTCGATTACTAATTCAAATGAGCGGAGGGTCAATTGACCTCCCAAACCTCCTACTAAACACGCCACTGATAAGTATGTTATTAAAATAATTTTTATAATTTTAGTTGCTAAGTGTATGAAAAATATTTGGAGAGGTATATGATAATTAAACTGAGCCAATATTCGTTTAATTTTATTCAATTGGTGAACAAGCGTACAAATTATACGTACAAATAATGCTACCAATAATTGGTATATTATATTATATTATATCAATTATTGATATTGTCTAAAATAATAACATTAGATGTTGAAAATAAATATAAAAAATGTAATAAATTGTTTGATATTACATTAAAGTAATACACACTTGTACATAGGTACTTCTAATAGTTGGTACAGGCCAATATATTGTATAATATATAACATAAATAATATTTTCACATAATCGACAACGGTATTTGGTAACCATGGCAATGAAAGTCACGAAATAAGAACCAATACCATACAACTAACACATCACACATATACATATGATAATGTATCATAGGGTATTGTATATGATGTGTGGTACCTATAGAGATCTAAAATAAACGTTATATGCACAATCGTAAAGTCAATATATTTATCGTTCTGCTCAAAATCTAAAATTATTATGAAAACTATAATTTTTCCATGAACAGGTAAGTATAAAAAAACCGTGTTATTGTGATAAAAAAATGCAGTACGGTTGTGTGAATAAAAGTAACAATCCAACAGACATTTGTATAATTATAGCCAGATTAGGAGTAATATTACCGTTAACTGACACTTGGACAATACGAAAAGACGTCTATATTAAGACGATGTAACAATTTATTCATTCGCATTCATTCGTATGACAATTAGATCTAGTTTCTGTCAGTTTTGACGTGTATCGACGAGATAAATGATATATACGTCGTGTGATGGAAAGCTTGATACCTCCATATGCAGACATCACAAGTACTCGAATAAAATAAAATTTATTTTTTCATTCAAACGAATTTCATTAAAAGTAAATCTATAGGGTTATTCCAATACAAATAATTTGTTTCGAATATTATTATTACGAATTACTCGTTCGTTGATAAGTTTACGACGTACTAAGTATATCTGTTGTGAGCGGTTTACGTGTACCAACCATTTACCGGTCTACGATACATGTAGATTCTAAAAAAAATGTTATAGGTACCGATTGTTTCAATATAACCCATTTACTACTAGACTACTACTATTCGGTGATCGCATTATTTTCTCAATCGGCGGCTTGAAGATAATTTTACCGGATGCAAATCACAGCGTATCGCATTGACCGCAAGGCCGGCAATCACGAGACAATCGTCTTGCGACGGACGTCGTCAGCTGCTGCTTGTGATCCCCGATTGACCAAACACCTACGACCGGGTGTTGCCTATATGTATATAGGTACATATAATAACACTTTAGACTAACCATGGAAATGTAATTTCATTGGAGGGAAAATTCAGACGAATCCTGCACGCACGTATTGGAATCTGATGGACCGCGACCGCATGTATATGAGAGAATTAGGCAACGTCTAAAGAATGCCTTCAAAATTTAGAGTGGAAAAAATTAAGTAAAATAAAACACAAATTTTGTAGCAACCAAGTTCACAGGAAAACCAAAGTAAATTAATTATTACATGCTACACATTCCAAAAATATAATAAATATTATCAAATTTTTTTTCTCCTAGTTTGCAGAATTATTATTAAAAGTATATATTGAAGAGAAAAAAAATTCTAGAAATAAAAGGTCATTGTATCGTACTAGGTATAATAAACATATTTAATATGTTCTGGAGATGTCTGTCATGGAATAAAGTAGAGATATTTTTCAAACGAAACCCATTTAGCAGTAGGTATATGTTGGTTAATAATAATATCTCTGCAAATTGGTATTGTTTTTTTTTTCTTCATGAATGGCATTTGCACATTTGAAGTACCTAATGTCATAAAAAATGTATATATAATTTTAAATAATGATTTATTTTTTATGTCGTTTTTATATAGTTATTACATGTTGTGTATTATTTTAAACTATTAAATTACATATAAACATCAGAATGAAAAAATTGTTTTGATTAAACGCTACGCATGAAGATAAGTATGTAGTTAAACTATGGAATACTTATATATTTTGATATTTTTCATTTAATCGTGCTAATCTCAAAATAATTAAATGTATTGATGAAAAAATATTGATGATCAATTTATTTGTTTTTTGAAGGTGAAAGTGTATAAAATAAATAATAAAAACATTCAAATAAATTGTAATTTATTATATAGTTTTAAACGGAAATCAAAAATAATGTTTTAATAATTTAATTTGTGTAACCTCAATATTGTAACAATTTGATTGTACTAGTTATATCTACATTGTTCTTCCTCTACTCATTATAAATGATGTATCAGTATTTCTTTATACATTTTAATACGCATTTAATACTGTATAGAAATAAATAGTTTTTAAGCTTATATTTAAATTAAAATTAAATAAAGTTTATAATTATTAATTATTTTAATCATTATTGTGCAAACTGGATAATATGTTATATTAGATAAAAATTTAAAGATTGATTAAGTTAATGTTTTTAATTATTGTACATTTGCTAGAGGTATATTATTTTATTACTTAAGTACAATGTCGTCGGAATTTAATATTACATTCAAAGCATCTATTATAAAACTTTATTTATTGTATTTGATAAAAAATAGTTGTATTTTTTTATTTTTAGATATAAATATATAGGTAATCAACCTTACAATATTTTTAAGACCCTGATATTTTAATGATCTTCAAGACTACACATTTGAATAGAAATATGTATTATTATTTTGAAGTTGATAATAGATAATTGTTCCATAATCTGAAAGTGGTGTTAACATTTTTTTCATAATCTCTAAAATAATACGTTTGTACGTGCCGGGAACATTTTCTTTATTTTAAAATATACTTGTGTTGGTACTTAGTATAAATGAATCTAGATTAAAATTTTTTTATTATAAAAATGTCATATTTTGTGTAAAATATGATATTGTATGAAGTATTTATAAAAAAGAAACAATCGAAATCATAGTGACAGTTTAAATCGTTTTTGCCTGATATGGAGTTTTTTCAATCGGTTATTGTTATTTATTAATAAAACTGTAATTTACGTAGATCGTATTTTGTAGACGCACGATTGAATTCTAATATTCGTGAGAGGAAAAAATGTTAGAAACGTTAGTTGAAACGGGTGATAGGTCAAAAATATTTATATATACATGAAATACGGAATACTTTTGTAATATCAATCAACGTGTATTGATACCCGCGTTCGTGACAAACTGTGACCAGTCATTGCGATCGTTCAACCATACTGAAATTCTAATCAGTTATGTTTCTATTCTAACGTGATTTGATACATATGCATAAATGTAGTATTTTTGTTAAATATTTGTTGGATGTTCATGAATTGCACATTATTTATTAACAATAAATATTAAATAAATTATTATCATTTATTATTAAATTTTTTTAAGTATTATTAATTTAACTATTAACTATTTTCTTTTCATTTAAAACTAACAGTAAGCTCAGAACATACAATTTTTGTAATTTTCGGTACCTTATAAAAATATGTTATATTATATCTTTAAATTTTATTATAATTTAATTTATTTTGTCAAGTATTTAAACATAATTGAGTTAAAAGATTAACACATTGTTATTTGCCGGTTTGGTTTGGTTCGTTGACTTACGTAACGTTGTAAGTTCGCACTTTCAGAAGTTGCAAAGAAGGAAATTTAGGTTTAGGTGTTAGACGAGTTAGTAACACAAAGAGATTAAACGAATAGATATTTTATTGAGTCGCAATAACTGAATATGTGCATTATCATTAAAATACGTCTATTTAAAAGACTGTTGTTCGAACGATTGACTCTGCTCTGCTGTGTAGTGTCAGTCGTCCTAGCGAACAAGCTAACTCAGCATTTTAACCCCACATGCTAATTCCCAATACTAATGAATATAATAATAATAGTAGTAATACTAATAATAATAATAATAATAATAATAATAATAACAATAATAATAATAATAATATTAATAATAATAATAATAATAATAATAATAATAATAATAATAATAATAATAATAATAATAATAATAATAATAATAATAATAATAATAATAATAATAATAATAATAATAATAATAATAATAATAATAATAATAATAATAATAATCTTAGTATTATGATGTTCGTAAGAAGGGGTTCATTACATCTGTACATTTATGTTATTCCGCTGTCAGTTTTGTATTTGTCACCGCGCACATTATTTTAGGTTTTGAATAAGTGCAGATTTAGCATTTTACTTATTTAAGATAGATGATGATATTTTCTTGAATACCATGTATCATAAAAGGTCAATTCTCATACTTCAAAAAAGACAATTTGTATGATTTAAACTAATATTTATCATTTTGGAAGGGACCTAAATTGCTATTGATAAATCATTATTTAATTAAAACAATTTTATATAATATATATTTAAATATCATTTTGTTATGATTGTTTTTTTTAAATTATTCCAATATTAATATCCCACTTTTTTCAGTTCACACCAAAAAGTATGTAGAAATATATAAAAAATAAAATAAAATATATCATTTTGTCAAAATCGTGTTGTTGGAAATGACATAGACGTTGTACATTCTAATATTAATTTAGTTTTAATATTTTCCACTGATTAAATATAATTAAGTATTTGGGTTTTACTAAAACAATATATATATATATATATTCTGTATAAATGTATACAAACTATAATATTGTAATAAAATATGTAAGTTATTTAACCATTACAAAAATATTAACACATATACGATTTACCTGTACAGTTTTAAGTTATATTAGATTAGGTACATAAAGTATACACATGCGCTATTAACAAGTTGATGATTTTTAATAATTTTTCATTATTCAATATAACTATAATATTATGTACATACATAATGCATAGTTCACATCCCACGTATTCATAGTATTTTATAGTGACCTAAAGACCCAAATGCACGTTGCACGGGGCCATAGTGGTCCCATCACGAACTCTTGACAGGTAGAATTCTTGCACGCAATTTGAAAATATAGTAATTTAGTCCCCAATTAACTTAAAAATTGAAACATGGATTGAATGTGACAACTTGTTGGCTTATTGAGATACAATATTAAAATCTAGGTTACATATTAAAATTACTCATATAACTGTTTTAAAACTGTACGAATTATACACATATACTGTCTTGTACATGTCGCATGAATATTTAAGGCGTACTATAACCTTTCATTAACTGTTAATTAAATTTAATTAATTAAGCAAAATAGTCCGATATGGTGATACGTATAAGATAAACAAAATTTTTTTTAATAAATTTAAAATTATCTTTTAAATATAAAATAAGTTTATTTTTTTTATGATTATGATTTTGAAATCAATAATTATCACATTGTATTAACACGTATAAAATGTACAGGTTTTTTTTATAAAAGCAATTTTTAAAAATAAGACTTAAAATCTTCGTTATTTTTTTTTTTTGTCTGTGCTAAATTAGAATTATACTGATTGATAGTATTTATTGGCCTATTCAATTTTAATGAGCCATTATAGGTAATTTCTATGAATCGGATAGAAACTACTACATTTTACAAAAATAATATTTTTACTTTAAATAATTATAAAAATTACATTTTTGATAAATTACTTAATTAATGTACCAAAAACTATTATTTTTAATTCCTCTTCTATCCGTAGCCAACGTTATATTTTTTCAATTTGATTTTTATTGTATACTTTATTATACATTTACAAATTATGTAGATTATTTAAATTAAATAATTAAACTAAATTAAATTTATAAAGAAAACAAGAATTTATCATCTGTTTTGTTTTTTGAGGTACCAAATATTTATTTATTGTCTTACTTTGTTTAAACTATTGAAAATGTAATCATTGAATTACGAATTTATTACGAGTATTACAGCTTCAGCATTTAATATACGTATTGCACTATGAGAGTTCTATATTATTATGCAAACCATTACTTATTATAATATGTGTGTAATGAAGTTTACTCGAGCCACATGTTTTCGTCCTACAATAATTTATCGTTTTAATGAACACAGCTAACGGTTGTATTACGTTGCTAGCGTATTGCGGCAGTTTATGTTACATATAGTATTTTATATCCCAACTCAGCTCTCGCTATCGAGAGTTATAATCCTCTATATGTGTATATGACGTCTGTCTTAAGTGTTTTAAACAGAATTAATAATAAAAAAAAAGGTAAGTAAAGATGCGACTCTTAATCTAAATTGTTAACTATACTTTACTATGTTGTACATAGATTTTAATTTTTATCAGTTTGTTGGTTGACAGTAGAATGATAAATATTGGTATTTTCAAAGATTTTCAGTGCAAACGTATTTCTTAAAAGTTTTGCCGCAGTAAAAAAAAAAAAAAAAAAAATATCACGGTATAACCAAAGAACTTTCTTGAAAAACAGTTATTTATTCTCAACAGCTAAAAGCAACTCCGAGAATAAGGAGAAAGGAAAGCGGTATGTGCTCTCCTCCTCAGTTAAGTTATGATACATTGTTAAGTGTCCAAAATTGTAGTAACTATAGTGAAATAAGATCTATGTTATTTTTTTTTAATGCTTTTAATTAGTATATTCTTAAATTAATTTAGGGTATACTATAATATATTTAACTTTCCATATTGGTTTTAAATGTCCCTTTAAATGTGTATTGACAAATGACATAGTTTGCAAATGGTCGTTGTCTAAAGATTATTGTTTGACAGCTTTTTTAAACATAAAGGTAGGAACATACTGTTAGAATTTTGCAATCGTGAATTTTACCCGTACAATATTGCACGATATAACGTGACTTTATGGTATATCACGGAAAAAAGGGTCTTAGGTCAAAAGTATCACAACCACTTCACAGTTTATGCCCTAACACATACACACCAGTCAACTGAATGCCATTGAAATATTATTATTGTGTAGTATGTTATTGGGAGGGGGTGTATTATATGTTTTGAATGTAGGAAGTTAAAGAGCTCACAACGAGTAACGTGGCTTATTGTAGTCTTTTAAACAAAAATATAACTTAACATAATGTTATGATCAATATATACTTCAGTAGTTATTCATTTATTTATTTTGTATGTAAAACCTCTGGCCGGTCTTTGTTTAATCCGTTATTTTGTTGTTCTTTTTAAATTTGTTTTTATACAACGCGTTCGTGGCTTTACTACCCACTGTGCAATATTCGGTCACATAACCGTTTCAGAGACGTTTCAAATCAACTTGTAACTTTGCGTTTATTGTTACTTTTATGTTGTACCGATATTGTGGTAACTGCCGTTGTCCAAATTTAATGACGTTTCACATGAGTTGCATTGACGTTTACATTACATATTTTATCACATCGTATCAACTTCTCTGAAATGTTATAAATAAAATATTCTAGAAACATCTATTTTACATTTAGTAGATGTTACTTAGATGTTATTAATGTTATAAATTAGTATCCAACGAGATTGATTGTGTAGTAAAAACGAGAAAAAATTAGGAAACGCTTACTAGGGAATCACTTAGCATTTACATTGTATTTTATCCTACCTATTTGGGAAACGCCCCTAACCTACCTAACCATGAGAACTTATTACATTCGTCAAGTATAATTATTGTATTTAGGTAATAACATTTTTACAATATTGAATATGAAAATAGAGAATTAAGGACTAAGCAGAGGAAACTAGGGTGTATCATTGTCAGTTAAAAGTTAAATTATAGAATATTATATATACTCTCATACATTACTTTTGGTACATATACAAACTCCTCGGATTACAGATATACGTACAGCACACAGGTATGAGTATATAATGAATATTCAGGAGTATTAAATTATCAATGCGTACAGTATATCACGGAAATGGTTGTAAAGTACCGATATACCTTGCGTAGAGCGCACGGCGCACGACTGTTCACGTGCATTGTCCAGTACCTATTAGTACCTAGTAGGCATAGGCGAAATGCACCGGGTATTTGTAACAATAATTGAGATCTGGAAAATGCCCTTTGGCGTACAATTGTCGGGGGAAACGGTATGCGTTATAAATAATTACTGATAGCTCACACCAAGGATTGTTACGGAGAGGTAGGGGGACGCATGGAGACGGAAATAAGTGGCACGTACCAATGTCCCCATTGATGTATAGAGCATAACATAACAACTACCTACGTCGTTAAATTCAGGACAAATCGCAATTAATATGCTGATTTTTTTTAATTAAAATACTATTCGTCCTATACGACGATAAATTATTACATACGTATTACATAATGCTCTGCTGTATCACAACTAACAATTTAATTAAAACGGTGTATAAATGTGCTGTACTAATACACACACGTAATTTAAGTTATACTGGTATAAACAATATATTTTGAAAATATTGTTCAATATTGTTTTGTTACATACGAAATCCTTTTACATTTTATATTAAGGTTTGTAGGTATTAGGTATTAATTATTGGTATTAGTAAATATGATCTTAATTCGTTGCATAATCTGTAATATGATTATACTATTACATTACATTTTTATGGATATAAATTTAAGATTAACGAATGATTTAATGAATATATTTAATATATAAACTTCACCTTGTTGTTCCTAAATGCTTATAAGTACTACTACAGTTTTTGAGATTAAAAACAAATCGATTAAATTGTTTTATATATCTGTAGTTTTTTTTTTTTATTAATCTCTTATTTAACATCAGCAAAATTTAAAAATTTACAATTGTATATTTATATTTTTTTTGCATAATATTTAAATACAGTTAAATAAATTGTTTTTTTTTTTTAAATAATAATAAGTTTTATTTTTTTTGGTGATAGGTCAAGTGCGGCATCAAGATTATGAAGAATCTTGTAAAAAAGCTATCTTGAATATAGGCTAAGCAGTTTGAGATTATAAGTTTTATAGAGAAGGCAGTGTTACAGGCGTAACAAATTGAGGGGTCTTCCCTGGACATCAAGAGGCCATATGTGATAATGGCGTGTCCTATATATTTATAACTGTTTCCTCTTTTCTATTTAGATTTGGATTTATATGTGTTTCGTTTTATTGTACTATTTTTATTTGATATATAATTTATTCATTATTGGTACATTGATTTCTCCACACAATTCGCCATTTATTATTGATTATGCATATTTTTGAGTCGTCAAATGATAATTTTTCGATTTTTGGATTTGCTGTGTTATTTATAACGAGCAATGCATGTTCTTCCGCTATTTTGTTGTTTTTTCTTCCTAAGTAATCAGATGTCCATAGTGTAGTTATTTGATTACCATGTTCAACGGATTTGTTTAGGTAGTTTTAAATTTGTTTTGCCATATATCCAGGTTCAAATTGGTTTTGTATGCTTTTTATTGTGCTCTGAGAGTCACTTACAATGACGAATATTGAATCTTCTTCTAGTATTATGTTCACGATAACCATCAAAATGACCATCATTTTGCCTTAATGAGTTTGTTGAAATTTTCAAGTGAATAACAGTTTTTTTTTAAATGTGTACTTCATTAATTTTGAGATGGATAATTTTAAATTTTTAACGAAATATTTGTTTAAAAATATATTTCATATTTTATTTTTGTATAAATACAGCAAAATGAGTAAGCTCGTAAGGTAGTTAAACTACCTGTAGAATACAGAGACGCGGCAACTATACACTAGCGAATCCCACGGTTAATCCACCAAATACTAATTGAAACGAAAATGCTAAATCATTATTATATTATTTAAAAATAATTATAATATGTTACAGTTAATAATATATATTATTATTTTATTTCTTTAAATATACTTAAAGAAAATTAGATTAAAATTCGTTTTATGTTCATTTACACATTTATTTTGCATTAACATTTATTTTCACAAAAAAAATCAGTCTTCTTTTTGTTTCATAACACTTTTTCATTACTTGTGATTGAAGTGTTGGATGAGACCATCAATATGTGTTAAAGCTACTCACTTACTTATAGATTGAAAATAATTTTTCTGATTAATTTTCTTAATTAATAAATTATATAAATGAATGCAAATATCAGTACTTATATCATTTAGCAAAACAAATTTATAATGTTGTATTATAATTTTATTAAAATAGTTTTACAATGTGTTTATATAATTTACTGTACACACTATGTAAATATATTGTAAATAATTGATTTTAAATTGTTTTAAATTAAAGATAATATAACAATTATAAGCTGAACAGCTTTCTATATTTCAGACGCAAGAAACTTTAATCCTGTGCAGCAGTGGCTGGTGACAGCATTATTTACAAGGGCCAAACATGTAATGTTAGTATCCACTCACCCTTTAAAAATTGATAATATCTCTCTATTTATATTTAATAGAACGTTTTAGTTTCTACTCGTGAGTAATAAGTGGACGACTTGTACCTGACCTAGTTTATTATACCTAATAATAGTAAAAACCAAAAAATGTTATTAATAGGCTGGTACCAATTTCCCATTTACAGCTCAAATATATTGTTAGGGACGATTGGTCCAAAATAATCGCTTCGATACATCACTGTTTATAATTATATTGGACATTGGTTAACAATGTATTTTTAATTTGCTACTGATCATTAGAAAAATAAAAATATATGGAAAATTCATTCAATATAGTATCTGTTAAGTAGCTATCACACCTTCAATATTTGATACGGGTAAGTGATCGTTTTGGACCCATGTTCACCGATGGATTTTAAATTAAGTTAAATGTATGTATTTTTTTTTTTTTTTAGTATATTGAAATAAATACAAACTGTAGTGAGGTACTACTAATCCGATTTTGTTGAGGCTTCATTGCTCTTTTATGTTTTTATGTTTCTAGTATTGTAAGACAACGAATTGCTTATTAACATCTACTCTCATTTCACATAGCTTATAAAATAAAATAATTCTTTCGGTAGAAAATATATTTTCTCCAAATTCGGATATATATATTGATTTATTTTGCCATTTATTTTGGGTATTTTGAATACGTGAAATAAACAATTTGATAATAAAAAAATTGATATAGATAATGAGTTAATAAGAAATAACGTAAACGTGATATGTAATCAATTCACCGTGATTAACGAATGAACATGTACTGATATTCACATTCATTTCGTCATATAATTTTTAGTCTAAATGTCATTATGTTTTACTGCAACTATATAATTGTCGATATCGTAGGTAATAAGGTTGATTATTAATCGTGGGTTGATAAAAAGATTCATACAATTGTACATGTACCTACAACCTACTTAGTTAAATTTATTTTAAGAAATATTTTTGAATGCTTTCTAAATACCCTCTTTCGCAGTTATATGATATGTATAAAAATAAAAAAATTCGAAACACGCAAAAATATGAGAAAATATTAAGTAATATGTAAATTCATACTTTGTTTTAAATTTTGCCATTTTTAAGACAAAGTTTTAGCTTACCTAAAACAATATACGACGACTACAAAAAAATATGCAAATGCAACAAGTTTCAAACTCTAATTATTATTATTAGGTATTTTATTACTATTTTCATAGGTATTCTAACATTCTATAGTAGTCACTTAATAATTCGAACCTCGATAATTCAAAAAACTCCATAAATCGAACTTAACGCTAAGTCCCCTGAGAAAACCTCTATAATTAGAAAAAAATACATGCATTTTGGTCCCCTCGATAATTTGAAATGTCTGTCAGCGAGGCACACTCTACAATTCGAATTTTTTTTTCACAAACCTCTATAATTTGAATTTCTCAAAACGCGATTTTATGTAAGTTCATTTGTATAAAGATTATGTATAATCTATTTAACGTACTCGTAATGAAACTAATAACAATGGTGGTTAAATATTATCGTAATTTATAAATGTTATCCTATTTTACTTACCTAATCTAAACTTTAATCGTATCATTTTTTGATAATGATGACGAGGAAGAGGAGATGAAGGTTCCTGTTATATCGTTAAAAGAAGCAACATTTTTTATGTTAGGATTATGTTAATTTTTTGAGCAATCTGAAATAAACGAAAAAAGATGCAATACAATTTCCAATGCTATCAGTAAGTTAGATAACGCTATGGACCAGATTGTGGCCAACAATGTATCACAAAAAAAAAAATTACAGATTTCTTTAATAATATGTAAAATATAATAATATTAAAAATAAATGTAAAATATAATAATACGTATGTATAATAAATGAATATCAATTAAAAATTTTAGAATATTATAATATGTAATAAATAAATGTCAAAATAAACGTAATATATACGCATAATTTTTCACCTCTCTTTAATATGAATTAATTTTTTCCCCTCGATTATTAGAACACTCGGTAAATCGAAAACCTCTATAAATCAAATTTTTAACTAGGTCTCCTGAATTTCAAATTATCGAGTGATTATTGTATATTATATAATTCTGAGTACTTAAAATATTTCGATACTTTAATTTGTTTGAACAAAAAAAATATTGGTTTTAATTATTCGAATAATTTAAATTATACTTATCATAACTATTAATAACGACATGGTATTAAGAACTTCTGTGTATCAACATATATAGATATTTAATATCTAATGAAAGATACACACTTCACAGATCATAATATGATACATATTATCATAAGTGTTTTTAGGTCAATAAAGAATAATGCGATGATTTTATATTCACATTAAACTACATTACATTACGTATGGATAAATAGGTAGTATATTTTAAACACTGTTCACCAATGGATGTACTAACAAGATACACAATCAGTAGTTAAATATTAGGTACTGTTAATAAACGTGTAATATTTATAACTTTTATATCCGGTGTCGTTAGAGTGCTGGACATTTAATACGCATCGATAATTATAATCAGGTAGATAGATATGTATCTGCATATATTATCCATTCTCGGTTTTAATAAACTGAAAATAGGTGGTGATAGTTGTTTGAAAACTCGTAGTTATCGATGTCTAAGATTGTTGCTGATACGGCAAAACAGGTACACAATCCATTGTGAACGTTTAATTAAAATATCACTAGGTATTGGAGTTTGCACACATATATACTTACATTTAATGCACGTCTTGATTGTTCTATAATGGCGTGATGTATAATATATACCTATGTATATAATATATTTTATAAGTATATTTTATAAATACTCGTTCTTCTAATCACATTATTTTGTAATTTTCGAAATTAATTCGTTCATACTATCAACTATAGTATGAAATTTTGGAAGTGTCCAAATTCGTTTTTCTGAAGTAACGTCTAATGTGTTTGCTTATGTAAAACAATTTCAATAATTTTGAGGTTAAAAAAATGATTTATTATTTTTATTTATTTAGCTCCAATATTAAGTGGTAAATATTAAGTTGTATATTAAATGATTCTTGTCGTTGGAAATATTTATGTATATGATGAATACTCAAATAACAATTTACCAAGAACATTAAATATATTATAATATAATAATGTAATAATATTAAGAATAATAATAATAATATATATTATACACGCATTGACTTTTTTATTTTATAATTTAACATTTACCTATAATATAATATATATATATATACCTACTAATTAAAATAATATTGTTACTATTTAGTTTCATAATGTGAAGACTAATTAAAAGAAACAGTTTCATATATAATTGTTTTGGATAGCAAGTTATATGGAGCAAATTATGCACACTTAATACACTTTAAGATTATACAATTTGTACTCATGTTTAATGAAATAGTTTAAAAAAAAAAAATATAATATTGTGCGTTATTTTATTAATTAATGAAAATTAAAATACTTGTCTAACTATATAATTACATTGTTATTTATAATAATTTATCTTAAATTAGTTTCATGTTTATTTGTAAGTAGAATTTTAAATAAGATTTATTTAAATTATTTCTAAATAACGATTTTTAGAAGGTATTTAGGTGTATTGTTATTATTATTTCAATTTATATTATTTTTAAACACTGCTTACAACATAGTATCATAGTACATAGAGTATTATATAAGATTATAAATATAAGGAAAAATGTTTTTATTTTCTTGTTCACATTTACGACTGGATAAATTGTATATTTATTGATATTAAGTTTATCCATGTGAGAATAATGAAAATAATTATGGCT
Organism: Sipha maydis; assembly: GCA_034509805.1. Taxonomy (NCBI): domain Eukaryota; kingdom Metazoa; phylum Arthropoda; class Insecta; order Hemiptera; family Aphididae; genus Sipha; species Sipha maydis. The sequence goes on from JASXSY010000461.1 coordinate 160,834, forward strand.
ATAATGTACTATTTAGATAATATATATTTATATTATTATTTATATATTAATTGTTAAAACAGATTTTAGAATAACATAACATAATAATAACGAAATAACTAATTTTTAATAAATTAACTTTGTTAGTTCATTTAAGTATATTTTTATCCTTAGAGAATTATAATTGTTAATATATTTGATAACTTCAAAGTTTTATTCTTTTTAATTTAAATTGCATACTTCAGGATATCAGCACAATGTTTGTTGTTTCCGTTCCTTATAAACACATTATGGTAAAATTGTACTTAGGATTTATCATCATGCAGCTCTGTGGTTTAAATTAGTATTACATAAACTATTAAAAAAAAAAAAAAAAAAATGTATGAACACGACACAAAAACTAGGTATTACAGTTAGAAACTTGTCTCACATCGTTCTCTTTGAAATAAGTCATTATTATTAATGTAGACACAATCCTTTTGCATCATAAACTGTTTATGATAGATTGTAAGTTCTGTATTAGATGAAAAACTATACTTAAATAACGTTGCATTTTAATTTTACATTATATATTATTATAATTGCTAATATATATATATATATAGATATACGTATATGTACTGTAACTGTTAAAATACATACTGTATTTATTAGTTATTGAATTTTAATTTTAAAGACATATCTGTATGACTATGTTTAGTGTTTTATATTTATATTTTTTTGTTTTGAATATTTAATATTGTCCCTCTAATTAAATTTGACACATTTTAAATAGTACCCTGGCTTTGATAATCTTATAAACATAATTTTTTACTATAATATATATAAATAATTTGAAGAATTTCTAATAAGACAAATTTTGATTTTTTTCGATATCTTCGAATGTAAAATTTAAAGTATTTCAAAGTTTTGTTTAGTTATAAGAGAATAAAAAAAAATACAGTGTTATGTTTAAAAAGTTACATGCATTTTATTTATAATGTAATATGTATAATTGTTGGATTAGTTTTACCAAAGACCGATAAAAATGTATAATTTAAATCAAAATTAATTCATATTCTTTTAAAGTATATCATTATTTATAATAATATAATATCCGGTAGATTTTCAAAAATTATAGTTTAAAAAAAAATCGTAAACATCTAAATCATGTAGTATTATTTGGTTATAAATTATAATCCATGTTTAAAATAAAAGTAATACATTTGCCACATGAAATATTGCAAGATAACGATAATGATGATGACTAAATAATTATAATTTGAGTTATTTTTGTAATAAGTAATAAGTTATAGTGACTCTAACGGTCCAAACTTTAAAATAACTATTCTTTTGAGTGATTTTGTTGTAAAATGTTTTTATATATGATTGATGGAAATAATAATGTTAATGTTTTGCGAACTTCGTTTTAAATATAAATGCAAACCATATTTTTAACGAGATAAATTTTCCAAATAGATATTGATAAACAAATACTATGCAGAAGAAAAATGTGTAAGTACGTCACGTCGTAAGATGGTATATAACTAAATCCAAAAATCTGTAACCTTACATTTATTATTAATAGCTTATTAAATGCATGTAATGGATTATAGATATATGTGGCTTAGATCACTAGAACTTGGTTCCTGCAGCGAATATGATCTACCGAAATGCTACAACTTCGACCGTCGCTTTAAAATCCTAATGTTGATTCACGATCAATTGGATATGTGTGCGTCACGTTTAATGCGTGCATAATTGTGTGCATTATGTAATGTACATTTATTATAATAAAATAAATGATAACGGTATGGTATCGTCTTCGCCATGTATTCCAGCTATTGGTGTTTGATGTTTTCGGTTATATTGTATCCACTGTTTGGATCGTGGTGGATTTAGCGCGTTTGATTAAAAAAAAGCCCCTTTTTGAAGATTATTAGAAAAATCCGCTGTTTTTAATTTTTATTGACTTACTAAATGCTTATAATTCATGTTTTGCAATCTAGACTAAGTACTTTGCAAAACATGAATTAGTTGGTAAGTATTTACTATTATAATAGATATATCTAGATATATCTAGACTAAGTACTTAATAGTAAATACTTACCTACTGCATTTATCATATTTATAAAGACTCGCACAAGTCTTGTCGTAGTAAAAATTGCCTTTTAATGTATATTTTTGTTGTTTTTAATTCTTTGATAAATAACATTTTTTTAGAATTAGGACCATATTTATTGATAATGGCATTATTATTTTATATTTACATATTAACTATCGAGTATTATAGTTGTATCTTTATAATTTTTAATATACTTTTGTAATAATGATGTTGAAGCCTAAAGGTTAGAATGGACAGGACATCTATGGCGGGCAAAGGACAAACTTATACATAAGGTCTTAATCAACAAACCTAAGGGAAAAAGACCAAGAGCCAGACTCCGCCAATGTTGTTATGCTTGAGTTAATAAAAATTTGGAAAATTTAGGAATAACAAGAATTGATGATGTTGATGATCTCCTCGATCCGACCGGGGAGTTTGGAAAGAATTTGTGGAAGCGTAAAAGAGCCTCAAAGGCTTGCAAAAGTCAAAAAAAATTAAAAAAAAATAACAAATAATTATCTTGAGCAGTAGAATATTTAATTTAACTAAAAATTAACTACTAAGTTACAAGACCCATTGAATTCTCATAAATCTATTGAACAATAGGTAAATATATTTCTTCTTACATTCCATTATTTATGAAGTTGTACGTAGAGCATATATTTAAATATATAGTGTCCGTGAAAGTATTTTTATGATAATTTGTTTTATTTTTAAGATTTTTTTATAGTTTATCCAGAAAAAACATTTTTTATACATGCATTTTAAATATTAATATGAGTTATATAATATGATATGTTATAATTAGATATTGTTTTATATCATTGAGTTAACTTTTATAATAAACCTGAAATTTGTCATGTACTAATGAATATAGTGTACCATACTCGTTGTGTAAACATATTACCATGCATGAAAAATAGTGGCTGCTTCAAGGTCTTTGAACTTTATTAACAAAATTGAATACCGTTAATTATTTTAATTTAGTTTTAAGAACTCATTTGAAATACTGTTAGATTTGAAACGTACCCGTAATTTTTAGAAAAAAATAAAATTTAGGACAATGAAATCACTGAAATTTTAATATCAATATATCATTGACAGGTTATGAAAATAACTTTCTTACATTTTACATATTTTGACAATATTAATTTATTGTTGACATGAGAGTGTGTTAAAAAATATGTTCTTTTATTTTTAAACAAAACGTATTAGTAACAGTTTTATACCTGACAGTTTTGTGGTGGATCATTTTTACTTTAATACCAGTATTTCTTATTATATTTGTTTATATATTAAGCAGGCATTTCAGAAAATCATATATTGTTATGTGTATTAAATTATACTGAAATTATTGAGGTCGTATAACAGCCGTTAGTATTATAATTTAATAATAGTTAAAACAATATTTTCCTTAAGTAAAAACTACATAGCCTTAAGTCTACATAAGCTTATGGATTTATGCTTAAATGGCTGGTGAATTATTGTTATTAGAACGGGGTTAATTATTATTAATGTAAATATTCAAGAAGAAAAAATAACAATAAATTCCATATATTGCTGTCAGCGAAGCGTAAAATGAGCGTTTTTATAATATGCGAAGTCCACTGTTGATGGCGATACGCTCTAATGACAAAGACCAAATAAATTTGACCGTTAGTGTGCAATTGGTCCTTAGATTTTTGTCTCCACTAGACATAATGTGTCTATTTATATACCTATATATTTATATAGAAGGGCTTAAAACGTATCAGATTTTAGGGTGAAAATTTTTTTTCTAATTGTTACCGTTGATAGATTTTCATAACAAAAAAGTCACCTTTTTTTAATTAATAAAACTGTAGATTAAAAATTATTAACACAAAATTAATATAAGTTAAGAAAGTGTGTCTTAATTTTACCACTAAATATTTCAGCCCGATAATCTTAGATTGAAATACGGTTTGCTGCAGTAGCTAGAGAGTACTGAAATACACATTATGGGAAAATTTCAAATTCGTACCTATTGTAGTTTGTGCATGCGCCAAAAAACGATTTTTTTTTTAATATCAACACTTATTTTTGTTACTGGATATGGATAGACCATTTTATTCCAAGTCATTTTGATACATTGACCAAATTTCCAAACCTAACATTGACTAAGTTATAGCTTTTTGAAATTTTAAAATAATTACATTTATTCGATTTTACCAAAAATATAACACGCTTTTATTTAGTAATTTTTTCATAGATTTGAATTAAGAATTAAAGAATTTGAAGTAGGAAATTAAATAAAAATTACTCTGTTATATCGTTTTTACTAAGTTATGTTTATTTTTTATCTAATAAAATGTTCAAAATTTTCTCCGTTTTTTTCTAAACATAATTCCAGTCGACGACTTAATTACTTCTTTATGAGTTGTTGCCAAAATTTGTTTTTTTGTTAATTGTCTACACGCTACCGTTATTTTATTTTTTAAATCCTGTAAGTTTGCAGGTGGATATGCTTAAACAACCGATTTTAAATGGGCCTATAAAAAAAATCTAAAACTGTTAAATCAGCTGACCGTGGGGGCCAGTTTCCATTCATCGAAAAAATGTAATTATTTTAAAATTTCAAAAAGCTGTAACTTAGACAATTTAAGGTTTAGAACTATAATCAGTGCATCAAAATGACAGACTAAAATGGTCTATCCATATTCAGTGATAAAAATAAGTGTTGCTATTAAAAATAAAAATAATTTTTATTGCGTATGCGCAAACTACAATAGGTACAAATTTGAAATTTTCCCATAATGTATACTTCAGTACTCCCTAGATACTGCAGCAAACCGTATTTTAATCTAAGATTATCGGGGTGAAATATTTAGTGGTACATTTAAGACGGAATACACTGTATTTAAATATTTTACTAATATAAAACAATTAAAAATAGATCCATTTTATTGGTTAGAATAAGATCAGTGGAATGTTTGTTATCAACTTATACCTGAGAAAAACACCTTGATACCATTCTTGGTCGGTAGATTTTTCATGTGCTTTACCATGACGTGGTTTTTTATTCAACCATGATAATACAGCTGCTAACTATCTATGGATTATATTATCGATGGCATATTTAATTTTACACATAAACAATCTTTAATTGTGTTAGGTACCAAGGAGGAACAACCAGAAGTTTTTAATACGATATTATATGAAATTAGCCTTTCCACATATGGGTTTAGTAGATAACAGTGTTGCCTGAAGTAAACATTTAAACTCAATTTTAGTATTTGTGATTTATATTTTTAATTTATAAATTGAAATAAATTATAAATACTAAATTAATATACCATATAGTTATAGTACAAACCATTGATAAACTTAATGGATCATTTATTTTCGAGTTTTATCCATTAATAGTAACTTTAATAATTGTACGGACATTTTTTTCTTAAAAATTTTCATATTTTTGATGCTTATCTGTTACTAGTGATAAAGTAAACCAAATTATTATTTGGGAAAATAATATTGTGGCATATTTTAAGTTCTAAATCTGTTATTTCATTGTTTATACGTTTATAATGGTATAAACACCATTTTTCAATATCAAGTCCGTCGATTAATAATTTTTTTATTATGTTCTAATGTATTATTTCACAAAACATAAAATATCGAATATTAGATACAAGTAAGTGATGAGACTTTCTTTTGGGATTAGCTGTATTTTTTTTAAATAACTGAACATCTTGTATCATAACTTATGAACTATTATTTGCTGATTCAACTTCAATATTTACAATTTTGTTTTCTAATATACTTTCCCAACTACCCAGCAAAGAAGATTCTTGTAGATTTTAAATAGCTTATATTAATGCATTTTTTCTTTCAGCCAAACCGTATAAAAGAACATCATCTGATTGAAATTGTTTTTAAAAACGCGATTGCAAATAACTCAAGTTTTAATTTAACATTAATTTGTTCCATTAGTAACAAAAGATAAAATTAAAGGTGAAAAAATATCTTTCCAAATTTACAAATTGTTCATCAGCTTTTTTATAGCTTAAAAAAGGGTTATACAATCGTGTTAAAATTTCAAATGCTTGTTATTTCAAAAAATAAAACTAAAATACACTAAAAAATTTTGGAACACATATTTGTAATTCAGGGTACACACTGATTTTCAAGGTATTTACATTGTGTCAGGAAACATACTATTTTAGGCCCTGATAAACAGTTAAAACCTTATCACGGGTTACTATAAATGAATTAAGACTAATGGAAATATTAAAATAAGGAGTATATATAATTATATATACCAGCTTAAAAATCGAAAAACAGTGTAAAGATTGTATACCTGATAAATAAAATAGAAAAGATAAAATATATTTGTCTGCAGAAACTATGGAGCTCCTTTATAACTATTATACGACCATTTAGAAATGCACAATAAGTGTTTTTGAAGCTTAAACGATTTTTATCATTCTACCATTTCTAAAAAACTGTTTTATTTATTTTGTTGATAACAATACTGTTATAGTTGGTGTGTCATGTCTAATATGATACTGATTCAATTGAAAATGCAATGATATTGATCTCGGTATCTATGGTAACATGTAGTTACATCTTTTGTTAATGGATCATTCTAAAATTATTATTGTGTTCAATATTTTGATTAATGAATTACATAGTTGACAACTGAGTTTACATTATATTTTATGATCGATTGTTTTTTATTTAATAGCTTTATTTGAAATACATCCAACCCAAAAACCACTTCGTACATCTTGAATACATGAAAATGTTATAAAACAGAATATTTTGAAATAAATATAAAACTACATATAATAAACTATATCACTCATATGGGCACTACTCACAAGTATAAATATATATTCATACTATACTTTTTCATAAAATTAGCAAGTGTGTGAAACTCATTTTAAATAATTTGTGACAATTTCTAATAATTTATTTATCAATATAATTTAATTATTTTTTTATAAAATTATATTAGATTGTTATACATTTACAGATAAAACTAGTTAATAAATGTATGGATAATTTGTAATTATTTAAATTCTAATGCATAACACTTTGACATATTTTACACACATTAATAACAATAAGCAAACTCGTTAATATTTTTGTATGACGTATACAAACTATACCTTCGTCTTCTTTTATGGATCATATCAAAGGTCAAGGAAATTAATTCAGCATATCAATTCTTGATTGTAAATTTGCATAGATTCAACTTTAAACACGTCCATTGATTTGCAACCATTAAATCGAAATAATCGATGTGTAAAATCAAACGGTTTACATAAAAAAGATAATAATAAATAATTCACTGCAGAAATAGTTGAAGAGCAATTATTGTGTTAATGATTAGTCATCATTACTGAGTAGCTGATACTTACATACGTATATTGAAGTTGATTGTATGGTTGAATATTTCAAAATGTTTTTCTTACAATCGAGTCTTGATATTTTTCAAAAATGTTTACAGCTTATCTAATAAAGGTTCAAAGTCAACGTACGTAACTATTTTTCGTATTATTCAAAATATGTTGCTTAATGATAGAGCAATATTTAATTTCAAAATGCAATCAATAAAATTTCAAAATAATTAATACAACATTAAATAGATCATACATTTATTCGTTAGAATTTATTGAAATACATTTTACCGAATGGAGATAATTTTAAGTATTGTTTTATGTGGTCAACGGATAATTACGAACAACACAATCTTCAATTCATATAGATATTGAGACCACGAATAAAATACGCGTGTATAATTATAAAATAAAATTCATCTTCAAACATTGATTTTGCGTCATGAAACGTCAGAATTTCCTATAATTTAAACGCAATTCTCAGAAAATATTTTTTTAAGAAAACAATCGATAAATGAGTAGGATCGATACGGTGCGAATTGATTCTTTTATTAAATTCCTATACATTATTTAGGCACGTATATACATTGTATTACTACAATATTTCAATACTGCGTGGTCGATATTACATGTAAATACTTATACAACATGCATAACGGTGTTGGGTGAAAAATCGTGGCCACACGGAAATCGTGCATCTATGAAGTCACATGCGATAAATCGCATAAGAATGAAGAAGATAGCGCTGGAAAAAAAAAAAAAATAAAATAAAGAGAGACGGAGGCGAAGAAGAAGAATATTATTATTATAAAAACCTGTCGCGTGTATATTTCAGCTCGCGTACTCGTTCACGCGTTAATTTGCCAATCTATTTTGTGAATAGACTATATCATTATTATTATTATTATTATTATCATCATTATTGCTACGAAAATAATATGATAAAATGCGTATGCATACATATTATTAACGATCCGGTTAGGACCGCAAACGTGCTCGCAACTCGTATGTACGCCGTGTTGGCTCGCGTCATATTCTCAAATAGATTGTGCAGTGTTTGACGGCCTACTTCCACCCACGTAAACACATACACACAGGACTTTGACAATGTACTTTTATACGAGACGGGCTTTTATGCTCGTATAGCTGTGTACGTACACAACGTGTCCGGATGACGTGCTTTATTGTTGACAGCAAAAGAAAACTTACAACGTCTACGTGTCGTCATTGATAGTATAATATGTTTATTATCTGTGTATCGTATTATTATTTTATGCAATTGTATTATTATACGTCATGATATTTTGATGTTTCTTAAGAATATTTGCTATGTACCTTTGACAAAGATGTATTGATTATAATGATTTTGAAAATAACAGTACTTTGGAAAGTACATTAATTCATAATTATTAAAAAAACTTTAAATTAGATCTCTAATACCCTACGACATACATTATTTTATTATGTAGCCAATGGAATTGTTATGATGTGTCCATTGGATTACAATACACAACACAAATATACGATACACCTTTTATTTTATTTTTAATCGTAAAATTGAAAAATTTATAAAATAATTAAATAATGAAATGTACAGTAACTACAGGATATCTATACAAAATAATGCATGATAATAATATGAATATATATAATATTTTTAATTTTGTAAAAATAAAATTTAATATTTTTATTGGTGAAATTAAACATTTTAATTTAATTTGACAAATGTTTAACTTTCAATAAAACCAGTGTTGAATGTAGAAATTATCATTAGGAAACAATATTTTGGAGTCTACCGCTTACTTAAATGTATGCAGATTTGGGTCTACCATGGATTGGGTTATAATTTAAAATTTAAAATTTTAATATCATAAATTCAATTTTTATTTTTCACATACTAGGAGTAAACAATCAGCATGTTTCTTCACGTTATATTTGTTGTTGGAACACAACCATTGTAGGGTTGAACGGAATTCTTAACTTAACAGTTAAGAATCCACATTTTAATAGGTACTATAAACAGTGAGTTTTAAATGTCTTTATGACTTTCATGTGTTTGGCTATCAAACAGATACTTTTTATTGTTCATTGTGATTTTATTATTGTAAATTATATTATTACAGGTATAACGTTCACATATTCTGAACAAATATTAGAGTGCATGTTTTTTACATAATTTTGAATATATATTTCATAGAGAATAATTATTTATACGTTTTATATTTTATGGTACATGTTATGTTTCAAACGTTTGAATAGTTTATAGTTGTCAATATATTTGAAACGTTACTCACGATGTACATATGTAAATATTAATATGATACAAAGATTGTTTATGTTTTTTTATGTTGCATATCATTGATTTTTATTGCACGACTTCTTAAAATTCATACACATTCCTTCTTCGTGAATCAATGCGAATACATACAGTATTTATGAATGCTTAGTGCTTATATTTCATAATACTACAGCAGAATTTTTTATAAGCACATATTATTTACTTTAATTAATCTACTCGCACATATATAATATTTAAAAAATCGACTTTATTAGTACACCAGTGTAACTAGTAGTGAAATAATTTTATCAAAATTGGTATATTATCAACTTATTATTTATCATAAATGTCAAATTACACAGGAAATGTAATTTTTACTTTTTATAAAATAGTAATTAATATTAGACATATTATAATATTACATACATAAAATCAGAGATAAATATTTTTTCCTTATTCAAATATGAAATTGCAGTTTTTTTAACGATATAAAAATTAAAATATTAGTAAAACTAGTAAACTAACGAACAAGTGAAAATCATTTTTATAACAAAATCGTTTTTATAAAATACTTTAAACCATTTAAACCATTTTATATTTCATATTCATTATTTAAAATATTGTCAATACAGACAAGATTTAAAAAATTTTTTTTGGGTGTGTGTTCTACTCGTATACTCTTAATTTGTATCCTGAAATATAGTAAAAGAGTTATTAGAACTGTATACAGTTAATAATAGTATGTATTCATCTAAAAAGTATTGTTATATACTTTTATAATGTATTCACAGTTCAGTATTTAATTCATGTTAAAACGGTAAAAATACAAATAACTGTTACTTAAAAAATGTAACATACTGAAAGAAGTTTGAATATTTGTTTGTAAAACGGTTTTTCTTTGATGTTGTTTATATTTAAAATTAGGAAAATTAAATAAATGTAAGTTACCGAATGTTCAAATATGTGAATAGTATAAAGATGTCTCTATTATAACAGGATTGTAAATTTTTTAAGATTAGTGTATTAGTGTTAGAAATACAAGACATAAGTTCAGAAAAAACAACTATAGTTTAATAACCAAAGGCGTGTTTTAGATCTGTACACATTTTATTTGTTTTGGTAGTAAGTCTCAGTGAACTGTACATACTATTATTATCCATCATTATAAATATGTTTAAAGTATATTCTTAAACCTGTAAAAGAGCGGTATATAATATATACTTCTATTTCTATTTGTGAGTGGAGGTGAAGAGTGTAATATAATACTAATGTTAACACACATAGAGTCAGTGGTTTATTTCAGATAATTGTTCATGAGGGGAGCGAAATGTTTTTAATTGATTTTGACATATTAACGTAAAAAAAATCACTATTCTAAAAACATAAAATATTTTTAACTCCTCAAAATTGTTAAATATATATTAGAAATATTTACCAGGTTTATTGTTATAATTCATTGTTAATCTCTCCAGTACTGTAAAATTAATTATTATTATGTGAAATAAATATATTTGAAATAAGTGGCTATAAAAATATAGAACCTTCCCCCGAAAAAAAATTTAAGATGCACCCCTAATTATTAGGTATTATTATTATCTATAAAATTAGTTTTTATTTATTATCTGTGATTATAACACAGAACATGGTGATGATGTTGGGAGCCGTTTCTATTATAATTATAAAATTGGGCATCATATGTGGTTGAACCGTAATATAGGCAAGTACCTATTCATAATAATGAAATTTAAGTTATAATCATAGCTTCCGAAAAACAGTCTTGTGGGGGAGGAGAGAATGCCTCTATTTTCCCTTTTCAATTACGCCACTACAAGATATTACCAGAGAGTTATATAGTGTACATCGAAGTTAAAAATTCAAACAAAACATATATATATATATACTATATTATTAAAAAAATATTTATTTTAGGTAAATTATAAATTATAAAATTATTTCCATTGCAAGTCCACTCAAAATCTTTTGATAAAAATCAGTGTTTTTGTCATGCAACGATATAATTTTAAACTTTATATTTATATATATTAAACTGAAGAAATAACAATAATGTTTTTCAAAATTTAGAGGTGATTTGATTCGAGCTATATGATTAAGTATAATAATTCCTAATTTAATATCGTTGTACTTTACCTGTTTATTTTGAAGTCATTATAGTAATAACAACTTGTATATTCTTAGTAATTTTTTTTATTAAATAAAATACCTATGAGTCTACCAAATATTATTATACTACTTATTAATATTAGTGAACACTACCTGCATATTAATTGAAAATAATTATTTTATATTGAAAATCGTGGTTTCGCAGATTGCAAAAATCTATTATTTTAAAGTCACGTTTACTTCAAACAATTTGAATTCTAGTAAACAAACCAATAGTATAGTATGATGGTATGATATTAACAGGGGTCGACGGCCAGTCAATTCAATTTTTTACTTAAAAATGCAATAATCACTTTCTGATGGTTTTTTCTATAGAAACAAAAAAAAGTCCACTATTCAATCAACGAAACGAATATTTGATGTAAAGAAAAAAGTAAATTCAGTTTCGTAATTATATAATGTTCGATGATGATTCTAAGAACTAATAACTGTTCTTAAGTTAATTTTCAGCAATTATTTAATTTATAAATTATACACCATTTTTTCTTGTATTTCATAATACTGTAAATTTATTTGTAGTTGAAAATCATTAAATTTAAAATAGCACTTTACATATTTTACATACGTATATATATATACAAATGCATATATATGTACTTAAATATAGATATATTTTTTTAAATGTATATATATATATATATATATATATATATATGTATTTTAAAAATATTTAAAAGTAAAAAAAAATATTTATGATATTTATTGAAATATTAGATTGATAATTTTGTACGAACTTTTGATTTTTGAAATGTATATGTATGCATTATTAACCGTGCTATTACGATTAGTTTTATAATTTACATACATTTTAAATTATATTATGATAAATAAAATTAAGTAAGATATAATGAGAATATATTTTATACAAGTATGGACGTATAATAAGTAATTGCTTGAATATTATAAAATTTTTCAGATAAATTAAGACATTGTAGTTTCCGGTTAAGTCGTTAGAAATTTACAAAGATTTTATGGATGATTGAGTATGTTTTTCATTCTTTGGGTATTGTATTGTTGGGTTGGAATATGTTAAATTGTGAAAGATATAGAAGATTCAATGTTTTTGACTGGTCATAAAGTGCTTGGTAAATTGGTGGTAAATCAGTGTGATCGATTAGGAATGAATTAATGATATTTTGTGTTCGTATGTGATTCCATTTATTTTTATGAACAGTATTGGATTACAAAAGTAGGATGAAAAATGAATTTATCTTCATTTATTATTTAATTTTTTTTTTATTGATATAAATTATATTTTTAAATATCGGAGTAGGTTGTTAAGTGCTAAGTTTCTGAACGTGTATTAGTTAAATTTTTGGAAGGAAGTTTTTAATTGATCTTACAATCTAACCACTGATTTTTTTTGTTCAAGAGGAACTTATGGGCTTGAATTTATTATATCTTAGGATCGTATATATATATATATATATATATATATATATATATATATATATATATATATATATATATATATATATATATATATTATAGTGTGTGTTTCGTATGTTTTCACCAATAAGGTCGAGAAGTTTTTCGACGTTCAGCCGCCTGGTTTGTGCTATTTGGCTTTGTGTTGACATACTTGTGATATCTTAAGGCCTAAACGTTCAGATTTACAGGTATTAAAAACATTACTAGACAGGGGGGACTATGAAAAGGTAAAGCACATACCCCCCAACATATATTATAGTTAATATACATTTATTTATATATATGTATACTAACTATAATGCCAATGAGGTTTTCCTCACTATAATTGTGTGTATTATTAGCTAAATGGGATGTAACTGTTCTTAATGAATATTTTAGTCTTTTTCAAATGAGTTTTTGTGTGGGCTTTTTTAAGACCGGTGGTTTTAGTTACATTTTTTTGAATTAATTGTATGCGCCCTAAAACACATGCTTTGTGTATTAAATAAAAGTAGAATGTGTTTGATAAATTATGATGAGCAAATTACTTGTGAAAGTACAATGTAGTATATTATTAGTGATGTCCCCATCAATTTTGTTGAGAGTTAACTATACTGATGAGTATTTGACTATGAAAATATGGCAATTTTTTTGATAATGGTGGTGGAGAGAGGGTGTTAATAATAAAAAAACATGAAATGCATACATTTTCTATTTCTTTTTAGTGGTATAAATAAAAATAATTAAAATTTGATGAATATCTTTATTAGATAGATAGATAGATCGCGACGTGTATCCACGGAAGTAATGCGAAAGCCGTTCCCGTGGCGTCGTCGATTTAACACGGAAAAAAAAAAAAGATTGCGACGTGTATATTTCAACGAATGATTTCGTCGATTAACCGGTATTCATACATACTTACTATTATAATATTTAATAAATAATATTAAATATACAATAAAATCATTTTTTTTAATATAATTATATAGAAATACATGTTTATGAATGACGATTCAATCAAGAAAGAAATGAAAGAAGAAAAAACGAGGAACTACAGATATTGTACAACAGACCAAATATCTAAGCAGTTTTTTAGGAATAAATGACTAGAGTGATTTGGACACGCTTAAAGAGCTGACGGGTAACTAATAAAAAAAGTTTTCGCAGAAAAACTGAATAAAACAAGGCCCCTAGGAAGACCAAGAACCCGGTAGATTGATGTATTAACCAGTGACTTAAAAAAGAGATAGATCAAAATATAACCTTTATGCTGGCTTACAACAAAGATGAATGGTGAACCATCTTGAAGGCTGTAATGGTCCTTATTGAACCAATAAATTGGAAGAAGAAGAAGAAGAAATACAATATTACGCCGTCAACTACATCATATTAATGCTTCGATCCCAAAGAAAACGATGAATATATGTTCCAAAAATAGGTCATTATTAAAAAGTTTTAAATATATATATATATACCATATTTTATAATTTTTCACGAATATCTTGAGATTATATGTAGTATAGACGCTTTTTAATTTTCAAAATAATGTTGAAAGTACATGATGTAGAAATAGTATACCCTATGTCAACGGTTATCAAATGGCTGCCCGCAGATAAGGAAAAAAAAAATTAAAAATCATTCATAAAATAGATTAGTTTTTAACAGCGGAAACGGATATTATATTAGTTAGCAAGCAAGTTTGAATGGGTTGCCGTCTACAGAATGTGCCGATTGGTTCCCTCTCAAAATATCCCCCGTTAAATTTATCCCCATTACAAATATCCTACGCTGAAAATATCCCCATTACAAAAATCCCAATTAAAAACATACTATAAAAATAATAATAATATAAAAATTAATTAATTATGTATAATAGTTAGTGTTTAATCAGAGAATAGACGTAGCATTTAATGAATATTAATTATATGATTGTTAGAATAAATGTACTTCACAATATTTTAAATGTATAATTTAAGTTAATTTATCATTTGATGATTAAACATAATATATTATGCAAATTATTTTATATAAATACTTTACAATTAACATTGCCCAATATACCTCGGACATTGTATACAATGCCCGGTCACTGTATACAATGCCCGGGCATTGTATACATTGTCCGAATTTTCCACTTTGCCCGTAACATATATAACAATGTATATCAGTAGAATTCAATATAATAGTAATTTATGTTTATCTCATTTTCGCTATCTTCATATTAAGCCGCGTAATCAGGTACTAATTGAACTTGTAATAAGAATACCTGTATTTTATTGAAATAGTAAAAATGATAAAATACGTTGACAAATACAGACCGTTGAAATTTTCGATTTTAAGGTATCGGCATTACATTTGTGTGCATGTTGGCCGTTTCTTATTCACGAAAACGAAATATGTCAAATTTAATTTTTTTAAAAAGCCAAAAAGGCAAAAAGCTACTTTCATACGACGGATATTTACATAGCTTACACCGATCAACTGAAAATAATTGTATTTGGCGCCTGTTTTGAATTTTTAAATTACCAATGTAAAAGACGCTGTCATACAACTAATGACGAAGAATCAGGTACGTCAAAATAGATTAATACTTTTGGTATCAGAGATGCATTTGCCTCAAAATTAAATTTTTAGTATAATTTATTTTATTTATATTCTTTCTCAGCATGCAAAAACACACATTAAAAAAAAAAAAAATCGTTTCTTGATTTATTTTATTTGTTTTTAGGAGAAATTATAAAAATACCCACACATAGTCATACTCCAAATGCTGATAAGGTTACTGCTAAAGAAGCGATTGACAAATTAAAAAATGAAGCTATAACGTCATGTGTACCTACAAGAAATATAGTCAGTAAAATAGTTTTAGATGTTTATTAGTGATTTTATTGGTTACCAATATAAGGTAACCAAGACGGGGATTCCATTTTTGTTACACGATATTAACAAGGAGAGAAAACGCAGTTTAATATTTACTACAGAAAACAATTTAGATTTTTTAAGTAAATCATGGTGGTAAGTAAGGAGAGCAGAGCCCACACCGTTAAAATACAATTGGATAACAAAGAAATTGATCAAGTACATCAATATACATATTTAGGAAGTATATTAACGAGTGACAGTAGATGTTCGGTAGAAATAAGACACCGAATAGCCATGGCAAAGAGAGCCTTCATACAAAAAAACAGCTACTTACGAACAAGAATCTCAGTCTTAAAACCAGAAAAAACTTTGTCAAAAGCTGCGTATGGAGTGTTTTGTTGTATGGTAATGAAACTTGGACCTTAACAGTACAAGATAAAAAAAAAATCAAAGCATTGGAAATGTGGATCTGGAGAAGATTACTTCGTATTAGTTGGACTGAAAGAAAGAGTAACGAGAAATTCTCCGAATAGTAAAAGAGAAGAGAGTTTTACTATCCATCATTAGATCAAGAAGCGGAAAACTTATAGGACACATAAATAATGAGACATAACCCCTTCATAACCAACATAATAGAAGGAAGGATCAATGGACGCAAAGGAAGAGGAAGACATTCATAGGAGAGATGATAGGAATGGCTGGATATAACGGGTATTCGCATATGAAGACTCTGACATTGAAGAGAGAGGAGTGGAGATCTATTTTCTAACTATGACAAGGCTAAGCCTTTAGAAAAGAAGAAGAAGAAGAAAATAGTTTTAGATGTATCTAATATAAGTAAATTACCACCAATTGATATGTTATCTCATACTGTACGCAGAACAAGAAATAAATATAATGATTACCCTACGAATCCAACCAACATAACTGATTAATTATTAATAGACCAATATAAGGTAACCAAGACGGGGATTCCATTTTTGATACACGATATTAACAAGGAGAGAAAACGTAGTTTAATATTTACTACAGAAAACAATTTAGATTTTTTAAGTGAATCAGATATTTGGTTAATTTTAAGATAGTACGGCAAGTCGAAATATACATTGCTAAAAACAATGAAAGTCTATATAAAATTTATAAAATGTTTTTCAAAAAATAAAAAAAATATAAATATGAATTAAGGGATAATATTAGTGAGGATATTTTGTAATTAGGATATTTTTAATTGGGATATTTGTAACGGGAATAAATTTAACGAGGGATATTTTGAACGAGGGATATTTTGATGCACGGGATATTTTGAGGGTATACCGATTACACGTCAATGCCAGTCCGTCAATTACCAACGACCCGCGTTATTTTAATTTTCGTTGTATTTCGTTGTTACTTGCTTCGTTTTCATTTATAATCGTATTTATTTTATTTTTATTTGATTATATTATTCCTTATTTTTTAAGAAAAAAAGAAAAGTTGAACTTGGAACTATGCAGTTTTTGTCTGAATAGACGGAATTATATTGTTTTAGTTTACCGGATCGCTCAGGGTCCTTAAAAGTTTGTTTTCCCGAAACATTTGAATATTTTCAATGTGGCCCTCCAAAAAATGTTTATGGGTGACCTAAGAAAATATAACTGTACTTATATTACTTAAAATGCAGTTCTGATGAGACTGGATAAGATAAATGTTGTTTGTGTAGAGCTAAACTCTAAGTTTTTTTTTAAATAAATAAGAACAATTATTATGCATTTATCAACGTGTTTATTGTTTTTGAGATGAACAAGTCATTTTCATAATAAAGAATAAATATATTTAATTTAAATTTTAAAACTTATTTTTTAGTTTATATTAAAAAAATGTTTACAAAATATGTAATAATGAAAGTTTAAAAAAATCATTGTTTCTTTGACTTATTGTCTTGCATTAGATAGATGAATTGGGAGTAATCATAATTTTATTAATCGCTTTCAAATCGAATATCAATAACTGAATGATTAAAGTGTATTGTATTATTATGACCTATTTTCCTAATTTATTTGAAAATATTCTTTAATAATTCTATGCTGGTTACAATGACAGATATGCCTCTTTTTTCACTGGAAGTTAAGATACTTTTGTTATTTTCGGTACCTCAAAATAAAAAAAATATTATTAGCAGGTTAATATTTAAAGTGATATTTTTTTTTCTAATAACTTCAATTGGCTATTTTTTAAATTGATGACTATTATTGTAAATTAATAAATTAACTTATTCATGTGGAGGTTATTTTTATTCAACACAAGTAATTAATAATAATTGAATAGTATAACACAAGTAATAATTGTATTAAATAGCTAATATATCAGTGACTATACTACACGTCGTAAGTATACTCGTAATTATTAAATTGTTTTTATTATCAGACATCGTACGTAATAAATGAATTACTACACTGATTAAAATATTTACATTATTTACGACATATTATATAAACCATAAAACTCAGCACAAGAAAACTGCACGTTATATAGGTACGTAGTTAACTCATCAAGATTTTGCTATACCTCCACGAGTTTACAAAATTTTTCGTGAAAATTATTTTAAAATGTCCATTTTAATTTTAAAAGCTTATACGTTTTATATTGAAATAATAACCTACGAATTTCATAAAAAAAATTTTGGAATCCTTTTTTATATTTTTCACGATGTTGCATATGCATATATTGCATATACGTATATAATGTATATATAATGTATATGTGCATAACATGTACTCTCAAAGCAGCTATACAAAAGATAATTGCAGTAGATCGTGTTATTTTAAAATGTTCCGCGCAAAACCTATAGGGGAATATATTAATTTAATTAGACACACACGCGGTGAATGGTCAATGCACTCTCTTTTTCTCTCTTCGGCCGTCTATCGTTCTTTTCTATTAACCGCTGCCGACCGTTTTATTCGTATCGATCGCCGACGCGGTGCTGCTGTGTGTCTCCGGCCTAAATTTCCATACGGCATAACGACCACAACGGCGTTGAATACGTAGGTACGTGCCATTAGCAACGGCAATGATCGTAGTCTTCGAGAACACACGGTCAATGTTGGGTTGAAGACCATTAATAATGCGAAGATCGATAAAATTCCAAATAGGATCTAAAAATGATTAAATGTTATTGAAGCGATTCGTGTTCTATATCGGAAGAATGTCGTTTACATTTAATATATTTATAATATATATATATATATATATACATATTATTACATATGAGTTCATTTAGGTTCGTTTAGTATAAGGTACTCTCGTATATAAATCCATAGTAATTTTCTTGCGTTAAATGAACCACATTGAACATGTCCGTATGAATATAATATTTTCCGTTCTAATTGTGAAGTATTATTATTCAGTGCAAAAGTATCTTTTGATATTATTTTATAATATACAAACAACTAAAGATATTTTTGATAAATTTAAAAATGTATACATTACAGATACTTATTATAATAATAAAATCACCATGTATTCTCCATCGTTTCTCAAATATCGCATAAAATTAAAATACAGTAGCCCATCCTTTAAATAAAAAATAAAATTAATCTTATAATAAAAATTTACCTAAACTTTATACTATGTTATAGTGTATAAATTCACAATGATGATGGAAAAAATTTCCTAGCTAGAAGTGTTTATGGTGTAAAAATTTAAAATAAACCATAAAACAGTTGATACTTTAGATTCCATTAAAAGTAACTAGTGTTGAATTTAATTATTGTGTTATATTCTCATAAATTTAATCAACAATTTTCAACGCAATATGTAAAATGTACATAACATATTATGTAAATAGTATATTTTTATAATTATAGTTGCTGAGAACCAAAAAATTCAGTTAGGCTTACTGTAAATAAAATAAATACGTCATAGGATACAATATTCTTATGATATTAAAATATGACAGCATTGTGTTGCTGTAATCGTAATATATTAAGTGACTCTACTGGAGACTATAACGTTGGTGTATAAGGTGTTAGACA
Source organism: Sipha maydis (assembly GCA_034509805.1). NCBI lineage: Eukaryota > Metazoa > Arthropoda > Insecta > Hemiptera > Aphididae > Sipha > Sipha maydis. The sequence goes on from JASXSY010000461.1 coordinate 181,006, forward strand.
TTTATTCATAATGAGAAAATCTATATATTATTTTATTATTTTCATATATATTACAAATAATAGAAATAATAAACAGTTTTACAAACATGGATAATGAACATCACACAGAACAACAGAATAATTTCAGTATGATGATATAGATCTGGTTATTTAATAATTAAAATTTTGTCCGTCGTCAATAATACAACAATATTCAATACAAGTTTTTACTAAATTAACGTTAACAAATGTTTACTCTTACAAAATCTTAAAAGTTGAACAGAATACAAATGTGTTAAAAAAATCTTTATGCCATGCAACTCCATGAAGTGCTTAAAATGAATTACTGAAACAACTATTATATTTAATATTAGTATAGTGTAGAAATTATGTTTAAAATAATGTACATCGTCTGAACGTACGATAACCAGACGCATAAATATTTTAATTGGTTAGTTCCATTACACTGGGAACTTAGTGATTTAAAATCGTTTATAGCAATTATCAACGGTTATAATGAAGAATTCTTATGTATTTTAAATATTATAAAATAAGTAGCTGTAGAGTTTGAATGAACTGTTTAGAATTAGACCATTTTTAATAAAAATATTGTAATGTATGTACTCACCAAGTACATTTTATTAAATTATTATAATATAATTATTACTAGAACATTTATCGGTATAAATTATTGCTTACAACAAATCGATTAAATTTTTTTGCATAAGTACAACAATACATATAAATCATAATAGTGTCAATACAATCTTAAGCTTATAGGTTGTATCAAATGACTTTTGGATTATAGTTAGCAATGTCTACAAGAAAATATGCACTGAAAATATAAATCCATCATTTGACATATTTTGAACAAAGACAGATAAATCGTAATATTTTTTGTCATTGAAACGAATATTTCATAAAAGATGCACATATTTCCTCAATGTCGTAAATGTTGAGTCACGTACGCCACGCAACGGGAATGCGTATGTTATATTATACTTATATTCGTGTACAATGTGTGGTTCTTATACATATAGGTGATATATTTTAATCCGTACTTACTAGATTTGTTAAATCACATGAGAAAATCATTTGGATAAAATTTGAAAGACATTTTTCAACCTCTTCTGGTGTTGACTTAGGACAGAAAAATGGCAAAAAACGGTAGTTTAATTATTTTTCAAATGTATGTAAAAAATTATTACAATTTGCATAAAAATTAATACAATCTTAATAAAAGAACTTAATAATATCTATATAAAATAATAAAACAATATTTTTCGTAAACTCGTTGTTTTCTAAAAAAAAAAATATTAAAAAACAAATTTTCTCTGTTGACAAATTCTATTTCTTTAATTATTTCAATATTTTTGACAAATATTTATAGATTTGATAAAATATATAAAATACCAATTATATACATTATATTTCCTAAAAAATATCATTTTTAACATTTTATTTAGGCTAGTTGTTTTATTATGAAAGTCCGATTTATGTAATAACAAAAATAAAATTAGAAATGTATATGGACCAAAGGAAAGAGAATTTAAGGAAGTATTGGATGATTTATTTGACATCACACATTCAAATGCTATGAATATAATAATAATTGACGAAGAAAATAAATTCTTATTGTTATAAAGACAAAAAGGACGTTTTGATGTATGTTAGGCAGAGGAATAAAATTAGCTAAAAAAGAACAACGAAAAATTACACGGAAGGATATAATATATTAAAGAAAAGATACAACAATATTTTGAATATTTAAAAACTGACACACATTATTTGCATAATATCATAATTATTTAGATTTTGAAAAATATATTATTCATTAATACAAAATATTTATATGATAATATACATGTAACTTATCATTTGGCATGATGGATAGCTAAGGGTTTTTATTCATTAAAAATTGTATTATTTAAAAAATAGTTTAAGTTCTACTGAAGACACTTCGCTATTAAATAAATATAATTTTTAAGCATATTAAATTTACGTGTAAATAAATATTGAATTTGTTGTATATTAAATTAAAAAAAAGCAATTTGTAATCTTGAATATAAAACAATAATATAAAATATGGAGTTTATTAATTATTCAATATATATATATAATATTTTATAAATTAACTAATTGTTAATCATGATCTATTTTATTTTTTAAACTTTGAACTTAAATAAACACCAATTTTTATTCGAAATGTAAAAATATTTATTTATACTTAGCTCATAGTATGATATAAAAATTTTGATCGAAGCAATAATATTTGTACATTTTATAATAATTAACTAAAAAAAAAAAAAGATTTTTGTTAACATAAAAAAAAAAATTGTTTTTTAATATTTTTCTTGGAAAACTCTTGTAAAATAATGAGTTTACAAAAAAATGGAATTGATAATTCATTGATATTATTAGGTTGTTTAATTAAGATTCTATACATTTTTATGCTAATTGTCTTACACACATTTGAAAAACAATTAAACTATCTATTTCTGTCATTTTTCAACCTTAAGTTGACACCATAAGAGGTTCAATAATGTCTTCCAAATTTTACCCATATAACTTTCTCATGTGACTTAACAAATTCAGTGGATATGGACTAAAGAAAATTAAGTTTAAAAAATAAGGAACGCACTAGTGTACATAGATATCTTATTTTAGTTTGATGAACCGCAATGCTCTCTAATCAGCCACCTTATAATCACCTTGACTTCGTATTGAATCGTAAGGTCAAGAATAAAATCGTAATATTTTCTTTAACGGTAATGTATACTATGATGTATTCTTATTATTAATGGGGTCTTGATATAAATTAAAAATTATATTTCAAATAATTATGATCACAATCAAATTTTAGCCAGAACGTATATTTATTTGGTTTTAATAACCAAGGTAAAATACCAGAGGTATCAAATTTAATATTTTGTGATTTTATGCACTTTTAGTGATTAAAAAAAATATTTGGTTTATAAATACCCTACTACGATGCGCTTAATTTTATTATTGATTGTTCATAATATACTATAAAATACTAAAATGAATTTATTATACGTAATCTTCCGAGATTTTAAAGTAATCATAGTTCGGTTTTGGAATTAATCATTATATAATATTTGTTAATTTTTTTTGTCTGTTTTTATTTTTAAGTTTCGTCACTTATTACAAAAAAATATATAATATATTTACGTTTCTTAAATTTTTGTCAAGGTTTTGACACAGTTACTAAAAAATGCAAGCCTTATATTATTAATAGAAGTTGAGTAGTTTTTTTTCTACTTTGAAACCAGTTTTTTGCAAACAACCAGCGCGGTTTATAACGGTACACAGTCGAGCAATAAAACTGGACGAATGTTTTCACACGTGCACCTTCATTCATATTTGTGGTCATTATAATTGGTATGATTATAGACAATCCCTCCTGTTCATCGTACGGTAAAATATTCAATAACGAAAAACAGACCTTTATTTTATTTTATAGACATTTTATACGTTTTATTTCAATACATTGTTAAAACATAAAATATATCTTTGGGTGTTAAAATTTGATAACTTTTGCATTTTCATAAAGTATGTTTTTTACGTGCAAGGTTTTTGAAAAAAAATAAAAATATTTTTAATTAAATTTAATGGTCATATAAATATAATTATGTATATAAATATATAGTATATATATATACTATATATATATAATATATATATATAGTAAATATTCCTCAGCCTATAATTTTGTGAATATTTACTGTTATTTTAGTGAACATTTCTACATTACAGGCATATCTTTCTTTTTTGGGACTCATGTCGGAAGATCATGATCCGAATTTTCATTAATTAATTATATTAGACGAATAAAGCTACAAAATAAACAAATTTTTTATTATTTCAGATAACTTATAAATATTTTAGAATTAAAATTAAATTTTGATATATTTCATTAAAAATTATTTTTGACATTATAATTAGAACAAGTAATAATACGTAACAAAATTAAAAGAAGTATAAGAATTTATTGAGTAAAAATTAATTCAAAATTTATCAACAACAATTTTTATGTTTATTTATATTTTAAATTAGGAAAATATTTATGTATTATTTCTATTCTTATTATTCTACAATATAAATTAGCAGGTGTATATAAAAAAAATGTTTGTTTAATGAATTACTTTTTCCAATTTCTTTGCAGTTTCACGCATTGAATACAACTGTTGAATAATTATTAAACACTTTTTTTTCATATATCTTTTGTACAATGGAATTTTAAGTTAAGCTATGAGACATGTATAATATTATTTTGGACACGTATTATTTATGATTTCTAAGTTAAGAAAGTATAATTTATCAATTTCACCAATCAAATAAATGTTATTATTTTGTCATTGATTATTTATTTTCCTAATGATACTTATAATATATTTCAGTAAATAACAATTAATTCTTGTTTTATATTTAGACTCTGAAAGGAACCATATATTTGTGAAACATTTTTTATTTGGTACTCTGAAGGGGTTATTTTATGAATTTGAACAAAATTGAGCTTAATTATGTCAATAAATAATAAGCGTTTAAATAATAAATTTTGACAAAGTGATAATAATCAGTAAAATCAGCTATATTTTAATAGTTGAAAATTCATACAATTTTCAAATTTATATATAAATCTTGAAAATTGGATAATTTTTTATAAGATATTCTTTGTAACAAAAAATTAATTATTTAAAAATCACAAGAATATTTTGAAAATGTTACAAAATGTAGGTAATGTAAAACAAAATCGGATATTTCAACAAATTTCCATTAAACAATATAAATTATTTAGTAGTTATCATATAAATATTAATCTTACCTACTCGAAATATTTACTAAATACTTATATTACCATTTTAAAGACATTTCATAATTTTAAATTATCTAATGAAATGCGTGCATGTTAATTATGTCAATTATGTAATAATAAATATAATAATAATAAATAATATAATATAATATAATAATATAACAATTATTGAAATGATAGATTTTTCTAAATTTTAGATTCCTATTTTATTTTGTGAAAGTTAAATCATTAAAAGTTCAACTTACTTAATTAATATATTTGATTGTGCTACAAAATAAACCATATTTAGAAATATAAATTTATCCATCTGACTTATTTAATTTGGAATAATTTTTTCGAGTGCAATAATAAATTGGTTTCTAATTTAAAAACCAATACAGACTTATATATATATTATTTTCATCCATGTACCCTTGAATATTCATATAATCTAGAAGTTATACATTTTTGAAATGATTTTGAAAATATATGTATAAATTCGAACCATATTATAAAAAAATAATCTTATACTCAGCTTATATTATTGATTGTGGTTATAATAACTAACAAATACATTAGAGTTATGTTTTATTAATAAATAGCTAATGCTCGGAAAACAAAAAACAAAGTAGTGTCTATTATTTGTACTAGATCTGTCTCACGAGTCATGATATAGATTGCATATGTAGATTAATTTAAGTACATATATGAATGACAAACACGCTTATATTATTTGCGAATTAGAATTTTAAGTTTTCCTAATTTATATTCAGAAGCATGTTTAAATTTTTAGATTTATAATGAAGATAACAACATTTTTCTTAAATATTTTCACGTATAGTCATTTGCAAGAACTTCATAATTTAAATATACTTGATTAAAATATGAGTGGGTAAATATCCAATCTTATATAGACAATAGAAATAGTAATATTAGTAATAATATTTTGTGAAATATTTTTTGCATTTATAAACTATATACGATACACCCAATTGACTACTCAATAAAGCAAGTACTGATAATTTATAATATATACATAGGTGTGATATATTGATAATTATTAATTATATACATTAATCGTATATTGTAGCCTTTAGGTATACTTTCAGTAGGTTCCAGCAGGCATTTCCATAAATTATAACTATATATAACTACATACGCCGTATACTCACAACATTATTTTGAAAATTTACTGATATACTATATACATACTCTCAAGTTTCAAGCACTTCGTGGTAAATTATTAAATGTTATTAGTAACGTTAGTTTTAAATTAAAATACAACTTTTTTTTATAATTTTAAACTTAAAATACAAGTATATAAAAATATGAGATTATAAAATTTGGTTTGGAGGCAGTGAAACTTCCTGTAAAATATTTCTAAAACATTGAATACAGTTAGGTGATTTAAGAAAAATGTCTTTACAATTCGATATAAGATCATTTACTTCTAGGACTTTGTCTCTGTTTTCTTCTGAGACTCGGTATAACAAATGTGCCAAACACGTTATATATTAACATTTTTAGTACTAAAATTTTATTGTTATGCCAGATTTTATCATATACTCGTAAGGTATTTATATATATTTTTTATATTTATCACCGTCAGATACAAAAAGCAAAATATTTTCTCATTTTATACTTTTTGGCCGTAATAAAATCATAGCATTTTCGAATAACTGAACAATCGTTGATTGGTTTATCTTTAGTAAAAAAGTTTTACTGGATTTATTAACTTCCAGTGTTCCAAAAATTATATTTCCGACATATCATCTGTGTCCGTACTTTCAACAATTTAAACCCATATTTTACTACTCTCAACATATTTTCTGTTTGTCCGTTGTATTAATCTAACATTGATTTAAATCATTTTTTAAATTTTAGTGAGAGTAAAACGTGTATACTAATATAATTCGTTAACACTGTAGTTAGGGCCGACGAGAGGGTAGAGCAGTCAGAGCTGGAGACCCGGGGCCTGTACCTCCGAGAGTTCCTATTGTCTCAGCTTTTTATACAAAATTATTTTATAATCTCATTTGCCGTAGTATAAGATGCAAATTTGAATATTTTTATTGTACTAAAGTATGAGTATGTACAGATAGTATGTATATCTGAGCCAAACAAGTGTAGGAGGATCTGAAACCGATCAGCCCCGGGGCCCTCAAAAGTTCTGGTCAGCTCTGACTGCAGTGTACCCGGTACCCGTGGCACACCACACACAAATTTTTTTTTAATGCAAGTCATTATGTCGTATTGACATTCCATCGTGATTATCGGTCGTTAACATGATTGATTAATAAACGTAGTTACAGTAAAAACAAGTAATACAAATAATTTAATAATATAAACTACACGTTTCATATTTTCCCGTTTACATTAACTGTGAAACCAACAATGCTTACCTACGGGTTTATATCGAGGTTTATTTTATATTAAGGTTATTTTTTGGCGAAATAGGCATTTATTTACTGTTTTTTTTTTTCTAAAATACGAATTTATTCATAAAAATCCCTTAACATGCTAAGTATGGAAAATACAATTGAATGTATCTGATTATATGTAAAACGTTTTTATTACTGAATCTGTAATGGGTACTAAATGAAAAAAATATGCAAAAGTCAAAAACATACTAATCCTAGTTATTACTTATACAGATTTTAGTTTTTCCATTATGTTTTAATAGACATTTAGTTTTCCCATAAATGATGAATGTATTTCTATGAAGTAATTTTTGACGGTATACCATGTATTTATAATGTTATTAATTTATTAAATACATTTTAATTCCTTTAAAAAAAAAAAAATGTATGCATTTCAATTTATTGTTAATATTTACAACCCCCACAATCGTTAAAATCATATAAATGTTCATATTCAGAAAAGCGTTGACGTAGTATACTCTCAACAGTATTGATGAGAACGTCACTGTATATATACTTGCACAATATACCATTTTATCAGCCCAAAAGAGACAACAGTAGAAATAATTAGAAAATTAAAGCAGCATAACATATAATAAATTACGCACAAAAAATAAATTGATGATTGTTTAAACAACCATTGTCTATTCCACGTGGTTTTTTCTCATCAAAAAAATTACTGGTTATTGGGTTGACCCGCATAAAGATAAATATACATATACATATGCGTATACATATATAATGTGTGTGTATTGTAACCAACGTATGTACGAAAAATGTAAACGTACGTTCCTATATTTGTATGTTAGTAAAATATAAGTAGCCAGGTTAGGTATGTCGGACAATTCAATTTTTAATATTTTATGTGTCGCTCTATTAATAATTTAGGTTTTACGTTTTTGTGCACGCGCGCGTAACGTATTGGTAACCTTATAATTGTGCGATAAAGAAGCTATGTCGTGTGTACGAATAGGACGTCTGGGTCGACAAATAGTAGTAGTATCACAGTCATGGTCCGATCGCTGTTTGTGTATTTATCCGCCGGAAAATAATAATAATAATAAATAATATATAGTGAACATATGGTCTCTTATGCAGCACTAAATCATATAGAATGAATGTATGGATATGCGTGTGTGTTTGTGTGTGTGTTAATAGTTTTATACTTACGGATGTATCACAGTTGCCCTTGACCCAATGTACTAGGAACCGTTCGGCGTGTACACACTCGTCGTGCCATAATAATAATCCCTTGTCGGAGCCTCGTCACATGATAGATTCCCGTACTGATTTTAATACTTACATACCGGATGCATGCGACGGATTCACTATATTATAATCGTACCCTCGATGGCCAGTATATTATGATTATATATGAGACAATACGATTCTATATAGAATCGCGACGACTTGCATACATATAGTAAAACGTGTACGTGTACAAGATCGATCCTCGGCACGGAATTATTTGATCGAGATATATCTATATCGATATGAAACACCAACCAAGTGTCATATTTATGCAGATATTATTGAAAATGTGTTTAAACATTCATCTGCAGTACATGCGTTGTTGGATATATTTACGCGATAATGTATTTTTATGTATTCATACTATCCATGCAGATACATAAATTTGTTCCATTCGACATGGAAAATTGAAAAGAAATAAAAACAACTTGTGGTACTTATGAACGTCGCTAATGCACACCGGAACTGGTTTCAGCTTTGTAAAAAACAATAGTGAATAATGTAAATGGGAATTTCTGTGTGATTGATTTTTTAACTCACTTGTTAAGCCTCAAATATTCCATGGATATGTTAAGCCCGTAGCTGTACGATACACTTACTTGTAGGTACCTGGAGATATTAGTGACGCTATGTCTAGATCAGGCGTGGATCCAGCCTACTTTAACGGGGAGGGGGGAGGGTGGATTGTAAATAATATCGCAATAATATTGTTATTATCGACACTTCATATGTTTATGTTATAAAAATAAAAGACGAAAATTTGTGACAACAACATTAGAATGGTATAACACAAAATAATGTAATTTAATAGTACAACAAATTAGATACAACACATTTTGATACGGCTGACGGGGGGGGGATCACCCCTACCGACCCTACTGCCCCCCCACCCTCTGGATCCGCGCCTGGTCTAGATAGAGATATAGATAAAGATACCCATCTCAAAATTAAGTAGAAATCAATAAATTAAAATAAGAAGGATATATTATGTTTAATGTTTTCTTTTTTTTTAAAAAAATCAACTGGTTAGACTGTAAATATCAAAAATGATTACGTATTTATATGCACATTGTTCAGAACATAACGTATCTCATTAAAATCTGATAGAAAATCCAGGAGTCTTAAAAAATTAAGTTTATTTTTGATTATTCTTAAATGTTGCTATGAAATGGCATATTTTATAAATTTGTTTATTATATTATAATAACATTAAACGATTTAATGCAATTAAACATGTATAATATACCTATTAGGTTAAGTATTATGACATTTCAAAATACTATTCTTTTCTCTTAATATAGGCAGTATTAAAACTAGTATCAAAAACTAAATGATTTACGATACAATAAGACCAGGGAAAAATCTTTTGACCGAGTTTTAACCAGTGGCGGATTCAAGGGGGGGGCTATGGGGGCATTTTCCCCCTCCCCCCCAAATGCCCAAATTGTCTTATATTTTATGTTATCATAGATATTCATATTTCTTGAGTTACAGTTACAGTTAGGTACATTGACAGCTTCGCCAATAAAAAACAGCGACGTTTAGACTTTGTTTTATAAAATGTACTATAAAATATAAATTTGTAAGAAATTGTGTATAAGTTGTAAATGATATGGAACTTTTGCCCCCTGCACACCTAAGCCCTGGATCCGCCACTGGTTGTAACAGACATTAGGGTTCTCAAATATTGTCTCAAAGGAGTCATTTTATACAAAATTAACGTCAATGATGATTTTATAGAGATGCCTAGACGGCCAAATCAATTTGAAATACATAATATATGTTGATTTCCTAAACTACATTAGTGTAAAAAATAATTTTATTGGAGAAATGGAGTGATTTTCAGAATTTAAAATAGTAGTAGTATGTAGTTCCTTATAGCTACCATGGGTCTTATGATGCCTAACATCAAATGAATGAAAGTGTACGAAAACTAATAATAAAACGAATTAAGAATGACTGATAGATATTTGAAGACTCACTAATAACTAAATACTGTTCAGATTTTTTAATTTTTAATTTTTTATGATTTATGTAATTTTTTTATTGTTACTTATACAAAACAACTAAATATGTTATGTTTCTTTTTATTATAACTTATGGAAAAGACTACAAGTAATGTTTATTCTTTTTTTTTTAATTTTTAACTTTTACACAAGTATCTGCATTTTTTAAATGCAGATACTTGTGTAAAAGTTGTTGTATAATTTAAATCATTTTTATAATTAATAATGTTTAGTTAGGAGATATAATATATTCAAGTAATAATTAAAAATATTATCTAGCCAGAACTGAAAATAATAAACAATAAAAATTATGTTAATATTATATCTGGGGCTTGGGTCAAAAAGGGCCAATCTCACTTTTTAAAGTGAAAATGAGTAATATGTTAGTTAATCGTTATATGTTATATGTTAGTTAATCGTTAGTGCGAGATATGAGAAAACCAATGTCAATTGCTATGAATTTTCAAAAAAATGAGGTTTTATTCTTGATTACTACAAAGTGATCAAAAGTGAGATTGGCCTTTTTTTGACCCAAGCCCCAGATATTATTAAAACAGCCTATCTCAATAGGACTATCTTGTAACCACACCTTCATATATTGTATGTACACATAACACAAAAAGCTTAAAAATCCCTCAGGATATATAATTTTGACACGAAACATGTTTTAGGGCTCTACTGTAAAATCATGAAAACTGAGATAGGTATTGTAACAGTATCAACGACGGTAATTTTGTTTCATGACCGTATACATAGTTTAAATGTACATTTGCGTTACATTCTTTTTCACCAAAGCTCGTGTACTATAAAAAAATTGTGAACATTTAAAATATTTTCTATCATTAGTTCAAAGCTTAACGAAAAGCGACTTCATATATTATTTACTACGCTGCAGTATGTATACGCATGCATCGGACTTTTCAATGCACACGTGGTGTGTCTACAATAATTTGACGCAACAGTGATTGAAAACTATACAAAAGAAAAATTTTTTTATTGATATGATTTTTATTATTGTATTATATTGTTGCCATACACTTTGGACCAACACGTATTCTTCCAATTATCAAATTTAATAAGTATACAAGAATCGTCTAGCGGTTCTGTTTTTTTCCGTGCAGATATTACTTCCCGAATCTGGTGATGTACGTTGACGTAATAAGCGTAAAATTGGATTTTCGTTCAACATACTAATATTAAATAATTTGCAAGTACACTGCACTATTTGTTATTTATATAATGATAAACATGAAGAGAACCTCTGTTAAATGTTTAATCACTTGTAATATTATCGTAGATTATTTTTATTGTATTGTTAATTTGTTTCTAAAATTTACTGGTAATATTTTCTTATGTCCCTTAGCTGTTAAACAAATATTTTTTTGTAATACTTAATTGAAATCATTTCAGTGTTTTTTATGTCAATTGGATGCTAATTTGTCATTTTTTTATGTCTATTTATTTTTTCAACTATATTGTACTATTGAATTTTGATTTTTGGCAGGTACAATGAACTCTTGAGAACGGTTTTGTAGAGATATATAAATATAAACGTATTTATATGCATTATATATAATCATATTGTCACATAATATTTGTTAATGACAATTTTTGAACTTCATGAATAGTAAAACATTTTACATAATATTTACTTATTCAAGTTCATAATAAAATCAACTTCAAATTTATTATTTTGTGATAAAAATAAATTAAAATTACGTTATTGAAAAATATTTTATCTGTCAACATTTTGGGTACTACAGACATTTGTATTAATCCTAAGTAAAACATTGTGCATGTCAAAAGTATTTATTGTTTTGAATTATTTCAATTACTTTACGACAAATATAAAAAAAAAAAAAATAAGAAATATAGATTAATATACTAAGAAATTTGAAGTTAAGCAAACAGTGATTTGAAGAGATCGTTGCCTGTTAAATTAACTAATGATAATAAATTCTTGTTTAGTATCATAGATTGGTTGATGGTCTCGATTATATTGTAATTATTTATAATGATCAATGTTTAAGTAATATATTTTGTAATACATTTTTGAGTTCTAAACTACTATGCTTTATGCTGTAATATTTAAGACAAAGATAAAAAAAGAAAGTAATAGGCTGAATGTTGTTTTATATTTAAAAACTTGTCTTGGTTTTAATAAAATGGAAAATATCCATTTACAATGACAAATATAAATATTTCAAAAAACTGCTTAAGTTCCAATACATGTGGACATATTAGTATGCTAAGAGAAATGCAAAATTTAAATACATTATTAATATTATTCAGTATTCAAATATTTGAAGAAAAAATAATTCCAGGCTGATTATTTTAAACTGAACGAAGTATTATTTATAAACTTTAGTTTAGTTATAAACTTTTTCAATAAGTTGAAAGCTAAAAATATATTATACATATGTATTATTTGTATTACATGTATATTACGTGTATATGCTTTTATAAACTAATTTATGTAAACAACAAATAAATTGAACAACTTAAATTTGATTTTAAAAAAAACGTTTTTTGATAACAGTTTTACAGTAAATCACTAATCGCCGAGGCACGTTATATTGGGATATGTTATTCTGGGTTTGAATTTATTTTTCAACTACTTGACTTTTTGTAAATTACATGTTCCAGTTCCGGAAAAAATATAATAATTATGTTGTACCAATTTTGGTTTCTTCAGTTATATTTTATTCTTACGGATTTTTGTGGTATGTGGTGTGTGTATGTATGGTCAACGTTCAATGAAGATATATTTTATTAAAATATTTTTTTTTCAAGTTTCTTATTCACTAAACATGTAATAGTTTTGTAACGGAAGAAAAGCCACAATTGATTTACATTACTGGAATTATAAGGTTAACTTATTCACAATATTAACAGAATATACTAAACAATATTTTTACTTACAATTAGGTTGGTCCTAATTTATTGTTATTATATATTATAGATACACTTAATTTTTATTTTATATTCAATATTAAAATATATTATTTATACTTTTATAAAGAAAATATTATCTATATATTCTATATTAAGTATATATTTTTTTTCATTTAATATTAAAATGTAATTATTGTATTTTAATATTGTGTATTATACATTAGTGAAGTTGAAATCAATTATTATTTTTATGTATTTTTCTGATTTTGATGATTACACGCTATATATTTTTTTAAATTCGAATTCAAATAATAATAAAGCATCATACTATTATAACATATTGTCAATACAGTTTATCTGCAGAGTCGTGAGTAATCGAGAAAAGCTAAGTTTCCCGTCGAATCATATCCAAACTAAATTAAACTATTGCATGTTGGCTCAAAGTGCATTGTATATGGCCTGAGACATTGCTATTTGATATTTAACCAAGAAAACGATTCAACATCATTATTTTTAGATGAAACGCGTCCGAAGTCTGGGGTGGTGAAACAAACGTCGTGCACTGTTATAATATTGTCGATTTCTGTTAAGTAAGAAAAAAAAAGCATAAATCCATTTTGTGATAGTAATAATGACGATAATAATAGGACGAGCAAAGAATGCGAGTACAAGAGTACCTACTCGATGCACTAATGATAAAAAAATAAAAAAAGAAGAAAAAAGAAACGATGTATATAGTCGGAAAACGAACCAACCGCGAGTTGAATGCATGTGGACGGCGTTGCTTATGCGCTCGGTGGTAGGGAAGAAGTTATAAAAGGAACCGGTGGCAATGATCTTGGACGCAGTGCAGTTTACCAGTCCTTGACCGACCGATGTTGTGCCGTGCACAGGTGTCATCACTACTGTTTCGATTGTAGTACGGTCCGGGCATAGAGACTTTAACGCTTCCGCGTACACCGGCCGGCTACAGTTTTTAATTCAAATATTATTTTTTACAATTTTTTCAAATCATATACATCGGATCTACAAAAAAATATTTAGGTGTATTTTATTGATATATTCATAGTGATTTAATATACGTAAATTGTGCAAAAATCGGGGCTTTTAAGTGTGGATATTGGTGTAACGACGAAATTCAGCGGGTGTGTACCCAAACGGCGAACGCTCACAGCGGCACGGGAGATCATAAATTGTAAGTACTTACTTTATAGCAATGAAATACTGTAAATATTACGAACTTCTATTTTCGTAATACTTTGCATAATTAATAGTATAATAATCTGTTGACCTTAAGCGTTTATATGGTGGTAATGCCTGAAGCGATTGAAACTATTTTGATAGTTTTATTATTATAAATACGAAAATGCATTTTCGTCGTATTTTTCATACACATAGTTCCAAACGGTACATTTATAAATAATATATAATGTTTATGAAATATATTTAGTATTGAAATTATTATTAAAATTAATTCTTAATAAAACTATTGATTTATTAAAACATCTATAGTTGAAAAAATAATCACACTAATTAAATTTAATTAAATCCTCACCCACCCAACTCATCGCCGATTAAAACGTAGTCGTCCCCACGACTTCCTACACTAAGCCACCTCCCAACATTCAAATCTTCACCCTACACATGCGCTTCTTCTAGATCACTCTACGACTTCAGCTACTTATAGTTATACTATTGTAAATATGTAAACATCATAGTATTATTGTAATCACCTTACTTATGAATATTTTTATTACCAATTTTAATTATCCTTAGTACTTAAAAATATTTTAATTATCATGTTATAATGTTAAAAATTATGTAAACTGTCAATATCCCTAGATTTAGATAGCCTTAGATTTAAAAAAAAACTCAGATAATTATTAAAAACTTAACCTGAATATTTTTTACACGAGTAATATAATCTTTAGCGCGATTATATACTACTTATTTGTTTATTTTACTATTTCAAACATTTTGCTGGATCAATTATTATTTTTCCGTTAAAAATAAATTCATAAAAGTATAAATATTTTAATTTCGTAAATATTAACATCCAGAATATAACAATAATAATAATAATAATACCACCATAATACCGTTTGTATGCATTATGCTACGAACCGTTTCAGACGTTGTAAAATGAACAGTTATGAATATAATAATTTATATTTCCTCGAATTTATTCAAAAATCACAGCTAGCACGTTCAACGTTTCTGTGAAATTAATGAATGTTCAGGAGTTGATGAAAGATGATCCCCGTAATCATGGGAACTACGGCTGTTTAACGGTTATATTCTCAAGATAGTAATAGCAGGGGTAAAAAAAATAAATGAATATAAATGATTTTTACGAGACATAGGTATTTTTTAATACGATATATATATTTTTGTTTATACTACTATTAACATTAATAATATACATCGTGATCGATGAATATTGCATTATGATGGTAACTAATTAATATTAAAAAATAATAACAATGCGCAACGGGCTAACACGGTTGACCTACTACTCGTACTACTATTCTTACTATTACGGTCTACACTACTATTATTATATTATAATAACTATGGTAGGTACATCACCAACGTGAGTGTAACTATGTTGACAACCTGCCCACATCGTCACCCACATACACACGTACACTAATGACAAACGCAAATGAGAATTCGATTACGCCGTCGTTTTCCGGAACACTTTCCATCGTCCGGTGTCCTCCATATCCAATGGGTTAATACACACATGCATTATGTACTATGATGTCGGCGTAAATTGTTTAACCATATGCATTTTTTTAGCGGTCGAAAATTGATCGAATTATTTTCTAACTTAACCTAATGCTGATGGTGAAAAAAAAAATTATAAAACCTAACAGCGATAATCCGATCCGATCGTTAACCATACACCGGCACTTTAAATCACATGTAATTTAGTTAAAATGCTCTTACGGCACCGGCATTCGGTCAACATTATGTTTTCAATGTTAAAAATGTGCCATCGCCATTATTTACTTTTACCCCGTTAACTCCCACTCATCTTTACAACAACAATATTTACAGTTAAGTGAAAAATATTAAAATTGAACACATATACCGTTGAACGTGAACGCGTTTTTTTTTATGCACAAACAATCGTTTATTTATTAATACGGAAAGATGAAATCGTAAATCGTTCATAATCTATCAACTCTGAATAATAACTTTTTCAGTAAAATGCTCATTCTAATTGTAATTAATATTATTATTCAATTACGATTAGAACACAGTTACTATTAGATTTGGATATTGTATTTCTATGTATGCATTTACAATAACAAAGTACAAATTAAATTATCACTTAAATTAAAAAAAAATAAATACCAACAGATAAAGTTATTTTAGGGTTCATAAAACTTGTTTAAGAATATGATTCATTAAAATAAAATTCTCCGGGTACATTGTTACACGCCCAGTTTAAAGAATTTATTATTGGTCAAGATATATTTTAGCAATATTGTAATGTGTTCAATCTCAAACAGATTTATGTATTTTATTAAAAAAAAAATGATGTCGTACCAAGAATTGGTGAAATTTATACAAATTATTTATTTTTATTTAAAGTTGTTTAATAAGATATTCTACCAAATCTCCTATTGTGAACTATTAATTCAAATTCTATAAAAACTATATTTATATTTAACTCTATACAAACTTTATTTCCTTCTATGGAATATTAAAATTTTGTCACACAAATTAAATAATATTAATATTTAACATTTTATGTATTTCACAGTTGTTTAGATAAGAACTATGTCTTGATAAACAATTTCTTTTTTTTTTGATTACGGTTAAATTACGATACCATCATTTACCGTGTATTAAAATAAGTGATAATCAAAAATGCAAAACCACACGAATTCAAACACGCCATGTGGAACAAACACCAATGAACGATTATTATTAATATTTACCGTTTTGCGGTGTTGTAGATCAACTTCCTATGAACATTTCAGGAAGTAAAATAAGAACTGTAATGTCATTGACTTTGCGGTTTGCCATACTTCACATTTCCTCACTTCTTATGATGGATTTTTACTTCATAATTTAACTCAATGTGCGCAAAAGAAAACTAAGTCATTCGAAATACTACGCGAATACGTTTAGGATCACGCAGTTTTCGTATAATTAGTAAAATAATCTGAATATCTAGAAGTCATAATGCGGATCTATGTGATGATTATGGTTGCTGACCGTTTTGAAATCAATGTGTATTCTATATGTATGAGTATGTGTATGAATGTATACTCCAGTAATGAGTTGAATCATCACTAATTCATAGCGCATAGGTATAACACACACACACACACACACACACAGCTATACAAACATTTGTACATACATTATAGCCACTCGTACGTAAAACAAAGCAATTTTGAATATGCTTTAACACGTGTGTTTGTCTATCGGTCCAAAATATGTGGACCAAAATGTGTTCCTATAGGTAAATGTTAGATTTTGAATGCTCCAGAAATATTTTACTGTTTTACTTAATGTATTATTTCAATAATGAACTTGGTGATTTAAAGGTACGAATCGTTCAGGCATAACACAAATGTTTTTAATAAAAATATTAGGTTCATGAATGTGTCTATTCTAAAATACGTTAACGAGATTGTGCAAATACATTTACCTTTTTAAGCTCATGTATTATATTTGATTGGAATTATTATGGTATTCGTAAATATACTTATTTAATTTAATTTAATCTGTTTAATTATTTGTTTGTTTGTAATTTGTTTTATTTAATCTGTGATATAATACTATTGCAGTCTGTTTCGCAGGTTTATAGGAAATTATCTAATTAGCTGTGTTTATCTAAAAATAACGTTACCACTATTTTAAGATGAACTCTGTCAGGTTTTGATGTGCATAGAGTGCGGTAAGTGCAAGCCGACAAAAACAATAAACCGGTTTGCATCGTTTTCAGTATGTTCTCTTGCGTATGTGAAACTTTGACTCCCGCAGGGGTAATTGCGTAGTTCATGGTACGTGTTATAAACCAGTTGCAATACGCGGGTCCCGTTACGTTTCGGTTTCGTTCTAACGTTACCGTATGCACCTGAAATTAAGGGTTTTGGCGGGAAATATAACCCTACAATTCCAAAGTGATAAACTATAATAATATACATTCTGCATATATTACAGTAATACCGTAAATTGTGTTACATTATAGGTCATCATACAATATATATACATATATACATACATATACATATACATATATATATATAAATGTAGTTACTTTTTAAAAGACCCTTATTATGACTTCATGTATATTCGACATTTAAATATTATTTTAGGCTCGTGTTTTAAGCAAATGTTTTAAGATGTATATATTTAGTGTTCAACCATGACGATATGACCTAGAAACAATAAAAAACGCATTCCATCCCATTAATTCAAATAAAATTCTTAAAATAATATTCCTATAATATACAGGTAGATAATGTTATTATTTATTCCTTTAGTCAGTTTATAGATCCACAATTTAGTTTTGGTTGATTTTGATTAATATTGTAAAATACTTGCATATTTTTATTTAAAATGTTTTATGTTGTCAATATATCTATAAGTACCTGTAGCAGTTACTAAGTATCTATAGCAGTTAGTATCTATTGAGATCGATGACACGTGCAAGGCATGTGCGAAGAAGCTACCAAGCATAGTAATGGGATGAACGCATGTGGACATAATATGTTTATACTCTACTGCCAAATATTATATTTAAATATATTACCAAAAATGAATAAAAAAACTCGAATGACTTGATTAGTTAAAAGTATATTTATTATCTATACAATCGTTAATATTAAAAATAAACATGAGATAGATATTGAAAAATAATTTTGACAAATTTAACATTTTAAAATAATTAAAAATAAAAATATTATAAACAATTTAATTTAAAGTGTTAGTTAACAGATTGTGGTGTGGCCGAAATCGTTGGATTTTTGTCTTTATAATATTTATATTCAAATAAAATAAACATATAGAATGTAAACTATTTATAAAAAAAAAAAAGTATTTATTTGCTTTTTGTTCTACTCGTATAATTCGTCAATGTTACATTTTTCATCCATTTTTTTTTTTATTATTGTTAATTATAACGATAAATTAAGGCCAATGCAATTGGTTTCGGCAAACGATCGTCCTGAATAATATTCTAGTACAAATCCATTTTTTTAATATATCGATGTATTCGCACTCGAGGTTTCGACACTATATCTACCAATTAATCCAAATTTATTAGTTTTCACTTTTGAACTAAAATTATTTGTCAGTAAATCTTAAAAATGTACATGCCATAAAAAAATGGCTCCTAATGATGATTTTTTTCATATTAAATTGCTAACGAGTTAATAACGTTTGATTTTAAGATGATTATTATTTTTTTCTCCCATCCGTACACGTTCAGGAAAGTGTTGACTTCTCGTGGCCACTTCTAATGATGGCTTGTAAATAATAAAAAAATTCCTTTTTATATAATACTGTATACAATATCATGCGTACACATATATGATATATATATATAATTATACCCGTAGTTTTGCAAACAATGATATTGTAAAATATTGTAGGGTCAGGAGGGTGTACTCGTTACTATAATGGAATTTGCTTTTGATGAGAACTAACATCGTTTACCAGACACAAACCAAGTGAAAAATTGTTTATAATAATTATTTCAGGCCTTATATTCTTGATCAATAATATTTTATCCGTGTGGTGTGCGTAAAATAAAGAGCATGTAGCATATTTCTAAGCAATTAGTAACGGTAAACAAGCGTATCTATTCAATTGTGGAATGTGAACTTGTACATTGCAAAAACTTAACGGGTGTTATTTCTTCCGGAGGAAGTATGAAAAAAAAAATATAACTATGATGTATACGTTTATTACTAGTTAATTAGCTCCCGGTTACGGTGGGATTAATTGAAGGCGGGGTTCGATCACAAGAAATGTATGGCGTTAATTTGTATTCTTCTGCAACCGTCAATTACTGAGGGTTAATACCTTAAAGTGGTTTTAGTTCCGAAAACCAAACGGATAAAGCTTCATTTGTCAATTTTTTCTTCGACGTACTGAAAACGTACGCACGATTGCCTTTAATCGTTAAGTATACGTTCCATAATTCATGTGAGAATATCGTTTTGGATGACCATTTCGTATATGCCATATGCGGTTTCTGCAGATAAAAAACGACAAATAATTCCGTATCAATGCAAATCACCCGTTTAGATTAAGATGTATGAAATAAAAAACAATTAGCTTTGTTTATTCGAATAAATCAGCAGGAGACGCTTATGGATTAGACCCCCTGGATGGTCACTTAATATTCCTCTGTCATCTAATTAGCTGTGGCATAAAATAAAAAAAATTGGAAGTCTTCTTGTTTTCCCAAGATAGCACTGCTACTCAATCAATTTTTTTCTATAGGTATACTTTTAAACACACGCATACATACATACATACATACGCATGCTCAATGCATGTCAATGGATTATACGTACATAATGTACATGTACATAATACATGTATTATGTAACATATATAGTATAATTAAAAGATTGTTATCATCTATATTATATATACCTATTTTTCGATAAGATTTAACGAAATATGTAGATACAGTTAAATACAACGGCATAAATATACTTACTGATCATTTTCATGCATATTATACTGCTAGAGTATTGTTGTTCAATTATCTATAGTATATATGGATATATTAATTAATATATTAAAATTGAAAGAAAAAATCTTTAATACTATTATTAAGTATTTAACATGGGAATTTCCGTCATTTATTATACTAGCGCAGAGGTATGTCGATACAATATCATGATAAATCTGCTTTAAAAAATTGTTTGTCGTATTTATAATGATGGGTTAAAACATATTTAACGATGTTCGATACAAAGCATGTTAGATGGTAGCATAATAAAAAAGATGCCAAAAGAGAAAAAAATATCATACCATTGCAGATAAGTAGGTCTCAACATATCGTACATTCCATAACGCTGGAATCAAACACGCATAGGTACTATTTTCGATAATAATAATATGTCAACTGCCGTATTAATATACACAATTTTTCGTTTAAACAGACACAACGGTATATGCATTTAGTAATATTTATCAATGCTTCTTCTACTTTAGTGTGTACATTCGTACTTCATTCATGTACAAACGCGAGTAAATCTTATACATATTTCTATGAATATTTGTTTTATTATAATTCTCATACAATTTAGAAATGTGCCAAGTATAAATGAGTATCAATACGTAATAACTTGAAAAAGCTCCTAACTTAAGATCATTTTAAATAACAATTAATTTACGAAAAAAAAAAAAAAAATAATATTTATTATATATTACATTTAGACTAGCTGTAATCCGTTACGCATTTTATTAATTAATTTTAAACTCTTAACTCATGAATACGCTCAACTATATTGTTAAAGATAATTAAATTTAAATGTCATCATCTCTATCGATTATTATTCTTTCTCATAATATATCGTAGTCGAAGATAGTTTTTTTATTATTCGCAAACCATATTTCGATCACAGAATATTATATAAAATAATCGTGTTATACAATTTACAAATATATTAAAAAAATAAATAAGTAAAAGGATATTATACTACACTGCAGTCGTTCCATATCGATTCAATGTCCGGGAATCTGTATGTCACGCAATAGGTACCTAATGGTTGGCAAGGACTGGAAAAGCACTCGGGGCATCCGAGAAAAATTCCTGACCAGGCTGCGTTGGGTAAAATCTGATTAGCGTTGGGAATCTGGTCTGCGTTTCAATACGATCGACCGCAGCCGATAGCGAAACGTCATCGTAACTCCGCGAACGCGATTAGTAAGACAATCAGCAATTGATAATGCGCCGTCGCCGTCTGTGTGGTCATCGCGCTTAAAACGATACCTAAAACCAAGGTCGGAAGCCGTTGTGCGTGTACGTATTATGTTCAGAAATAATTGTCAGTGTCGTTGACGTCGGGGTGTGTACGGCGACCGACGAGGGAGGAATAATTGGTTTTGCTTTCTGTGGCGTTGGCCGTGAATGCGTACAACCGGATTGTCCGCTTTGCTAATATATTTATGTATAACTTGGCTCTGTAGAAGAGTCTTATTCCTTCCCTCTGGCGGGCTGCAATCATCTCATTCGCGTCCTACGTCAAATGACATTTGACAGTGGCAATTATAGGCGAAACGATGGACGAAAATTGCACATCAATGCGTAGTGCTGTAATATGCGTTTATATACATATTTACGTAAATTATAATGTAAACGTACACGGGTGTGTATTTATCTTATTATTGTCAATAATAACAATGTTATGCATATGAACACAAACACACGTCACACAGTGCAGTATACACACACACGCGCGCGCGCGCACCTATTGCGCATATATTATACTATTTATCTGTCGAGGTAGACGTGTACAAGGGGTTAATGTCCGTCGGTTTTGTGGTACATTGGTTCTTGTGGGAAACCGTCCGTCGGACTGCAGATGTTTGCATCATATACCTGTTCGCTTTTATACGATGCCGGCTGCCTCGTTGTGTTCGCACATTTTTTCCAAGGCTTCGACGCCAATATATCGGAAAAGCGAATATTTACTTACACCGTCGTCGGTGACTTGACGGAAACCCGTCGAATACCACGCATTATCCATGGCGAAAAATAAAAGTTTGCAGCTACGGACTCAGTTACGGCGAACAACAAACAAACGGCTGATTATAGCCTTGTCATCGGTTTGTTACGTCTGCCATCAAAGATACAAGTCACTGCTGCTGGATTGTGCACTCGTTCGGTTAAAAGTCTACCTACAACCACTCTCGTGTAGTCTCGAGTCTAATTAATGGGTTCATAAGCGTTTCGAGTATATGAAAAAAAATTCCATTACAACCGCGAACCGCGTGAAGTAAATCACAATTCAATACGATTTAGATCATATTATTATAATGTGGACTGTTTGTGGCAATGTGAAAACGTTCATGGAAAATCGTTATGGCCTACCCATGTGTATCTAATATGTATATCCTATGCTCAATAGAATATGTATGTATAATAGATGTACACGAAATTATTGTTGAGCATAATAAAATTAAACAGAATACTAAATACATTGGTTCGCCCATAGTACGTAGGCATTTTTGTACTTTCTACTTACGTTGTGAATTACAATGATTTGGTACTTGTTGAATTGAACTCTGATTATTGATGGAATAATTCAATTCGAACCGGATCGTTTATGGAAGTGTAAAAAAAAATACCTACCATATCATCATTAATTTAATCAAACCGAAAAATATTTATACTTAAATAAAAATACGTACAGTGCGAACGATAGGATTATTTTCATGACCGTCTATATTGTACTAGGCAAAAATCGATTTTTACCAAAAACATTATAATACACGATGTAAAAGATAATTATTATTCTAGTCGCGACTCGCGTAGGATATACGAAACTTATATATAACTTATACTCGTAACTTATCTTTTCTCTACCGTAGTAAACATCAAACTGTGCGATAAGGATATTTCTTCATTTCAACTAAATGTTATTTATTCATTATCTGGGTCATCACTGTACAGTCATAATATGACTTGAATAATTTTTATCCACCGTGTTCCAGTGACAATTTAATGCATACTAATGAACAAAAGAGTATATTAGGAACTATATTAAACGTTTTACTTTCTTCTTCCTGACAGACACCCTTTATACATAACAAAATTCAGAAGGCTTGTATTTTATGGTTGGTATTATAATCATCCGTTATTTATTTTGATATTTCACTTATTTCTTTTCATCCAGAAATACATATAAACCTGATGATGAGTACATTCTAGGTCACTGCAGGAGAATACTGTACGCATTTTGATATTATGCCACGGCGTGTTAAATGCGTGATTCGTGTGGTTCGTGACTACGGCGAGCAGTAAAAACTGCAGACGATATTGACAGGCTTTGCAAATTATGACGACATTTCGAAAAGGAAAATTCAATTTTTAATTACGTAGATTTTGTTCGTATCTTATTTTATCACATTTTTTTATAACTATTATTTTTTATTGTATATCTACGTTTGCGTAAATATATATTTATATAACCTACTTAATAACAATAAATGTCATTTATCTTTTACCCATCCATAATGATGAACATTTAAAGTTTTATTTATTTTCACTGATCGTAAAAATAATACACATATTTTTAACAGCATACAGCTAAAATTATATATTTTTATTTTGGTTTTACCATATTTAACTGAATTATGTTGATACGTACGACAACAGTTCTCATTTCCAAATCATAACCTTAAGCCCCAAATTTACATTTTTTTTCGTTTCTTTTTTTTTAATTCTTAAAATATACATATATGGAATTATAATAGTATTTTAACGGTGCATTGATTAGTTATTGATTTCCGTCATCAATTGTCAATTGTTTCGTTTCAGTAGCAACTATATATACTATGTAGAAACGGGAGTTGTGTGCAGGTGCTAAACGATGCGAAAAGAAATAGGTAAATCGTGGGAGACGTTTGTGTGCGTTGTGACCCAGTAAATGAATACTGAATAGATAATAAAAGTAAAAAATAAAAATAAAATGAAAAAACTGGACCATAATATACGAGTGCATACGAGCAGATGTCATTTTAATAACGTTGTTCGCCGTATTCAGTAACGGATTTGTGTATGTTGACTTAGAGAATAGAAGATTATGATTTGTATAAATAAGTACATCAAACTAGATTAATTTGTCACGCAATAAACAACCTAAAGCAGGGTGATCTACTCAATTCACTGACCTCAAGGTCTTCACCCATATTATTTTACTATTGAAATGTCATACATTATTATTATTTTACTACCGTTACGATGTATATCATGTTATAATACTTTCTTACGAAGTGTTAAAAACCAGTAATCAACACATTTTATTTTCTAATGGTTTTTTTTTTTTTTATTACAAAGTATAACATTTTATGTGAAATGTATAAAAATTGATTAATCATACACCATAAAATATATACAAGATATTATCCGTCTTGTTGCTTCTTAGGGGTCGTGTAGAATAAAGATATAAATAAAAATAAATTAATATTTTCTTATTCAAATAAAATAATTTTCTATGTGATATTGCTTGTATAAACCATATGCGCACTCTCGCTTTGGGTACGATATACGTATACAAAGGAATATCAGAGTTTTAGCATCCAAACGTGTATTAAATCGAAAAATAATCGAGATATAATTGGGTTGATATTGAAAATGAAATCGTATAGAAGTGATTATAAAGGATCGTTAGCAGTGTGTTTGTGTGTGTGTGTGTGTGTGTGTGTGTGTGTGTGTGTGTGTATGAAATCTAGAGATTAGAGATATAATGTATTTACATGTATGTTTGTACGGAGTCCAGAGATCAGATATAATGTATTTACAATAAATTGTTCTTGGAATATCGTGTATTGAACTTTCAGTCCTGCAACTGTAAATTCGTTCAATATTGATATCCGATCTGTTTTGAACCAGAAATATGAAATATAGAACATTTAAAAGAAAAAAACAATATTTAGAGTACATAAGTAATGAAGTACACATATTACTTTAAAGCTGATTTAAAACTACTAAGGTCGCGTTGATCAAGTTTGGGCCAAATAATTGAAATATATGAGTTTTTTATTATTAATATTTAATAAAACTACAATGTAAATTTTTAACTAATTAATTCTCTAAAGTTTTAATTAGCGGCAGTTATCAATAACAGATTTTCGTATAATTTTCCGCTCCGAATGTCTTGGAATATCATACAGTGACATCATATACCGTAGTAGACTCATAAAACCCACCATTGATATCCGTACATATTCACTCATGCGGTGATAATAATAATGAAAAGACAAACACCGTATACGCGCGAAACCGTAGAAGAGATCCGTTATCCGTTAATTCAGTTGATTATAATAATATTACACTTATTGTTTTTATGAACTCGAAACCATTGTTTTTTTCTTGATAATTTGTGCAAAATATTGACGACAACAATGGTGGTCGGTGGAAAAAAAATAATGAGAACAAACACAGGGACAAAAGTTTTTACATAATTCTCATAATCTGTTTCACGTGACTGGTACCCAGTAGAGTATATTAGGGTTAAAATAAAATATTCACATGACAGATCGTTGACAATAGATAGGCAGATTGTAGTTACTTGTTAGTCACGAAGATCGCTTTGCCAATCGTGTAAGAAAAAAATGATATGCTTAAAGATAATAATTGAGTGAAGTGTGTTTTTATTACTTAGAGTTTACTGTAAAATTACATTTTTCTATTTTTACAAGTAAAATTTTACATCATCCTTCTCAACCATCATTAAATAAAAAAATTGAATAAAAAAGAAGAAGAATACTATAAAAGTATTGATAATACAAGAGTATCCATATTTGAATATTAGCCTAGTTACTAGAATAGAATAAAACGATTCATAGAAATAATTTATAAAAAATTATTTTTTTTTTAAATAATAATAAAAAAAATCTATTTATTTTACAATATATTGAAAGTACTCAATATTACTCATACGTTTATGTGCTTAGTGTATATTAATAATATACTTACAGAAAAACAATATCATGTACTTTTTTCATGACATTTTATTTTGAATTAATGTATTGCATTTTGTAACAAACATACGATATTATTCAAAATATTTTATACATGGATCCATTATTGAATCTATTATATGTACTTACTGTATAGTTGTAGCGTCTTGAGTGATCACGATTGGCCATCGGCTACTAAAATATCAACACATGTTGGTAAGAAAATATAAAGTAGAGAATGAAAGAAGAAAAAATGGAAATCCAATCATGAGTTACTCATAAAATATTTGTACGAGATTGGTGTGCTAGGATATCACGTACCTTGAGGTGTAATATGCCTACTGTCTATGATTTTGGCATAAGTGGTCTGACGAAGTTTTGAAAATCTCATTCGTGTGAAGGTTAAAATACTAAGAATAACACATCGTGATGAGAGATTCTAATTGAATTTTGACTGCATATTAACAAATAATGGTTTGAGAAGAACATAGATAATTCAGCTGCCGTGGGAAATTAGGCAGTATAATACGAGTATTAAAAAAAAATAATAAAAATACTTCATGTCATTACATTAAGGACCACATTAAATATTAAGAGTTAGGTAGATTAATGTTGAAATAGATTATGTGATTTACGAGAATTACAATTGTAATAGAATTTTTAACTTTAAAATAAATAGACAAAAACATAATACATTATACATAATGTATATATACCTAAATAATTAAGTTTTATTATTTTATTGAGTAGATATATTTTGCTTTAAATATAATGGTTCATAGATATATAACATATGAAACAAAATATTGCTACAATTTTCTTTTATTATGGGTATAGATATATATATATATATATATATATATACAATAAATAAATAATAGTAAATAATAATAATATATAAATAATCATAAATTCATAATTTTAATGTGATTATTCAAAATTTATTATAATACAAGCTTATCAAGTATTCATAAATAAAGTTTAACATAAACTACCTGATAATGATTACATAATATACTTCATGGAATAAGTGTTGTTCATATGTTTAAGATCATAAATGATGGCTAATAATTCATAATAATATTATGAATATATATATATAATATATATAATTATTATAACATTATAAATAAAGTATAATTCTTTAGCTACAAATTAATGTCTTTATTTTTCAATTTAATCATCATTTATAGATATAAATTTCTTCTAACGAGCTATAATTTTCTTCATACCGTCACTGAAATTATGAAGCGGGTCTCTCTTTTATCCAAGACATCATTACTTCCTTGGCATCTTCGTCCGATTTAAAATATGTGCTTTTGAGGTCTCTCTTAAGGTCTATAAAGAAGTAGAAGTCACAAGGTACCAAATCTGATGAATAGAGTGGGTATGGATTGACCTCGAAGTTCAATAGTTTAAGAGTGGTGCTAATTGCATTTAATGTGGAAGGACTGGCGTTATCGTGCTACAACAAAATGGTCTCAGTTAATCCACGAATGCGACCCACCCGCCTCCTTAATTTTTCAATGTCTCAATGTATCGCGTACAGCTTACAATTGTCTTCTTAATTCGTTAGATAAAATTAATTTTAAACATTTTAAATAATTGTATCACATCTCGTTATTTTAATATCGTTGACGTTACGTCTATACTAGTCTCTATTCTGACACGAACTGATTAGAAACAAGTCAAGCGCAATTAACCAATTATAAACAATAATAATAGCTATATTTTAACTTCAATTTAAAGTCTTTTTTTTATTACAAATTTGAGTTATCGGCGATTGTGCATTACTTATCATTCGCCCCTTGTAAATATTATGTTCGTAAAAAATGTAAATAAACTGTAAAATGTAGAGAATATTATGGTCAAGTTTGCTTGACCGAACTATGGAAAACTGCACATCATTTGTTTCAATATATAGAACATATAGATGACCTCATCAAACTAAAAACTACGGCAACGGTATTGAACTACGTGCCTAGGCACACTTGGTTCTGCCCTGTAGCAATTATCGACGTTCGAGAAAACCTAATTAAATCAACAGCGATCGTATTTCCAGTTTTTTTTTCCTTCGCCTTCTTCCTTTTCCTCAGTCTGACCCATTTTTTTCGTCTGCCCACCAGATGACAATTGCTCATCGTGGTAACAACGTCTTGCACAGGGTGTTATTATGGAGCATTGTCTAGGTGAACTCGATATTTTTTAATTGACAATTTTCGTTGAATTTATAATACTCAACGCGTCTAGTCATAGTTAAAATAACGCTTCCAGGTGAAATCGTCACTGCCACGATCATTCATTCCAATAAAATTCTTCATCACCATTGTATTTGATTTATATTTGACAGAGTTCACCACGATCTTTGTCCCGCCTTTGTACACATTATAAAATACGTTATTACAGCAATCCGAGTGTGACAGACGAACAATTATATATCGTTCCATTATTATATACGCGCGGAACGAAGATCGTGTAAATTTTGATAGCTACCAAAAATAAAAATAGGGCCAAATATAAAATCCCCTCCCTCCCCTTCCATTTATTGTATTAATATTGTATACATGTAGACGACTTATAGGAACTCTCAGACAGATCCTCGAGATTAACGGTATCGTCATGTCTGTAAAACAATAGCCACGAAGATACGCGTAGTCCGAACAATCCTGCAGACATCATTCTCATGATATGCCCCCTCCACCGTTAATATAATTAAACGAGGAAAAATAACCATGTCGAATGGATGAAAACCTATGGTGGATTTTCCTCTTTATATATCATCTCAACTGCAGCCAAATATTATTCAGGTCGAAAATCGACGAGATTTTCTACTGCTGCAGAAATGGCAATTTGCACTACATAATTTGGTATAGTAAATATATAATAAAAATCTTAGACGAACTCGTAAGATTATAACTACCCGTGGTGCACCAGATTCTATAAGCCCGCGCACGGATTATCTCCGGATCGTTTATTTTCCGCGGCCTAGACGCAATTGTCAAAACCACTACGAGTTGACCATCGTCATAATAATAACTGTCGCCAATAGAGCGAATTTTAACGGCAGTTTTTTTATTTTTATTTCACTCGACATTTTTTTTACCATTCGTTAGCTGCACTCGTTATAATATTGGCTCAATCGTAAACATTACGTTATCCGCGGGAGTAACCAGTGCACTGACCCAGTTCAAAGAGAGTTTAACGCCCCGCGCGTTCCTAGCCAAAATAAATACCCGCATGTCATACGTCAATTATTAAAGCAATTCAAACGTTAATGTGTTCCACGCATGGTTACACATCAAAATAATCGCCACATAATTTAATTTGTTCGTTTATTTAAGAACCTTAAATCTACGGCGTATGCAACCGCACGCGCATGATTGAAATTTAACGTATTTTACTACACGAATTAACAATCATAACTTAAATGCTATGTGCGAACACGCGGTCTGATTTTCTTATTGTACAATCCCATACAATCAAATCTTAAGTACGCCGTAATCTATTAGTACACTCACACGCACAAAATATAATGAATTGGCGAATTTAATTGTTCGAAAATCGAATTGATTTCGGCTAGTATGGGCGCAGGTATAATTAAGTAATTACTATTTTTATCGTGCTTACAAATTATAAATTTACGCCGAGCATGGCGTATTATGTATACGCGTATACATTTTCATAAATAATTGGTATCAATTTACTATTTTATTCATAAAATCGATAGTGTTATGTCATATTCCGTTATTCTTTTGAGCATTCTTACACATAATGCATATTTAATTTATACAACGATTGCTGTAATTTAAACATTTTATTGCTAGACCATCCGCTAGGTATACGGTAATAATAATAATACCGGCATCGTGGTAATTTAAATGTATTTAACTTATGGTCAGGTACAATAAACACACCGTTCAAATTAAATGTATACGATGGCGTAATTACAAACGATATTGTCATTAAATCATAGAAATGTATAGCTATCAATCATAGCGTTATTGTAATTCAACAAAATCGGTATAATTAAAAATTGATACTCAATTATATACACTTGTTTATGCATAGAATGTATGACCCACAGTTTTTTCGTTTTTCCATACAGCTAACACTAACACAAGAAAATGGGGAATCTCAATAGCCCAACTTGTGCTATTACAACATTTGACTGATTCATTTAACACTCGTGTGCACCATCCTACAGCATGAGGACAGGTCATTAAATAATATTGTGAAAATACTTTAGTGAAAATTATTACACTACCGTGTATGGTGGGATAAAAACCAAAAAGAACGAATAGTCATAAACATCGCAGTTCATATACCGGATGGACATCAAAATATAATTACTTAACAGGCAAGACAAGTTAGGTCTGTGTCGGTGGAAAAACATTCATTTAGTCACAAACGTGAACGGATGTATATTTTTTTTATTGAGTTATGCATTTTTATTAATATTTCTTTACTCGGGGAAATGGGTTTTTTTTGCTTCTATTATACGCTATTTTTCCATTTTTATAAAAATTTCGTCCGATAATACGCTCATACGTGGTCCGTGTACACATACTAACAGAAAATGACATACACACGACTACCGATTTTCCGAGGTAGTTCCTTGAACTCGACAAACGATTCGACTCGATTTATACGGTTGCTCCGAAACATTCCATTTATATACATACGAACAAATAGGAAGAAGAAAAAAATTATTTTGAAAAAATTATATAGTTTTTAATATAAAAATGTGATCGGCATTTCACGATTCAAATCATAAAGTGTTTTTTTTTTTCAAGACAGGTGAAATAATATATTCCTGTATAGTGTATTCAACTCATGTTGTATAAATGTTAAAAAAATATGCATAACTTGAAATCTTATAAACGATATCAAGTCAATGGACATTTTTACATTAAAATTCAGAATTATATGTTGATGATAAATTACCAAGTCGAACAAAATAATAATAACCTGAGTAACAACAATACATACCTAACGGGTTCAGATCTCGCTTTTTTAAGTTCATCTTTAGCTGTATCGTTTTTATATAAGATATTTTTGTAAGATTTATATCAACATACCAATAATTATTGTACTTAGAAAAAAAAATGTTTTCATTATAAATACAATAATAATATACTAGACTGACTGTGTAGTATGTATGGGTACAACATATATAGTAAATGATTTGCCATGTAAAATACTTTCCAACATTTTAAAGAGTATTTTGTATTTTCATTCCAGGAATTTTCAAAAATATGACAGCTGCCGGTGTAGTAAATTCCTATAGTTGGTTGAAAAAATGGTTACTCTTCATACTTTTGTGGACAAACTGCGTCAGTGTATTTGGTACGTATAATATATATTTTAATCTATTAAGAGAAATGGTAGCTTATATAAATAATTGAATTACAAAAATACGTTTTGACTCTGATAGTAATCATTAATTCTCGTATACTATAAGATTGATATTTTTTGATATTATTTTCATTATCAGTAACTATTATTAGTAAGCATTTAGCATAATATTGTACCTAAGGCGTGGATTGACTGAGGCACAATGGAATTATAGCAACTCATAGGACCTATTCTTAATTTTCTTGTATTCGAGTCTATTATGAAAGATCAATCTCAAAACAGAAATTAATATAAATAAAACATTGAGAAGCTCTTTTTCACAAGAATATTAAAAAAAGTGAGTGTTTATTAATCTTGAGAACGATGTATTTACTAAAGCAAACGATATAATTGAACCAATATCAAACAAATATTGTACTAAATTATTATGAATTATACTTAATCACACACATATTACAGTTTTGTAACATTTTTTCATAAAAACACCAAAAATATCTCCTTTATGCATATTCAATTCCAAGTCTCTCAATCAGGTCTGTTATACCTCCATTGATAATTTTTTTTTAGAATGTTTAGGAATACAATAATGTACAAATCGCACATAACGAAAACACATAGTATAAAATACATCTAATTCCGTATGGTGATAGGCTAAAATATTGCAAAGGGTAAACACTATACGAGGACAGGTTAAGACTTTAATACACTTTTGTTAATCCTGAAAACCGTATTTTACGAGTATATTATAAAGTCATTATTCAAGCGTGCGACTTGGAATAATATATTGCTGTCGTCCAATGTATGCGGGACGAAGGCGATGGAAACGGCCGTTATAGCCACACCTATATATTGGTATACAACATAACGTCTGTAACAATAATAGACACATATATGAGTGTGTAAATAATACATACAGTAATTTAAAAATTTACAATTCGATTGTGTGAATCGAACTGCGAGAACAGAATATGACGCAGAAGAATATTACAAGAAGAAGTGGACGGAGAGAAAAATTCAAATAACAGCTAGTAGTATATACTCGTATGTAACATGCGATGGATGTGCTTATTAGCGACGTCCGATTGTGTGTGCAGGTGACAGATGAACGCGAAATCGAATGGGAATCGATGAAATAATATAGTACTCGAGACGGCCGTGCGTATTATCGCTTGCTATTATTATTATTATTATTATATTAGTACTGTATGTATTATATCAGACGTTCAGACATATCTCGATGAAGCCGGACAATTGGGTCGGCGACACCGGGACCGACTTGTCGGGACTGCGATACCTATATATATATATATATATATATATATATAATATACATGTGTGTGTGTGTGTGTTTGTGTAGTATTTTCGGTGCAGTACTCATCATCCACAGATATCTATTATATATATAATACATATGTGTGTATATATTTTGTATTATATACTAATATCAACTGTACGACACTGACGTGACGGATTTGTATTAGAAAACGCGATCGAACATGAAGCCCCATATTATTTGATCAGACTGCGAGTATAGTATATACCACAATAATATAATATCGCATAACGGTTCTGTCGGTAAATAAATTATATTTGCAAACGTTCGCGTTTATCATAAGTATTATTTTCCGTTTGTCTTTCGGACGAACAAGCGGCTCGATTTCGTTGTTGTCGCGCGTGCGCGTGGGAAACGGTTTGTGGAAATCATCGGTATTCGATTTCAACAAAAATGTGTTACACTTTTGTTGTATTATATCTGGTAAGATTGCTGTACGCAACGTTACGATATCACTGAATATTACTCGTATAATCGGACGGCGGATGTCCAACCCTGAATAACGATTTAAATATGTGTTTATCACGTAGGCTGCGAATACACTATTTTTTTTGCACTTACTCGGATCAGTGTATCAATTCGTGAAACTCGTTAAACTCATGCAGATGCTTTAAATTGTTCTGAATAATAATCAAAACTATAATAAATTTAGGCTGATTATATAAAGCTTTTGTAACAAGTATTTAAACGAGGTGTATTGAGTTATATGCATTTTACTAGTGCTAAACGTTGAACTAAGCACCGCCGTTTTGACACGTACGAAACACTGCGTGCTTTTAATGAGCTATGTTCAGTACAAGTATTGGTGAAGACTTTGTTTTTGTTGACTATCCGGAGTCCATCATTGTCTATTAGATAGAAAAACGTAAACACCTATCTCGTACTCAAACTGAGGGAATTTTCACGGTGACGTTACCCAGCGTTTCGTATTTTTTATCTTTCGTATTTATCTTCCGCACATCCGTGATATTGGCAGTTCTATGCGGTGGTCCTCGCAGCTGAATCAAATAGGTATACCGAATTCGTGTTTATCGCGAGCACTGAAATTCGTTCTTCGCGGGCTTAAACGATCAACAAGATTATTGGCTTTATATATACATATATATAAACATGAGTGTGTGTATGTGTGTGTGTGTGTTTGGTCGTTTTATGGATTTTTTTTCTTTCTCCGAATAAACTCTATTGTGTGAGTGTTTTGATGTTTTGCATGAAAACGAGTCATGAAAAATCATGTTCTCGTACGAGGTAATCGAACTCTAGCCTGTCTGTAGTTATCCACTGATGCATGTCAACAAATCACTCCAAAGGGTTGATTAATTAATTTATTTATTAAGTGCTTCCTTTAAACTGTCATTACTAGTTTTTGTCAAAGTTTTTCTGCTGTGTTTTTTGGTTTTTTCCAATACGGTTCTATGGTGGATAGTGTCATCACGGTTTGATTCGACTCGGCGAATCTTTACTTGGTCCCAACGTTTGTAAAATAATAATTATAATTACCTACCAGAACAAAATACGTTACGCGCAATTAGTCGGTACATCGAGGTTTTTCCAACGAAACTGACAGTTACATTTAAAAATAACAATTACCTACCAATTTAGTTTGTTATATTACGGATAATGAAATCCCGATTATATTATATACTGTTTTTTTTTCTTCTTTAAATCCTTTTCTTGATAATGTCTTATGAAATTGAGTTCTTAATAACGTATTATTATTAAATTATCTACAAAGTTAAAAAAAAATCTAAGGTAATAAATACAAAAAACTACTTTATACAAATCATTAATTATAAAAGATATAATTTTCATAAAAAAAGTTATAAAATTATTTTTTCATACTCATACCATATAATTTATCAAAATTATATGCAACACGTTTTCAACTTAATACATTTATATTACAAAATAAAATAAAAAAGAACCGGATGGGCCTCGCTCTGCTGTACAGTTAGGGGTGGAGTGCACCTCGCTTATAGGATAGGTCATTATTATAATGGATTTGTTAAATTTGAATGCAATGATAGATATCATTGTATACGAATAACGATTCTGAACGGAGTTCATATGTTAGTCTAGAATATAATACAATGTTATTTATAAATATTACATAAGTATATTTTATTTTTAAACGAAAAATTTAGAAAAACCGAAAATTTAAATTGTCTATAAATAAGTCAAAATATGTCAAAATACTTTGAAATTTTAACCATGTATAGAAAACGTCAATATAAAGATTTAATGATAATTTCAAGTTGTTGCGGTTTTTCGTTTTTGAGTTAGGGCATTTTAAAAAAACCGATATCATTTGTCAGTCTAGAACATTCTACATTATATTATATTTTACATGTAATTTTATGTCAATATTCGATGTTCAAACGCTTATAAAAAAAAATTGTGCCTATGGATTTTAATAATTTTTGAATGACATTAAGAACTACTTCTGTGGAATCTTCGATTAAATTTTCAAGTATTTTGTAGAAGCCAAATTTTTTTTATCACCAATTATAAAAATAAAATGTAAAAAAATCGAATATTTTAAATGACTATAAGTGGCTTAAAAATCAATATAATATTTTGAAAAAAATATTGCATAAAAGAAATACCAATCTTAACAGCTGGTAGAAATTTCAAAAATCTGCGACTTATACTTTTTGAATTATAACAAATATTTAAAATCGTCTGAGAATAAATCGCTATTTTATGCAATTTCGTAAATATTTAAATTTCAAACAGTCGTACAATTTTTTCCTCTTAGTCTGGTAGAAATTTTTTTAAAGATTTTTGAAGAGTAGCTCATAGATAACCTAGTGTTAAAATTTTGAACCTTAAGTATGAACAAAAAAAATTTTATGAATTTTTATCTACAAAATAACATGCAAATTATCGTGATTTTTACACATTTTATACAAATTTGAGAATTAAGGGCTTATAAAAAAAAATTGAGTTAACCAATCACCGATATTTTTTAGTTACGATAAGTTTAACTTATTATAAACCTAGTATAAAATTTTCAAGAGTTTTCGCTCAATCAATTAAATTTTATAGATGTTTAAAAACAAAAATTTAACAAAAATCGAAAATTTAAATTGTCTATAAATAAGTCAAAATATGTCAAAATACTTTGAAATCTTAACCATGTATAGAGAACGTCAATATAAAGATTTGGTGAAAATTTCAAGTTGTTGCGGTTTTTCATTTTTGAGTTAGAGCATTTTAAAAAAAACCGATATCTTTGTCAGTCTAGAATATTATACATTATATTATATTTTACATGTAATTTTTTGTCAATATTCGCTGTTCAAACGCTTATAAAAAAAAATTGTGCCTATGGATTTTAATAATTTTTGAATGACATTAAGAACTACTTCTGTGGAATCTTCTATTAAATTTTCAAGTATTTTGTACGAGCCAAATTTTTTTTATTACCGATTATAAAAAAAAAATGTAAAAAAATCGAATATTTTAAATGCCTATAAGTGGCTTAAAAATCAATATAATATTTTGAAAAAAATATGACATAAAGAAAATACCAATCTTAACAGCTGGTAGAAATTTCAAAAATCTGCGACTTATACTTTTTGAATTATAAAAAATATTTAAAATCGTTTGAGAATAAATCGCTATTTTATGCAATTTCGTAAATATTTAAATTTCAAACAGTCATAAAATTTTTTCCTCTAATTCCGGTAGAAATTTTTTTAAAGATTTTTGAAGAGTAGCTTATACATAACCTCGTGTTAAAATTTTGAACCTTAAGTATGAACAGAAAAAATTTTATGAATTTTTAACTACAAAAAAACTTGCAAATTATCGTGATTTTTACATATTTCGTATAAATTGTAACTTTGAGCACTTATAAAAAAAAATTGTGACTTACGATTTTAGATTTTTTTTTATCAGTTAAGGAACAACTTATAAGAAACCTTGTATTAAATTTTCAAGATTTTCTAGGCAGCCAAAAAAATTTTATCGTTATTTAAAAAGAAAATACTTAAAAATATTGAAAATTTCAATTGTCTATAAATAGCTTAATAAAAGTCAAAATACTTTGAAAATTTAATGGTGTATAGAGAACGCTTATCTAAACATTTGGTGAAAATTTCAAGTATTTACATCGATTAGTTTTTGAGTTATAGCAAAATAAAAAATTTGATTATGTCAAAAACTGGTTTTGCGTAAAAACTCCCGTTTTTCCCAAATTTTTTTATGGTTTTTCCCGTCGCATTTAAAAAATATTGGAAATTTTTAACTTTTGACCCCCCAAAGTACCAAATAGATTCACTTTCCTTTCAGAAAAGTTGCTACATAAGGCAATCGAAGCATTTTTACTGCCCCAAAACGTGTCGACAGACACAAAAAAAAAAAAAAAAAAAAAAAAAAAAAAAAAAACACACATCATTGTAAAATCAATACATTCTTCACTCCGTTCAGAATCTAAAATATAACAAAATTATATATTACAAAATAAAATAAAAATAGACATATACATATTTACTGAATTCAAATTATAATCAGAAATAAATTTTTCTATCAAAAATAAAGAAAGTCGTATTTTGGTAGTATGAGGTATGTATAATAAGCAATTATGTCCATTTATAACACTATATGTAGCAATATATAACTGCAGCTGTTACACTTTTTTTAAAATAATACATCAAAATACAATTAATAATACTATTTATTGAGTAGCGTAACAAATTATTTAATTAAAATTCTTAACAATTGAGTTAATTAAAGATTGTTAATGATAATTAGAAAGTATTATATTATGAATTATAACCCATAGTAATTAGAATTAAGTATCCCTTCCTAAAAAATAACCTAAATATATGGTTATAAGGTAAGGATGAGTGATATAACTTAATTTCTTAAGAACGATTTGTTCAACCATCCCATACAAGTGCATATCACCATAGAGTATTTTTAATTGTAATTGACGTTATATAAATGTAAATTTGTATACATATAGCTAAATCTTCTTTGACATTCATATAATAATCCCATTTGAACTGACAATAACAACACTATCGTCATCGCCAACCAATACATTTAACTAGGTCAATGTCCTGCAGAAACCACTATATTAAACTGGTACAAATCCTTTGTCACAAATGAAACTCCAGTTGCATGATATTTATCGATATGTGTGGAGACTGTTTCTAAATGAATTATTATAATAAAAAAATGTTGATAATATATGTAGGCATGCTAAAGAACGTTGTGCTAAATAATATTTCTTTTATCGTATGGATATATTTGTTTTTTTCTACCTCAAGGTATAATTTAGTCTAGGTATGAAGGATGGCCAATTTTCTTTGATATAAACACACAGTTATAATAATCATATAGACACACAAATATGCACGTACACAGAAACTAAAAAAAACGTATTTATTTTTATTTTTATTATTATTACTGTTCAAAAAAAGCTTATTATTTTTATTCGTTTTTATAATTATTTTTTATAAAAACTATATAGAATATTCCACTTGAAATTTAATTTCAACGATTACAATTTAGTTTTTCTTATACTTTTGTCAGCAAATAATGTATGATAAATAAAATGTTAGTACAGTATATTCCTACATACATACTAACTGCTGTTACCAAACTATGTAAGAATGTACAAAGTACATATTATAATATTTAAAAAAATAAATTATGAAATATTTCATGAAATATTCCATGACATATCATTTCAAATGCATAAAATATTTCAGTATTATAATAAATTTTTTATTTTTATTTTTTTAATAAGATTTATTTTTACGTATAACTGTCATAACTTACCTTCAAAATTTTATATTATAAAGAAAATAATCACTAATTATTCATTAGTGATGGTTTTTTTTAGTATTATACGTTTAAAATGGTACATTCTTTTTATTGACGAAAAAACATACAAAAAAAATAATGGCTCAATATTAAACATTGATAAAAAACCAAGTTTCGCTATAATACTATAAATAGTCGTTAATAAGACCCAATATAGTAATAATATGTCAACCACGGTACTCATTCCATTAATATCAATGATTATATATAGAACAAGAACTTTTAGAACTTATATAATAAATAACTGATAAATAATCGTCGTTAATATTTGTATTAGGAAAAATTGTTAAGTTTCACGTTTTTGTGAAATATTTTTTATTTAATTTAAATCTTATTAATTATATTTCACAAGAAATATTTCATACTTCAAACACTAATTATGTTTATGTAATATGCGCATCATCAGCAAAATTGTTTTTCAAATTTCCATAATTCATAACCAATTCCATAGTACACTTAAATTTTTTAAATTATTAATAAGCTATACTAATATAATGTTGAAATAGACAATTCCAAATTTGCGTTTGTATGTTTTAAATTGATAATTGTTATTCAACTGAATATTCTACTTTTATTCTCAATTTTTCGCCAGATTTTCTTAAAACAACAATGAATGCCTGCAAGATTACTATTTTTTCTGTCAATATATTTCTTTATTTATAAAAAAATCAATTAAATCCAAAATTACTTAAGCTGTCATGTATTTTCCAAATACATTTGTATTTCTTGTTATAACTTGTACTACTTATAGTATAAATAAAATATTATGGATTAAACGTTTACTTTATTATATTACTAGAAAGATTTTATCGAAAACTTATTGTATAGTGACAACAATTTAAGAAAAAAGTTATTATTAACAGTTATAAATTAAAATACAAAATATAAGCATTATTAAATAATAATACATATTGCACAAGATTATTATAAGCATTTGTATAAGGTCATGGTGATTTGTGTT
Source organism: Sipha maydis (assembly GCA_034509805.1). Classification (NCBI taxonomy): domain Eukaryota; kingdom Metazoa; phylum Arthropoda; class Insecta; order Hemiptera; family Aphididae; genus Sipha; species Sipha maydis. The sequence continues at coordinate 221,531 of JASXSY010000461.1, forward strand.
TTGAAAACAAAATGTATCAGAACTGGAAGATAATACAATTAATCTAATATGTTTATTATGCTTTTTGACATAGCAATCTGCTATCTATGTAATTTCTTAGTATTACAAATGTACGGCATAGCAAATCTACGTTCAAAAACAATTTTGTGTTATTGATTTCAATATTAGAATATACTGATCTAATGACAAAAAGGAAATAACAACCGTAATCTGTGCAGGAAATAAGTTTTTTACGATATTAATTTTTTAAATTAGTTATGATTACGTCCGATATTACAATTTAAAAAAGCTCGTTTGTATAGAATTAAAATATAAAAATCTGTCATCATACAGTTAATATTAGCTTAACAATAAGCTAAATTTAATATTAAAGTTAACCACACAAAATAGTTTCTGCTGAATGCAGATTTTCTACGTCTTACACTTATAGGACGAAGACAACACACGTGGGTTCTCTTAAAACGTTTAATACATCACGGATCATGCGTAGGTACATCACGGAGAACAAGTTTGATGAACTCTGACTATACGTGTCATTTGTTTTGTTATCAATTCAAATCCACAGTTCAATATATTATAACGTGTCGATCACATCGTAAAGTTTATGTATAGGTACTTGCACCGAGAAGTGTAACCGATTTTTTAACATGGTGAAAAAACGACTTGCTCATCCGAATCTATTCAGGATGCACACATCAAGATCACAACTGCGGAAAGCAAATCTAATTTTTGGTGTTTACATAGTTTTTTCTCTTTTCGGTTTTTTTCTTCTTTGCAGCGCAATCATCGATTGTCTTTCTATACACACTTACATGCCGCTGCGCATACAGTCGCCATCGCGGTTTGTATACAATGACATTTGCATTATTATCCGTGTCCAATTATACATACTGTACGACAATTATAAACATATCTGTAAATCCGTCATGGGTCGTAGTTTTTAATTCATTACGTTTGAACTTAAACATTTCGGTACTGTGTATTTTCCAATAAGTAAATAAATAATAATACGAGTATATTATAATACATGTAACGCTGCAAACGAAGCAATGTTTCGTATATGACTAACTTACTAGTTCATTTGGTGTACCGTATTGGTGATATATAGCTATACTCATTTAACTTGTATAATATATACATGCATTCAGTATTCTACCGATTTTTGTAATTATAATATGCGTGCGTGTATTACCGCTTGTTTCGAAGATTGCGTGTTTGGATAATATTTTATACACTTATCTAGTCGAATTCCGGGTCAAAAATGCCAATGTATTACAATCGATCGCCAACCCAATTCTCAATACGAATAGGAAATGGATCATTTTCTCTTGTCGGGGCGTCGTTTAGCTGCTCAACAAGCATGCATAAACCTGCAATTTATAGTCGCGCACGTCAATCGATCTTTACTCTTATATAAAATATAGTATCTACGCGTATATATACATATATATTGATGCTTCGTTTCTGTCCTTCCAATATAACATCCCAATAAAAACAATTAGGTTAAGTTATTAATTTGATCGACACACCACCGCTGTATTGAGTCTATACATTTCTGGACATAAAATTAATATATACCTATTTATTATTAGATACTTTCTCCATTTCCGATAATAGAGAGCATGTCTTAGAGTAAAATTATAATTTTACTTCGATCGATTATTTTTATATCGTCTTAATACTTTTCATTTATTATAAGACATGAATGATTATTATATAATTTAAATTACCTATAAATATGAAAAAGATAGAAAAAAATTCAGAACGAATTTCCTTTTTACTTAGGTCATTCGTGACCGTAACCTGCTATAATATTCTTCAAAACAAATACCTAATTTTAATTTATTTTTTATTTTTAGGTCGAACTGCTTTTGAAAAACTTACCGAATTGGATTACAAAGGCACGACGTATTATACAGTAAAAAACTTGACGCTCTATGAATGTCAAGGATGGTGTCGTGAAGAGCCAGAGTGTCAAGCAGCTTCATTTAGGTAGATATTAAAAATTAATAAGATATCGAAAATAAAAACTTCAAAAATTTACTTTACTTTAAATTTAACACTATCGTAAAAGACACATTTATAATAAAATATATTGTTAGATTTTTTAAATGATATCAAAAGCATTTTTTGTAAATATTAATAATTTATTCTTTAATCAATGGTTATTTTTACACGTATATTAATGATAGTAAATTGAATATAATATTTTTATCAAGTGTACCTATATTAGAAAACCTTAGAGTTTTTAAAACGTTTAGTTATTGATAAAAATATCAATTTTATTTCATTTCAGTTTTGTTTTAAACCCGTTGACGCCTATACAAGAAACTGTATGTCAATTACAGAATGAGACAACTGCCAATAATCCAGCAGCAACACCACAGCGTTCTGTTAATTTATATTACATGGTTAAAATGCAAATTCGATCAGGTTAGTAATTAAAATCATGCGCCACTATATTAATAAATTTTATTACTTTTAATGTTTAGTCAATTTTCGTTTTAACAATTGTGTCAGCAGATGAATAAATAGATTAGACATAATATGATTATTATTTATTGTAGCCCTCTAGCTATAATATAGCGTATTAACTTTTAGAATTTCACAACGATTTTAATACAGCTTCCATATCAGAGTGTCATTATTTACCTATATATATATATATATATATATATGTGTGTGTGTGTGTGTGTGTGTGTGTGTGTGTGTGTGTATAAATTATAACTATGCCTGCACCGATGATAGAATTATCATTGCATTTGTTCGTATATATCAATGCAGTGATTTATTCGTAGATCTCATACAACCCTGTGTAGGTCTAAGGTTTCATCGTTAAATGTTAAAGGCTCTGTACGAGTATGTTATAGTACACTACATGTAATGCGCGTGTATGCAGTATACAAGTTTTGGTTTGTGCCATACGAGGATTACTATGTACGGTATACATATTGCATGTAACTAATATTATTGTTATCTTATAACGTCGAGTGTTCAGAGTCGTTTAGCACAAGCGAAAAGCTACTATTCTGAGATAAAAAAAAAAAAAGTATAAGTCCGTTAGTTTGTGTAGTTGGCAATCGGATTTAGCGTAGCATGACATTATAATAATGAACATTTGAAAAACAACCGCTATATATGGTTGTTGTCTTGGCACGACATTAAACAGTATACATATGCATGTACATAAACATGTACAGTGGACGCAAATGAAACTATTTAACTCGCACACAAGTATATGCATACTAGGAGAATTGTATTCGTCTGTACTCGCGTAATGTGTTTGAGGTCTACGCATTTTGGTTCGTGTATACAACAATAACGATGATAAGAGCTGTATTAAAACGCGCATTGAATCGAATGAATAATATTATTACATAAGAATGTAAACCCCTGTGCACGGCGACTTAAAATGAATTTGTTATACACTCACTTGGATCGCATTTAAAAAAATCAACTCGTTTTAGACAATGTTTGCTTGAGACCTTGGTCCTTCGAGAGGGTACCGAACAAAATGATCCGGGGATTGGACAACGCTTTGATCTACACATCGACGAAAGAAGCGTGTTTAGCTGCCTGCTTGAACGAGGTGAGTATCTACTGCAAAAATATCGAGAATTACACAGAATCACGAATAACTTTGTAAAAACGTATAAATTACGTGTGTACTAGTATATAAATTTAAAACCGATCGAATGATTTTGAAATTATAAAAAAAATAATTATAATATTACGAACGATTTTACAGCATCGTTTCACATGCCGTTCGGTGGAGTACAATTACGTAACCCTTCAGTGTCATTTGAGCGATTCGGACAGGCGGACAACGGGTCAGTACGTGCAATTTGTCGATGCTCAGGGTGTCGATTACTTCGAAAATCTCTGTATCAAAGGTAAACCACCACTCGTTTAGATCTTACCCCTATTGATGTATACTTTTTACGTGTAATTTTACAAACACTAAACTATATAATCCAACGTACATTATTTATCGGAGACGTTACTAACACTGTATGTTTTTCCCTCAGGCAATCAAGCTTGCAAAGGAAATCGTGTGTTCCAAGTGCCCCGGATTGGAGTGGCCGACGACAAAGTGGCACAATACGCGTCGTTGCATTATTACAACGATAAGGAACTACAGGTATATAACATTTGATGATGTTAACTTTACACTAAAAGCGACTGTAATGCGTGGTACTTGTATAATAATATAAAGTAAGAATAAACGTTATAATAAGCGCTATCGCAACACCGAACAGATAATATTCTCTGTTCTCAGTGAGACTATTGTTGCAATTTACTATTTTCAATAAGTTTTTACGTCCGCAAGAGTATCTATGGAATGGAATACATAAATATTATTTAGGTACGCGTTGCTTACATAGTATAGGTGCAACTTAAACAGGTATTACATTGTTTATTTATATCGTACAGTAAACAGTTATTCGATTTCTGAATGTTTTAAAAACGCATAAAATACAAAATAATGTATGATACTACAGAACTTATTATAGAACACATAAGTATAACAGTAAAAGGTCAATCGAATAAATTATTATTATTATTATTATTATTATGTACGTGGAATGCTGATTGCATATAATGTTTAAACAATGAACGAACATAAATGAACTTATTTCTGTTTATATATATATATATACTTAAGGAGCAGTATACACGCATTCCTTGAATATTACATATTATAATATAATATGCGTGGTCCGTGTGTATTTCAAATTTCAAATCTTAACGTGTAAAAAGGAAAACCGTAAAGATTAAGCGTTTTGACGTATTATACTATGATACTTCGATTCGTTAACAACGTGTAATACATACAGGTATTAAATATACTCCTAAATTGTTTTTTCGTAAAACTAAAAACACTTTTCATTCGTGATGACGGCGATAAAAAGATAGGCGATAAGAAGTTCTATAAATTTATTACATCCGACGTGAAACCGCCAAAACACGACGACAGTAATTTTTACCGATCGCCACAATATCTTTGCGACGGTGATGAATCGTTATTGTGCTATGGATCGAAATAAAATGTTATGCCATAACTCATCACGAATACGAGTGAAACTGTCAGTAGTTCACACTTTAACGCACGTACCGCGTATCCCCCTCAACTTCGACTAGATTATCTTGAAACGTGACTTGTTCAAAAAGCAGGGAGGAAAAGAAGGAGAAACCAAAATCGTTTTGCGTATACTACTTGTGTGTATTCTATAACAACAACCATAGCAATGAAGTAGTGTATAATTTTACTGATGCTTACAATATTTCTCCATTAAAATGAAGTTAAATTAAAATCAAACGAAGAGTGATAACTGAGCACTCGACTGATTTTTACCATAAAAAAGGATTATGAATTTGAAAAAATCCTAATCGAAACAATTGTACACGAAGATGAGGACCAAGACTGTCACGGAGTGTTTTGAATTTTCTCTCGGCTACATTTGTTCTAAGTCTAGCACTAACTTAACCCGTCCAATATGTTTTGTATACGACTTGCGTTCTCTCCGAAACAGGTGACTAGTGAATCAGCATGTCGACTGGCTTGCGAGATCGAGAACGAGTTTCTGTGTCGATCGTTCATTTTCAAAGGACCGCCAGTGGGCACGGCTTACAATTGCGAACTGTTTCACTTGGACCACAAGACGTTACCGGACGGGCCCAGCACTTACTTGAACGCAGAGCGACCACTGATCGACGACGGACAGAAAATCGGCAACTATTACGAGAACTATTGCGAGAGTGAGTGTCATTTTAATTTTTTATCTTTTCATTCCGTTTTCCGTTACCGCGACGTTATTACCGTTTCTGCGTTATTCCGCGGAGCCATAACGACCCGTTCTCAGGTCATGTACGCTGGACACAGGGGCTACGGAACGCATAGTATGACCATGAAGCGGACCCAATGTCACTGGCGCGCGTGCGCATTTATTGTTTAAAACATCCGCAACGATCCAGATCCCGTCGCGCGCTATCCGTGACGCATGTGCGTGACAGAGTGCCTTGGGTCCGAAACGGCCGACCGGTGCACGGCTTCACGCACCGGCCGCGCTTGGACATATTCTGCTATAACAACAGCTCTGTTGTCCGGTGTACACGATCTAAATACCTCATTAAACGGTACGGCAGAGCGACGCGCATTCGCATCTGGCGTACACCGTTCTTACTTACGACCTGATCTGATCCGATCTTCCCCGTACTTCCAGAGTCAATAACGCCGCCCCACGAGCAGCTGCCCGTCGTGTTCGAGAGCACCGACGATCCGTCGTTGAACTTGACTAGAACCGATTTGAACTGCGACAAAACCGGAACGTGTTACGACGGTCAGTATACCAGCGATTTAACAATAATAATAATAATAATAATAATAATAATCATAATAATAATCATAATCACGCTCCGTCCTATTTCAATATATTTCAATTATCCACACTCGGATAGTTCTTGTATACGTTTGCTTGTATGCGTATAACACGTTTATTCGATCGATGTTGAGCACGAGACTTGAAATTCTATTTATTTTTTTTTTTACCGCAAATCTCTACCGATGGTCGATTTATCGGCATACAATTCAAAATAAGACTGTAAAGAAAAAGAAAAATTATGATAAATTGACCCGAGTTGTATGGTTTACAGTTTGCGTACGAATAGAAAATATAGAAAAAGTTCTAAACCATTATACGGGGCATTTTAAATGCATTTAGTAGTTTCTTTGATTATTTAGTGAATTTTTCTTATTTTAATATATTGATATGTTTGTTAATAAATTACAATTTTTTTTCAAAATTCAAACGCGTTACTGCCATTTTTGGAACATACGTTTATCGAATTACTTTTTTCGTATCCGCTTACGAAATAAAATAAAAACATGGAAAAAAATTTATTTTTCATATTTTTCTACCATTCATTGTTATGAAAAAAAAATCCTTTAAGTATTTTACTCACGAATTTCATTGTCAATAATCGTAGATTTAATTACGATACGTTTCTGTTAGAACTACCGTACACTTTCATATGATTTCTATTTATTTATTAAATTTGTCTAAGAACTATTATTTCTCTAAAAACGTGAGTTCAATCTAAAAACATTTTCGTCTATGATGTACACACGGACGTTTTGTAATTACATACTTCACGATGTAATTATTATTAATTAAAACATAATATAATAACAAAGATGAAATACCTGCAACAAATCTAATTTACAAAATTCATTTTGTGTTATGAATCGTGTTCTTCATCATTTACAGTGTCCGTCCATTGTAAGGACACTAAGATAGCTGTTCAAGTGCGCACGAACAAACCATTCAACGGAAGAATATACGCATTGGGCAGGTCGGAGACATGCAACATTGACGTGTTGAACAGCGACCAATTCCGATTGGATCTGACAATGGCTGGTCAAGACTGTAATACCCAGTCGGTGGTAAGTAATTTAAACCTAACACTGGAACACAAAACATTTTAATGGGAGATTAATCCGTAAAAATTTGTGAGATTTTTCAAGTCTAGATGATATTTATAGTAGATATATAAGTTACAACGAAAAAAAAAAAAAGGCAAAGGATAGAATATCCGGTTTATTGAACTCTCTCATTAAACCCAATATAGACCTCGGTCTTCACCTATTGATAACGATTGTGTTTTTTTCCCCTACCAAGACCGGAGTGTTTTCCAATACTGTTGTTCTCCAACACCACAGCGTAGTTATGACAAAAGCGGACAAAATATACAAAGTCAAGTGCACATACGACATGTCTTCGAAGAACATAACATTTGGAATGATGCCAATAAGGTGAGATATTAGACACCGATATAATATATAATTAAAATTATCAATTATTATTAAATGTATGTTTTATTGTTTTATTTAACAATAATTGTATATAACTATTATAATTATTCACAATCACAATCATACTTCATTCATCGGCTACTACCCATCGTCTTTCTCGTTTCATATGATGAACATTATACATACGTTTACATAATAAGATAATGTTTTTGACAAATTTCTATTAATTGACAAAAACTAAAAAATACTCCCCCTTACTCAAATTTTGTTTAATACGTTTTAGAAAATAACCATAATATACATTTTGATAACAATACAGACTTAGAAATATTATATACCAAAAATAACATATACATTAATTCCATTTAGAAGAGTAAGAGTAAGAGTTATACGAGTACATATACAACGAAACAAATAAAATAATTTTAATAATATTTTAAATGTACAAACCTATTTTAAAAATAATATCTTAGGTACATTAATACATTTTAGATAATAATAAATAACAATAACCAAAGTATTTATATTTCTTAACATATCTTTTTTTTATAAGAATTCATTTTAAATAATCTCTGCTTGTTAAAATAAATTAGCTTTATGTAAAGATGATCAATTTTTCTCAATATATTTCTTTCTTTATTTTTTCATTTTCAGTCGTGATTTTATTGACTTTGTATATACCTGATGATGAATTTTTAATTTAAAACCGGTTGTATTTTACAAATATATTAATACTACATACCAGGCTAAGCTTTTATTAATTTATTTCTATATATAAACTTTTTGTTTATTTATTTATACATTGTTTTACGAATATTAACCATTTACTCACTTTAAATTTAAATTTAAATTTAATTGTTTATTAATTTATTAATTATACGTATATAAATATTAATCATGTATAACACGTAAACTAAAATAAGCTTTAACATTTCTACGCAGCTAAATTAAAATGCTATATGACCTTTTCAACAGGGACCCGGAGATGATAAGCATTACATCGGCACCAGAAGCACCGCCCCCAAGGATCCGGATCCTGGATTCCAGGGCAAGAGAAGTGGAAACAGTACGAATCGGAGATAAGTTGACATTCAGAATCGAAATCCCCGAAGACAGTGAGTATTGTAACTAACGAAACGCTCATCTTTAGAAAATCGTTTTCCTTCATGTGCATACACGTACTCAAGTGGCTTATCGCAAAATTGAATGGTCTCTTATATAGAAATTAGAGGTTCTCCGACTTAGAAATTATATTTAAACGATGTATGAACTAATTATTGTTATTTAATAGTGATAGTATCATTAATACTATGATTCTGTTCAAATAAATTAAATAAAAATCTCGTATTTATGATCAATACTAAAATTTTTAATTCAAAACAATATTCGATTTTTGATTTTCTGTATTGAACTTTAATTTCTAATTATTTTATGAGATTTTTGTGTAGGATAACGTTGGAATTGCAAAAAAAAAAAAAATAGGAACAATTTTTTATAAAAAATCAATACGTAAGAATTCTATTTTTATGGTTTTTTCGAAGCACATCAATTTTATCAAATATATTATAAAAAAGTCAACATTAAAGTGTATTTATTTTTATTTTCTCGTTAATCCTGAGTCATACTTCATTCGGAGTTCATCTTCAAACGTGCTACTGATTATTTCACCAAACAATATATGAATGATTTTACATAAAATACCGCCAGTGAGACGTTATGCATTTATACAATTTATATATGTACGTTATTATGTAAAATATATAATAACGTCCGTTCCCCGACAGTGCGCACGCGGTCATAGTAAGTTTTTCCCGCAATGACTAGGTTTGTTTTTCGTTTGTGTGTCTAGCACCTTACGGTATATTCGCGAGAAGTTGCGTGGCCATGGCGAAGGACTCGAAGAGCACGTTCCAGATCATCGACGACGAAGGGTGTCCGGTGGATCCGACCATTTTCCCTGGATTCTCTCCTGAAGGCAACGCACTTCAATCCATTTACGAAGCGTTCCGGTTCACGGAGTCGTACGGTGTAATATTCCAGTGCAACGTTAAATACTGTTTGGGCCCGTGCGAACCGGTAATTATAATAATAATAACAATATTCCTCTTGCCATCGCTGAAGCAAGAGTCAAGCCGGGCGCTTCCGCTCGAACGGTTTTTATTAACAATTGTATATTTATTTTATTCGTTCTTTTTACCCTTCGCGTAGGCCGTTTGCGAATGGGGCAGAGACTCCATCGAGTCTTGGGGACGACGCAAAAGATCGGTGTCTAACGCGCCCAATAATGACACATCCGAAAATAGTGAAGACATGACACAAATTAGTCAAGAAATACTAGTGCTGGACTTTGGCGACGAAAAGCAATCGCAATTCTTGAAGAGCAACGAGCCGCAGTACACGGATTTCAACAAAGGTATGTTTATACAACGATACATATCTATATACATGATCATACAAAGCTGAGACTGTATGTTGGTGTAATAATTTCTTCAACTTTTTAAATAGCTTAATGGCAAAATATAATTTACTTTTGAAATGCAATTTTGTGGTGGACAAGAGAAATTATCTATTTTCTAGAACCACCGACTGAAAAGTGTCGAAATTCCCGTGTTAAGGATTATATGGAAGTGGTACGGAATAATGTTTTCGTAACATCCGGTAATCATTCCGGTGGACCAATAATATTATTATAAAATTATGATTTACCTGCTTTAACGATTCTATCCGAGAGTCTATACTATAACATTTCGTTTTCTCGCACTTACGAATGTTTTTAGTTTGCTGTTGGTCTTCAGTTTCCACCTACCGACTCGGAACACACACAAATTTCAGCACAAACATATAGACCTAATCGTATTAATTTTATAGCAATGGCAAGAATTGGATTGATACGAATTAATTTTAAGATGGCATATTTTTTTGTGATTTAACTTCCGGTTGATAAAACTCAACCAAAATTATTAAAATTTCGTTCGTCCAAACGGTCCAAACAAATATTTTTGATTTTCTCATTATTTTCCCGTAACGAAGGAAAAACTGTGAGAAAAAATAAAACGTAAAAATATTTCCTCAATTAAGTTTTTATGTTTCTTCACACAATTGTGTTTTAGGCAATTGTAATTTGAACACAAGCATATCATATTCCTTTATAAAAATATTCTAGTTACAATTGTGTAAATTCTGTATAATATACACATAATATATATATATATTACACCGACACACCGTTTCCAGTAACCGCTTCGTTCGGAATCACTGTTTTTTTCTATTATGATGTTCTATCGACGATTTTCGATTTATTGTACAAATTACACTCATCGCTCTCCGCAGACCCTTTACAATGTTTTATATGTTAAAATGTTATCAGTTTTTTAAATTTTCTTATCAGTACACGGCCTAATTAATACCAAAGAATTATAAAATTAGTTAAATAAATATTTCTCCTAATATCCTTATAAATTAAATATAAGATTAAAGTTCTCGCCTACCGTATTATGGTAAAATGTTCACAGATTATTTACGACCGGTTTCGATTTGAAAACTAGAAATGCATTGAATATAAAAAATAAAATGAAAATTGTAAAACAAGCAACAACTTTAATTTTTTTATATTTTAAACATTATTTAGATCATTGGAAATATTTAATAATTCTAGGAGTGTTAACCACTAAATTTATATATCTTTATGTTATTATGGTTCGTGCGGGCTTACACCCGTATGTATAAATGTTGTGCCGCGGCTGCAATGCAAATATGGTAAAATAAAACGATCGCATTCGGTTACGTAGGGCTTTTGCTCACGATTGTTACATATCTACATGTGAAACACACACACAAATGTGTCTACATAGTTCAATGTTACCTACAGTGATAAATACAGCCGTGTCTACGATACCGATTTAATAATAAAACACGTCTTGTTTTCCAGACAAAACTATCACCATTGTGGAACCGTGTCCGACGAAAACATCCGTATTGGCATTGGGCATCACGTGTATGCTGCTCATACTGATCTACGTGAGCACGGTGTTCTGTTATTACATGAAGAAATGGATGACTCCGAGGAAAATGATGGCATGAAGACGTCGACCGAATAAAAAAACACATTGCCTATACTCTTGTCAATAAGCCATGGTTAATAATAATATATATGTCCAGGATATTATTTTTTTTTTTTTTTAAAAAAAGGAATGAAACAAATACAAGAAAAAAAAATCAACAACGCGTAGGTACATACAAATTGTAGAATACGTGATATTACAGTAACCATACGAAATTTACGCGCTTACTATCGCACATATACAAACGCATACAAAGCTATACCTAATACTATTATTTTTATTATACTATCATTTGTACCACCGCTCATGTAAATCATATCGATTGGCGTACAAAAATAATATACCCATCGAATAAATTATATACATTTATTATGCTTAGAGACATAATATTTTGATATATTTTACCTGTACGACGAAAAATTTAATTTATATAAAAGCTAATGTAAATTTTAGCTCGGTGACGAGCTTTGATTTTTTTTTTTTTGTACATACAATTTAACGATTCATAGGATAATGATATCATTATTATACCTGTGTACTAAAATATTTGTAATAGTTTAAGTTTAATTTTGTGCCTATTGGAATTTTTCGCACATTTTCCATAAAGTATAATTATTTATTTTGAAATAATGATAATACGTCCGTGCATTTCCCGGTACGATTATTATTATATCATAATTATAATACTAAAATGTTGTTCGTCATACCCATACAAGCACGTGTACGCGCACAATAGCGCATTGGTGTGCATACAAAGTATATACTTGTCATGAAGATGAGAAACTTGATTTCATATGATAACATGTTATCGTTTTTGTGATAAAACGATATACATTTAGCATTTAGGAAAACATTAAGAAATTAAACTTGAATTAAGTTTTTCCTCTTCTTGATGAGTATCACTTCATTTTAAATGTAAAAATATATTAGATTATATTTTAATATAATGCCTCAACCTAGGCGCTCTCTACAAAGCCTAATATTATTTATTTTCAAATTTATATACAGTTTTCAAGAAAAAAAAAATTATTAAAAGGTAAAAAAAAAATAAATTACCAATTAACAATAATTTATTTTCAAAAAAATTAACATTAGATAGAAGAATATTGTATGATTAAGTTAATTTATATACCTAAATTATTTTATTAATTTATAAAAAACGTAGACTTAATTATAGATAAGCTATCATGTATTTTTTTAAATGTATTTTATTATATAGACAAAAAATATTAATGAAATACACAAATTGTGTTTTTTTATTAAAACCTGTATCAACTAAATGGAATTATCTGATAAATATGGTTATCGATGATAATTTATCCATCCTCTACATTTATAACTATAAAATACTAAAAAATTGAGTCACCAGGTGCTCGTGGATGATTTATTTTAGACATAAACAAAAAAATTTTAAATTAATAAAACGAAACAGTAATTAAAATAAAAAGCTATACTAATAAGAATAATAATTTAAATTTTAGACCAGAGAAAAAAAAAAGAAAAAAAAGTCTCCAGAAAAATATTTATTAACAAAATATAATTTATAATTTATAGTTATATTTAGTGTTGGTTATTTAATTAAAAAATGAGAAAATAATGATAGGCTATTAATTAAAATTATTTATAAATAGTATTTACATTATAGAGAATTTTTAAAAATTGTATTGCTTTAAAAAAATCATTATTTAAAATGTAAAAATAAATAAATTAGATTGAAACCACTATTTTTTTAAATTAAAAATAATAGCTTATAGACCATTATTTTTGTTGATGTAAACATTAATCAGTTATATAATCAGCAGCTAAGGTGTAAGTTATAAAAAACATAAAATTATAAATGATTGAACAAATGAACAATAACAAAACTACAAAACATGTTTATTTAAATTTACATTCAAAGTTTGTATAAAAATATAATTTAATTAATAATTGAAAATTATTTTTAATTAAATATTTATGTTGCCAAAGGATTTGCATGTATTGTAATGTACTGGATTTTCACATCGGTCAAAGGTTTAAAATTTTTTGAATTCACTGGTAGTTTTTCTAATTCATCTAAAGCTTCAAAGCCATCAATAACTCTAAACATAAAAACCATATTAACTTACAATTTGCATTGAAAAAAGTATAACTAAGATTTTGTTATATATAATCTAAACCACAAAAACTGGTTATGATTAAATGTTGTTTAGGAAATAACACAAATTCTTAGCGAATAACAATGAAATATATTAATAATTTTTATTATTATTGAAGAATCTATAACATAAATATGAACATTCATATTTTCAGTAATATTTTAATTACACCTACTTAATTTTTTTTAATCTGATCAATATATATATATATATATATTAACAAATTTATTTTTATTTTTTTATACTGTATACAGGTTAGGGCGAGCCTTTTTTATCTGGCCTGTCCAACATTTCCAAATCATATCATACAATTTTAAAGTTTATCGTCTATACTCTATATTCTATAATTTATATGTATAAACTATATTCTATCTTATCGATATAATAATCGTTATCTGGGATTGAACATTGTTGTTTGTAACAACCTAAAAAAAAAGTCATTTAAAATTTAAATGACCATTTTTATTTTTTTGTTTTCTTTTAATTTTCTAAAAATTGGACCTCTAATAGCTTAAAGTTGCCCATCCCTGCTTTATACAGTCAAAATTACAATATACCTAAGGCCCTGATGTATAAAGTATATTTATAAAAATAATTTTATTATTTACAATAACAAATTAAAAAAATTATTTAATTTAACTTATATCTTTATTTATATTAATTTATATTTTAAGTAAAAATATATATTAAAAAAATAATTAAAGTATACTATCACTTTGACTTAGAACTTAGAATTATTTTCAATAAATTGTCATAAAATAAGTATAATAAAATATAATAATATCACTTCTTTAAGAAATAAATGGAATTACAAATTGAACATTTAAATATTTTAAGAGTATTTTTTTTAAATTGATGAAAGTCTCATTTCCTTTAGGTATAATGAAGTAGGTGATTTAGAAGTAAAAATCTTAATTGTAAGTATTTTACAAAATTATAATAGATTAGAAAAAAATTACCGTACAAAAATATTATTGGATAGTAATTTATAGAATCATTATACAAACATTTTTGATCAATGATAGAATTCTATATTTTTAATATGTTTCATTAATTCCAAAAAGTTATAAGTCTAACTAGTATAATTAGTTACTATATGATTATTATTGCACTAACATAAGTATTTTAGATTATTTTTAGTAAAAAGATTTGCAGCATAGATGAGAAACTAACTTTGGAACTTAATATTACAGTAAATACTACATTTTTACCATAAAAACTCAAATTTACACAATTATTAGCCTTATATTACCTTCCAAATATTGTGTATTTTAAATCAAGATTAGGTTGTGCCGCATAGGTAATAAAAAACTGGCTACTATTAGTGTTTGGACCATTATTTGCCATTGATACAGTTCCTCGTTCCTTATGCTAGAATTGAAAATAAAATGTTAAGAATTAAATAGTAAACAACCTAAAATTAAATTACTTTTAAATTTTCTTTAAACTCATCTTCAAACTTACGACCCCATATTGATGAACCTCCTTTACCAGTATGTGTTGGATCACCAGTTTGTACAATGAATCCTTTAATATTTCGGTGAAACAAACATCCGTTATATTGGTCACTGGCGCATAATGCCAAGAAGTTCTAATAGTAAATAATAATGTAAATAATAGCACTGAAAATTAAAAAAAAAATAGCTTATACTTACCTCTGCTGTTTTTGGACATTCTTCACAGAATACTTCAATTTTTATGTCGCCAACATCAGTATGTAAAGTGACTGACTGGTGAAAAAGAATAACAAATTAAAAGACATAATTTTTATTGGCAAGTTAACAAATAATTATATGATTTAATATTATATTTTTACCATATCATGTATATTATTATTACAAAGGCTCTGAAGTTAATGTACTAAAAAAGATTTAAATTTATTATATTATTAAAGTAAAAAAAAAAAAAACAAATAAAATTGTACTTAACAATTATAGTAAACTTATTTATTTACTAAATTAACTAAAATGAAAAATGTTTAAGTATTTTTTATCAAGACATATTACAAAATATTTTCAAATAAAAATTCATATGAATACTGAAATAGCAGTTTTAATCTAATTTTCCAAGAGCCTACAATTTTCAAAATTTAAAAACATTTTATTTGAACAATTTTTAATTTTATTTTTTAATACACAATTATGTATCTATCCTTAAAAATAATTGCGCAGCATGATAAATGATTTTGTTAAGTTCATATATTCAAATGATCTTCAATTTAAGGATAACAAGTTGTGCAACTCCTGCATCATCTTATCAAACAATATTTCCACCAAATCCAATACAGTCGACAGAGCATAAAATAATATTTATTATTATTATATTATTCTGACATATTTAATAACTTAGACAGCCTCTCTGTTTTATGCCATATATATAAAAAAAAAATTAAATCATGTGAATAATATTTAAAAGTATCAAAATTTTATTATACATGAAGAAAATCAATAAAATTATAATCAAATCTAAAAAATGCCAAAAATTTGATAAAGTTACATTAAACATTTTTAGATTTTAATTTGGTCTTACATTGAACACATCTATAATCTACTTAGCAATAAATCCAAATAATAAAAAAAAAAAAGTTTTCACTAGTCTTACAAAAGTCTACAAGAAATTCCAAAACCTAATTATTACTTGTACCTATAATAAATAATATTTACTTAGGAAACAGAAAGAATTTTGTAGTTATGATTAAAAGTATAAGATAAATGGTTATGGTCTGATTATATTTTTAATATATTTATAATAATATTTAACATATATTATGTACTGAATTGAAATAAAATGTATTGATAGAACTATTAGAATTGTTAACTGGATTGGTAATTTCTGTATTATCGAACATTAGAAATTAATACATTAAAACATAGCTTAAAAACAAATAAAATTATAATATCTATACATAAAAATTGTATTTCATTTATACATATCTACAAAGCAAGCCAAACTAAAAATGTGATCACTCGAAAATTACTACAAACTAGACAGCGATTACTTACCATAGTTTGTTGAAGATAAAGTCAATTTTCGTATACCAGATGAACTGAAAAACAAAATGTCTGTTATTTGTACAATCATAAATGTAAGCATAGGCTGTAGAATAATGGAAATAAAAACAGTACCGAAAAAATTAAATCGCAACTGCAATTATAATATTTAATATTTAAACGATAGAATGTTTTAACGTTTTTAACCAGTTAGTCGTTAATATTCGAAATATATCAATATTTAAACAATACGCATTAAATTCGTTTAAGGCTTTGACAGCATGTATTACATTAAACTTTAAATGATTTTAAATCATCGTTATCACGAATTATCTGTTATCCATAATTTTAAATATTATAAATCTATGCTATCACTCAGTTCACAACAATAACATCAACAATAATCAATTTATATGATAAGGTGTACAATAAATTATAAATACAGTAGAGCCTCAATAGTCTGGACGAATTCAGACTGCGCATCGTCTGAATTAAAGGCTGATTTACACGTTACCAGTCAGCGTACTATAAAAAAAAAAAATAGTTAAAGACGCCAGTAACTGAATGCCAGCGGCTGGCAACGTCTAAACATAATCTGCCAGCAACCAAAGAAAGCTAGTGGTGCCCAACAGATGGCATTGTCGGTAAAACAAATATTTTTGGTTTGCTGGTACGTTTCCTACCCCTTTCCATAACATCATCACAACAAAATCAGCCAACTATCATCGTGTAAACAGCAATACGCGTCAACTACTGGATTACCTATAGCAGTGATATAATATTTGTTTCTGATTTTCCATATTCCTTTTTAACCATCCAATGTCTTAACCAAACTTGTTTTTTCTTTGATTTCTCGTCACATATTTCCAACAGCTCATCACACAATACTGTAGTAATAGCAAGGGCGGAACTAGGGGGAGGAAGACAGGGATTAATACCCGGGCGTAAAATTTTACTGTGTAATTTTTATAGTATATGTAAGATACAGTAAATATATTTTTTTCTTCTTTAATGATAACGTGTTTAAAACTCAATAAGTATGATTGTATGCTAATTATTAGAAAAAATTATAGGGAACGGTATTTGACTCTCTGTTTATGATAGGGCGTGATTTTAACATTTTTCCCGGGTGTAAAATTCCTAGTTCCGCTTCTGGGTAATAGAACACATTGCTTTTTTTAATGCACTGTTCTGTTGTTTTTGCCATAAGGATATTAAAGTAGTATAAAAATGTTCATAATTTATACTAAACAAGTTAACGTGTGCACTACTCAGTACTCGAATTGATAAAACACTACAACCACTGGTTAATAACTAAACTAGTAGCTGGTGTCGCGTTAATGATTTTTGACAGTGACCTGCCAATTTCAGTTGCCAAACGCTAGTGACCCATAGATAATAAAGATCTTTTTAGTTTTATCACTCTATGAGTGACCATCCAGTTATCATGCCAGCGATGATTGCAGTTATCAGCAACTGATAAGGTGTAAATCAGCCTAAAGCCGGGTTCACACTATTGCAATAATTTGCATTGTAGTCTTGCTTGCAACACATATCATGCAAGAATACCGCAAATAGACCTTAAGAATTTGAAACAAATTTTTTTTCTTTATTGTTTTGAACACGAAATGTGTTGATTTTTTAACACTAAACAAAAGTCAGAAATGTATTAACCATCGTGAAACGTAAACGGCTGCACAACACTTGACGTCTTTCGTGTTCGGCGCAGCTCGTGGAGATTCTGTGGAAAAAGTTCAAAAACGGTTTCTGAATCCAAGATCTAGTCGTGCAACCCTTTATTCAATCGCCGTTGTCGTGACCGCTTTGCACTTGTCTGCGTGAGCGCCGCCGGCGTTGCCGTACCGGCGCGGACTGCCGCTGTTGCGTAACATGGGTTCGAGCTAGTCAGTGGGTGTTGCGGCGTCATGGGGGGTACACCGGTCGAGCGATTGTCCGAATTCGTAATCGTGGCGGTGGTGGCCGCACGTCCGTCGGCCCCGGGGACAACGCGTACCGGTGGCCGATGCACGGACTCCTGTACCCGGCGTTCCCGGTTGCGCGACATCCGGTGCTGCGTCTGCTTGTCCGCGGGCGATTTGGCCCACGCGACATCGATGCGCACGCCCGTGGCCACGTCCTGGGATCCGTTTAGCGCGTACATGGCCGACTGCGCGTCCTCACGCCGCTCGAAGTGCACGAACGCGTGGTTCTTCAGAATCTTCACGCGCTCCACGGCCCCGTACCGACTGAACTTCCGAGCCAGCACGCGTTCATCAAGCACGCCGCCGTACTGCCTGACGAAGAGCATGCGCACCTTTGGCGTCGTGATCGCGTCCGGCCGCGGTTTCGGGTCTGCCCAGTCCACGACCGTTTTGCACCCGAACAACTTATGTTGCGACAACGTCCGCTTAGCGTCCGCTGCCGCGGCCGCCGACTCGTAGTCCAAGAAGCAGAAGCCCCGGTGCATCGACGGGTTTTCGAAACTCTTGAACGTGATCACGCGCACCAGACGGCCGCGCGTTATGCGGTTCACCTCGTCAATTATCTCCTGCTTCGACTTCGCCTTCGGCAGATCGCCTACGAACAACCTGCATCTGTGCCCGCCGTCCACGTTGGCCAAACGTCTTACTGAACTATCCGTCATCTTGCCCGAATTATTCGGTACCGTCCTCGTCGTCGCGGGCGCAACCTGTACTTTTCTTCCGTTCACGGCGAGATTCAACGCGTGCTTTGTGTTATCGGTCGTTTGGTTATTATTGTTCAACTTCTTTCCGTCCATAGTGCTTCGACGTCGTGTAGAACAGTTCAACTATTGTTTCGTACTTGTTTTACTCTCGTTGTAACCACGCACTACGGATTATGTTATATTGATTTTGTATACATAGCCAGCCAGCTAATAACACAGCACTGTTTGTAATCTGGTTGTATAATGATTTGTTTTTGGTTAATTCAGCTAATAATTTTTGTATTATATATACTCGTATATATATCTTATTGTATACAAGCATACATTTTTTTTTCGATTACCTTAAAAACGTTTTCATTTTCCAATAACTATACTTCTAAATTTTTAATGTGTATTCGATAATTATTCAAAAATCATGAATTGCTGTACTATAAAAGCACTATTACTTTATAACTTCTAATAGTTATGTATTAATAATTGTTAAAAGTAATTCTAATTAATTTCAACGAAAACCATATGAACGAAATACATAACGTATTGTAATATTATAATATTATATTAAAATGCCATATAAATGAAAACACATGTTTTTTTTTTTATTAAAGAAACATAAAGAAAAAAAAGCGTACATTTACATTGTTTTGTTTAATAAAGTTTCTACAAATTTATAATCCTTTGTAAAATTAAACCATTGTTGTAGTGTCACAGAAGATAATTTTGAATTTGAATCGTCATCTTTCCAGGTGCCAGTTTAAACATTATTCATGGGTTTAAACGAATATGACGACTCATTTAAAAATGTAATTTTAAGGACTATCGTTCATTGAAGTCATTTTGAAGTTATTTTACAATTTATTTATTTTATTTTTTTTTTTTGTGAATAAAGCATAATCGTAGAAATTGTATTTTGTAAATGTTAATCGTAATTTTGAGTGTTAGATATTATTAAATTAATTTGTTAAATCACTTTTTTCGAATCCAAATAATTTGTCACCCATTTATGCAAAACATGTGTATCGTTAAAGTTTCTCACTCATTTATGACGGGTTGTATTAACTCCAGAAGCCCGTCACAAAATACGGAATACTAAACAAGCTAAATTAATTATTGTACATGTAATAACATATACACGAATAATACAATTATTATATATGTAACAACAATGTATTATAAGATTCGTTGAATATATTTTAATCATATATTGTAGTTATGTTAGTGATGTCATTATCATATATTGTAGTTAATGACATCACTAACATAAGTAGTCCATAAATAGTTTTATTGCATCGTATCAGTTTCCTAATTATTTTTCTAAAAAACAAAATACACATGATGGTTATATTATTATTACAAATAGGTGAAGATTTTCTTTACCTATTCTTACTGAAATCTAATTATTTTTATATTTTATGAAATTTATCAAAATAAAAATCAGAAATTTTAATAATAAAGTGATTTATTTTTATGATCATTGTTTTAAATTAATATTTTCATCACATTATGGATGATGAAATTTTAATAGAAAAACTTCATCAGTACGAAGAACTATATAATATGAC
The DNA here is from genome assembly GCA_034509805.1 of Sipha maydis. Lineage (NCBI taxonomy): Eukaryota > Metazoa > Arthropoda > Insecta > Hemiptera > Aphididae > Sipha > Sipha maydis. The sequence continues at coordinate 242,778 of JASXSY010000461.1, forward strand.
TCACAAAAAGTATAGTGATAACCAACATAAATATGTAATATGGGCAAAATTCGGTAAAGACTTGAACACAACAGGTAAATGTAACTTCGTAATTTGAATACTAATTTCGTTTATTTCATTATTTACACTGATAATTGTTTTAAAAATACTGATATTAAAATAAACGTACATATTTATAATGGATATGATAAGAATATAATATAGATAGAACATGGGTATTTATTAAAAATATATTTTTAATTTTTATACAAACTTATATCTTTGCCATGACAATGATCCACTATCAGAATTGAGAAAAGTTTTGTATGTTTCACGTACAGAAAACGCAGAAATGTTTGCATTTCCTCCTTGCCTTGGTAGATTTGACCATTTAGGTTCTCCTTCGACAGGGTCTACATTTTGTACCATCATTATATTATCTTTGATATAATTATGTAAAATACATGTCGTTAATATTACTTTGTCTACGTTCTCAGGAAGTAAATTTATACTTCTAAAATAAATTCTAAATTTGTGAACTATATTTTCAAATGCATTTTCTGATACACGACGAGCTCGTGACAGTCTATAATTAAAAACTTGTTTTTCTATGTCTCTATTTATCGTTGAGCCAGGGTAAGGTCTAAGTAGATAAGATTTTAACGGAAATGCCTAATCTCCAACAATTACAAAAGGCGCAGGACATCCAGTACCAGGCAGGTTTCTTTCTTTCGGTACGTTTAATTGATTTTTTTTCAAGAGCTTTCTCAAAATTAGAATTAGTGAAAATCTCACCGTCACTATTCTTCCCGTAAGAAGCCATATCAACGTCATTGAATTTATAATTCGCATCTACAAGCGCCATCAACACAATAGAAAATGTCCTTTTGTAATTGAAAAACTGTGAACCACTATTTGGCGGTGCGAAAATCTCCACATGTTTCCCGCCGAGTGCTTCCAAACAATTTGGAAAATTCCATGTATTTCAGAAATCATTTCCAATTTTTTCCCAGTCGTCTACTTTTGGTAGTGGCATTACTTCAAACATTAAATTATCTATTATGTCCTCACAAACATCTTTGATTATGTTATGAACAGTGGAGTGTCCAAAGCGACGTTGACGCGATTTAGAAAAATAGTTGCCAAGTAAAATATCGTACGACCTGACGTCATGAGTTCTGCACACTATAGGCGATGTTTCGGCAATTGCTCAGTAGTCAGTAGCAATCATGTCATCTTCTGAAGATGATGAGTTTTGTATTGTGTCATATTGGTATCGACACCGTAAAATTAAAAAGAAAAGGAAATATTGAATACATCCATACATACAGAATAATATTAATTGTCGAATATTTGTTGCCGCTATTATATTTATTTTTTTATTTTATTTATTTATAGGTATTTTGAAGTTATGTAAGCATGGATATTGCTCTACAGCTTCAACTAGTTTTATAGATAAGATTTCTTCTTTTGTTTTTGCCATATTGTCAGAGATATTTGCCAAATAATAATATAATTAATTATGTTATTACAAAAAGTAATGTGGTTGACTAGGCAACTTTTATCAAAGCGACTGACAGCACTAGTCGCGCGCGATTAGTTGCTTTCGGGTCGCGTTGCAGTCACGTCACATCGCGTCAGTGGGAGGTCTCCGATATATTAACCCGTGTTTTATTAAACAAACGATTATCGCGTTGTGTTGCGTCGCCCTAGTGTGACGAGGGCCTAAATGCAATAGTTTTGTAAGTTACCAGTTGCTAAAAATCTAAAAAAAACAAATAAATATGGAAATTTAATTAAATATTGTATTAATAATAAACTGAGTGATGAATGTATTGATTTTACAATGTTTTTATTTGTCTGAATACAACTTTTCTATCCGAAAAAGTGCTCCGATAATAAGATAATTATAATAATTATTATAAGCATATATTGTACACAATGTATATAAATATTATTATATCATAATATTCACAGGGTAAATATGTAAATATAGATGGATCTCACTCAGATATCAGCTTAGAAAGACTTTAAAAAGAAAAAACAAAAAGTGGACAAGCAGTTGAGAATCAAAAGAAATGGAAGTATGAAGATTGTATGTCTTTTATAATACCATTTTTTAAAGAACGAGACACGCTATCTTACATAGCATCTTCGGAAACTGAAAGTGAAAAGTCGAATGACGAAGAAATTGTCCATCAAAACAACAGATTTACAGAAAAAGATACTTTTAACGAGGAAGTGGAAAGTGAACAAGAAATTACACAAAAACGCAGTAAGATTATGAAATCGTTAACGGAAAAAATCAAATCTCCAAAAAAATTAAAAATGCTAGCTTAGCTCCATATTATTCCAGAAACATAAACAAACCAGAAACCGCGTCATATGTTTTAATAAAATATATATTGAACAGCGAAAATGATGAACCAAAGGCAGTATCTTATGCGCATCCAATCGACACATTTTTCCAGGGGTTGGCTGCTACTGTCAAAACATTTTCGCCAGAATACCAACACATGGCAAAAAACAAATTGTTTGCGATAGTTTCTAACTTAGAGCGGACACAATTGCAAAATAAAACATTGAATAATCAAATCCAGCACCAAGAGATCCTCCAACTACCTACGTTTGCTCTAACTCATCTAGTACATCTACAATGTCAGTTCCCGGTTTTCAAAATATGCTACCGTATGATAACAGACAATTTATGAGACAGGGGCACCATCAAATTACAACATGCAATACGTTTAAACGCCAACACCATCTCCTTCTTCTAGACCACCATCATCATCATCAGCTGCTCAACAGTGTAATGAAAACTTCAATTCAGAAATAAATTTTTAATTAGATAAAAAGCTACATAAAGGTAGCAAGATATGTACCTATCTAATTTTTTAGTTAATATAATAGTTAATTATATTTCGTATCAATAAAAATGTAAAGTAAATATATATATATTTTTTAAAATAAGTTTATAATATGATGTTATTTTATAAGCGTGTAATTTTATATTTACCTTAAACACACCATTAACTTTTCCGCGGCACTAATAACTTCTCGAAAAATTGTATTTTGTTTTGTGATTTTACGATCGATTTTAGATAATAAAACATAAAATTGATGCTGTGACATTCTAAAATATTTGTAAAATGAAGTTTTTTCATCTTTTAAATCATTGAATAGACTCTATTCAATAGAGTATGATAATCCCTAAATTTCTTTCTTTTCATGAACATTTCTCGTACCCATGTTCTTCTACGTTGTTTATTATTGCTGTTCTCTTCTTCGTCGTCCAAAATTAAGACAATCATCGCAAGTTGTTTTTTATTGGATTTAGGCATGATAGATATTAAAAATTTAAAAAATTTATTGCAAAAAAAAATAAACACGTTGAACCAGAGTACTACCGCCCATTGATGTCATTTCAGTGACGTTACCGATAGATGTGAATGTATTCTATTTTTTACGTGATGTTGCCGGTCTGTGACGTGACGGTGACGTTCCGTATAGTGTGAATCGACCTTTAGATTTTTATTTCCGCTACCTATATATTTATTGCACTATTTTACAAAAATAAAAATGATGGAATTGTTTTTGTTGATAACAATATTTTATAGATTAAATAGATTCCGGGAATTCCGAGTAAACCACATAAGTTCATTGTATTTACGAACGAATGGATTTATATGTCGTCCGGATTACCGTGTTCGCCGGATTATCGGGGGTTTGGACTATCGAGGCTCAACTGTATTAATATCGCAATTACGGACTAAGTTATACACGAGGTGTATTGATACATAATTATATATATATAAATGTATCAATACACCTTGGATATACAATATAAATTAATAATAAATCAATTTATAGAAAAATATGTCTTATTATTAAATTTAATACTGTAATTTTTTTTTATTTGTTAAAAATGTATATGATAAACAAATTATTTAGTTACGAAAAGAAATATTAAGTTTTGGAATTAAATTTGAAGAATGATATTAATAGTTAAGAGTATGAATTATTTAAATTAAAAAGGGATAATAAATACTTAATTCTTATAGTTTCGAACACTGTTAGTGATCCATTTAAAACAAGAGCCACGCATACTTATTTTTTGAATTATTAGTGGGACAATGTGGCTGGGAATTGAAAATTCAAATTTTCAATCTTATTTTTAATGCAAACACCATTTTGATATTATTTGGCTAAAAACTTTGAGCTGAAATTCTTATATGAAACCTTACATGTACTGTAAAGCAGGCATGTCAATCTCAAATTATCAGGTGGGCCAAATATGTTGAAAAGTTTAATACACTTTTTTTGAATTTTTTAAAATCATTAACTTTTATTTAAGAAAAAACGTAAAGAAAATTATCAACAAATGTTGAAATACTGAAATCATGAACTATGAAAAATATTTTTGTGATTGTGATGATTATTCAGTTAATATATTATAAAAAACATTAATATGTTCGTAATAATACATAATTTACCGTTAGTGTCGTTAGTGGTTGCCCGAACTAATACTTTTATGGGAGCGTCTTTAATATCTATATTAATATTTTATAAATTTAAATGTGTAGAAAGAAAACATAAAGACCTTTTTATCTTCTCGTGCGTTGGTTATCCTTATAATTATTAACAGTACAATTTAACGTATTTTATTTTTAATGTCATATCTTGTGAAACACATGTTCATTATTATAGAAAAATTATTTAAAAATAAATTATTGGACACTTAATTCGTGGTAATATATAAGGATGAGTTCGTATAGCAAAATAAAATAGTATCATGTTAGATCATACTCCAGTTATCAATCACGTTGAACAACTTTCTCTGACTTGAAGATTTTTTGATATTAAGGAAATGTGCACTAAAGAACATTTTATAAAATTTGAACCAATAGTCGACTCTTCTGGCAAAGTAATGTGTGAATCTATGATTGTTGAAAAACTATGAACTAGAACTAAACGAATATAGAGGTTAGGGATACTAAAATGGGACAAATATGAAGAGCAAAAATAAAGGCGTTCAAGCACAAATATTATGAACAAAATCTTGTCATTTATTAATTATAACAAATTACATAATACTTCATCAAATTTATAGGCCGTTTTAAGAATTATAATGACTATTCGAGTAACAACTGTAAGCTTTTTTTATGTGGAAAAATAAAAAATAATAATATAATGACGTGTTTATTAAAAAAGAAAAGCATTTTATATTTTAATAATTCTTGTCATATTATATCAAGCCGTAAATGTAAATTGTACATACAAACAGTGGCGTGGCGATGGGGCATTCGAGAGGCGGCCGCCTCTCAGTTTTTTGGGGGTTGGTGGGTATCACTGGGTGGGTGGGTAATCATTTACATGCATAATTAAGAATTTAGGTGAATAATATACAAAAAGATATTTTAATATTGATATAAACAAATGTCGGTATTCAGTAGCCATTTACTGGATATTCTATTATACTTGCCTCTGAAAATTTTTGAGTTCGCTACGCCACTGCATACAAAATATGTTGTTAAGTTTTCTTTCCCAAAAGTTTTGGTTTTCGGGACTTTGTTCATATTATGCGCTCTTAAAAAATCTTCTGCCCCAAAGTTGCTTATGGACAAACGGAAATTAAAGCTGCAAATTCTATTGTGGGGTCGTGAGGGTGTTAAAATTTACTTGATTAAATTGAAGAAAATATCAAAATTTATATTTCACAACTCAAAGAGTGTTAATTAGGGATGAAAATATGCAAAAAGTCGGATGGTGAGGTTTGAAAAAATATCATAACCTTAGTATTGTTGTTTATCAATCTTTAACAATAAGTATATTATAGGTAATAATAGTATTAAATACTAAATACGAAATATTAAATATTGAATACGAAATTTTCATGGGGAGGTCCTTTTCGCAGTGAATAGTCCGGCGGCATAGCGGTCATGGCGAAATGTCCTAGACTCATTATCGTATTATCTCGAACAATGTTTCAATACAAACCCGTGTAGAACGGTTTATATTATTTTGATATGCGTAACTATATTAATACATTGGGAAATACGTCGTATGCATGCTGTGGCCTGATTCATTAGATTTTAAATTTGTTTTTTAGGTTAGGGTCAGACTTGGGTAAAATACTTTTAAAAAATATTTTGAATAAATACTCGAATACTTACAAAAAATAGTATTTCAAATATGTATTTAAATACTTAATATACATTTTATTCCGAATACTTTTATAATACTTCTAGTTTTTCATGCTATAAAAATTATAGATGTCATGAGAAATATTTGAAATTTTGACTAAATATATATTATTTTATTGTATTTTCATATTATATAACTGTTACAGTTTATGATTTACAACAATAATAAATATCTGATATAAGCTTATATAAGATACGATGGAAAAGTAATGAAATCAATTAAAAAAAGAGATGATTTAACGTTTAAAGAGTAATAAAAAAAATGTATTCAGAATAATTGTTGTAAATATCCAAAATACTTTACTGAATACTTTCAAAAAAAGAATTTAAAAAGTATTCGAAATACTAACCAAGTCTGGTTAGGGTAAATGAAATGTCGGTTCTCGTCTTTTTATAGCTAAATTGTATAATATTTTTAATATTTTTAATTAATATTTTTCTAGAAATGTTAACACTGTTAATAATTATTAAAAACACTTGTATATTAATTTGTGTTAAAAGCTATATTACATTGACGTTATAATCATGTAGTTTTTGTGTCATCAACAGTGTTATATAGGTATATATAGTGTATTATACACATAATAATATAATAATTAAAATCCATTACATTTATATTATCAATGGTTAAATTAAGTTTACGTACATCTTGTACTGTGGTAAATAAACAAGTTTCATTTTAACTTAAAGATTTAATAAAATAATTTAGATACAAAGTCAAAAATATATTTAAATACAATAAAATATGCTAAATTTGAAATAAATAATTATGAATTTATTCATACAAAATAAGATAAATATTACGTTAAAAATAGAATAAAAAGGAATTTTAAGTTATAAAAATATTTAAATAGGTATCAAGTATTACTTAGTACGTGATTTGTGTCGTCTTTGTGCCAGCTGACTTAATACAACTGGTCCAAGGTTAGGAGTTGCAGGAGATTGACTGATGAATCGATAAGTAGCCTTCATTGCTCCCTGAAATCAAAATAGAAAATATTAAAATACACGAAGAAATGTCAGATTGATTCGCTAACATTTATTTTATATGCTTCCTGCAACTGTATCTGATGTGTCGGCAGCTTGTTTCTATTCAAAATCCACGGGCTTAATAGAATTTGGCTAGCTGTTGGTCTTTGATAAGGATCTACGTGCAATAACTTTTTCACCAAATCCTGGGAAATACATTTTATTTGAGATATACAGATATACAATTGTTAATGAGTACCACAATTGCACCTTAGCTTCAGTCGAAACTACTATCCAGTTTCCTGACTTTAAATCTAAACTGCTGTTGCCAATGCGATTTAATATTTCAGTTGGTATATCATCGAGGTCTGTAGTAAATGGTGTTTGTCTAGATAGAACATCAAATATTAATGAATTACATTCAGAAATATGGATTTAATAAGACTAACCCAGCTAGTAACGTAAACATTAGTACACCTAATGACCAGATATCACAAGCCGCATCATAACCTTGTCTTTTCAACACTTCAGGAGCTACAAAATTGGCAGTGTAACATGGTGTCATTAAAAGCCCATTCTTTGCACGTAACTGTTTAGCGAAACCAAAATCACATATTCTTAAAGCATCGGGTGATGCACTATCAGTTGCATAAAGAATGTGTGATGGTTTTAGATCTCTATGTACAACCTAAGATTAAAATTAAATAATTGTTAGAATATATATATAAAACTTTTTATGAATTTATTTCCAATTAACAAATCAACAAATAATAACTAACGCCATTTTTATGTAAATAACATATAACTGAAGTGATAACTTGCATTATACTACTAGCCTCTCTTTCTGAGTAGTATTTTAGCTTATGAAGTCGGTCAAACAATCCTCCACCTCTCATATATTCCATTATTAAATAAATAGACTTATCATCTTCATAAACCTATGGTAAGAAAAATTTTAGGTTAATATTTACTAAATAACTAAATAGATTTAAAAAAAGTAATATATTTTTTTTTAATACATCTCTCAACGTAATTATGTTATTGTGGTTTCCATATCGTAGAAGAATTTCAACTTCTTCTTGATAGTCTTTTTTCGATTTATCAATTATCTATAAACATTTAAATAAAAATTGAATAACCAAGCAAAAAATTATATGAAAGGCAAATATAATTACCTTAACTGCATATTCAATACGAGTTGTTTTATGAATACATAATCTATAAGAAGAATAACTACCACGGCCAATTTCTTGTTTTAGTTTATATTCATCAGCAACATTTCTTTTAGCGTATGATAACTAATTATCAATATTCATAAAAATTAATAATTTATAGTAACATTGCTTACATTTTTTATATGTTTTAGAAAATAAGGAGTAAATTGATTAAATACCTTGGAGTATGGTTCAGTTACTTTAGTTGGCAAGTATGACGTTTGTTGAAGATTAACATTGTTTTCCTCTACCATTAAACAAGGAGCAACAAAGCTGAATCCTCGAAATAGTTCATGCGCATTTGCACTAGGCGGAACACATGGCGAATCTAAAAATAATAGTTTTATTGACATATTTAATTTAAAAAAAAAAATTCAATTGAAACCTTTTGGTGTTTTAGAAGTGAATTCACTATCAAAATAAAATACATCATCAGCCCTGATAACAGCTGGCTTAAACGGTGGATGAATTTCTTTATGATATAATTTTTCCCAATTGATTGATGCAAAAAATGCATGATCTTTTAATTCTTGAATACCGGCTAACATTTTACAAATAATTATAATAACTATCTTTATACTTCATACTTTCATGGATATTAAGCAGATGAAAATTAATCTTTTATTTTATTCCTTACATGCTCCTAAACGATTACTAGGATTTCTTTTGAAAAGTACACGTAACAAAGCTTGTGCTTCACGAGACAAAAATTGTGGCATACCAAGTTTTGCACGCAATATCTGAGACATAGTTTCTTTTCGATTAGTTCCTTGGAAGGGTAATGATCCAGTAAGCATTTCGTACTAATAAAGAAAAAAATAAGAATTATTATATTTATATTAATTTTAATCAGATTTACCATCAAAACTCCAAATGACCACCAGTCTGCTACAAAAGAATGACCTTTACGATTTACCACTTCAGGAGCCATGAACTCAACAGTTCCACAAAATGAATATGCTTTTTGATCATCTAATGATAATTTGCTCAATCCAAAATCAGTTAAGGATATATGACCATCAGCATCTAACAATATACTAGTGCAAAATATAGTTTAATTATATATTTTTAATCATTCTCTTAAAAAATAAATACTAAGGAATTCAAAATTTTTATTTACTTTTCAGGTTTTAAATCTCTGTAAATGATTCCAATATTATGTATATGATCAAGAGCTAATGCTAATTCTGCTAAATAAAACTTAACATCATCTTCGGTAAACATGACCTTAAACATACACGTAATTATTGTTAATTAAAATTAAGAGAAAGTAGAATAATTAGAATCTTTCGAAATGTGGTTCTACAGAAGGATGCAAAAGTTAAGTTGGACTGGCAAGATAACTAACCAAGAAGTTTTAGAAATGGTCTTGAGACAAGATAATCATGGGAAAGTATAAAGAAAAGATGAAGTAAATGGGTCGATCATATTCTCAGATGCGGGAATTGGTTGAGGGAAAAATACCACATTGGAAGATCACGATAACAATACATGAGCCAAATTAAGAAAGGCCATGAATGTACTTCCTACCAAGAATAAAAGAGGAAGGCCAATGACAGAGAATCATGTTGCATACCAATTGTTAGATTGAAGACCACAGAAAAAGAAAATTAATATATTTCAGCCTAAACTTTTATTATAGTAATTAAATAATAACACATTTATAAATAGCTAAATGTTATATCAAGTACCTCTTTTGAAAGCCTTGTAAATAAATCTCCACCGCGTAAAAAATCTAGAATAAGATATAATTTGCCTTCAGTCTGAAATGCATAGTGTAATCGCACAATGAATGGATGTCGAACATCAACTAATATATTACGCTCTATTTTTGTTCTTATTCTATCCCTCACTAAAGTAATTTAAATAATGTTAAAACTATATCATTTTGATAAACTCAAATAAATAGTATACCTTTAAGAGTTGCTTTTTTTAATACTTTCATAGCATACAATGTTCCATTATCTGGGCCAATAATTTTTCGAACCAAAAAAACCTATAATAAATTTGAAATTAAAAATATATCTTATTAAAACAATACTTTAAAACTAACTTTTCCAAATGATCCTTGTCCAAGTACTTTTAATAATTCAAATTGTGATCGATCAGCTCTTTCGTGGCCCTCTTTAATAAGTTCTTTGAGTTCAATTTCATGATCACTATTTTCATCTGAATCGTTTTGATTTTCATCCTGATTGTTGTCTAACTCTTTCACAATTTTATCTTTTTTATCTGGTCTAATATCAATATTATTATGTAAACTCAAGGACTTTGATTGATTGAATAGTATTGGCTTTGAATTTGATGTACCAACAACCATGGTGTTTGTAGCCACCTGATTTTAAAATAATAAATAATAATATTTATGATACAAATAATTAAATTAATATGAATATAATAATCTTCTTCCTCTTCTTCTGCCTCGTTTTCCTTCCACCTATTTAGGATCGGCCACCTTTGTCCTACACCTCCACTTCACTCGGTCAATCACATCTCCTATGCACACATCGACAGCCCTCATGTCATTCTCCATAGTCTCCAACTTCTTTGGTCTTCCACTTTTCCCTTCAACGTTCATCTTCATAACCACTCTTACTGCATTCGTTTCCTCTCGCCTCATCACATGCCCAAACCATTTCAGTCTATTTTCTCTTATCTTGTCCACAATTGGCGCTACACCAACAATACCTCTCATGTATTCGTTCCTTATTCTATCTTCTCTTGTCACTCCACTCAACCATCTAAGCATTCTCATTTCCGCGACACTCATACTTTGTTCTATTCTCCTGTTAACCGCCCAACATTTTGAACCATACAGCATAGTTGGTCTCACTACACTTTTATAAAATTTACCTTTCAGCCTCATTGGAATTCTCTTATCGCATAACACGCCTGATTCTTCTCTCCATTTCATCCACCCGCACTTAATCCTATGTTTTACATCCATGTCAAAGTTTCAATTTTTTTGAACAAAATATCCTAAATATTTAAAGCTCTCGACTTCACCTATCACATCACCATCTATTGTCATTGGTCTCCTCATTTCTTCAAGTTCTTGGTCTCTTTGTCCAAAATCATACTCTATATACTCTGTTTTATTTCTACTAATTCTCAATCCCTTTTCTTCGAGGGCTAACCTCCACTCATTTATTTATAAATACGTCTATTTATTTTTCTTGTGCGTTTGGAGAATAGATCTAATGAATTATGTATCGATATTGAGTTGGCGTATGATTTCGTCGATAAAAATATATATAAATAAGGTTTGGTGAATTTTTCGTTATATCTGTAGCAAGACCAAATTAAAAATTAAAATTAAGTTAAAACGTCAAGTTCATAATATGAATATTAATATTAATATTATTAATTAAGTTAATTATTCCTTACTTTATTTTCAAACTAACTTTTAATTTAATAAGTTATTTTTTGAATGTATATACGTGTTAAATTCACATTAATTTTGTATGGAAATAAAAAATTAAGTTAAATTTTTATAAAAACTAATTTTTCAAATAATTTTGTTTATCTGAGAAATATTATTATAATATGTAGGTAATCGATATTCAACAAAGATCTCATATCAATGTCCGAAACTATACAGGGAATTCCTAAAATCATAAAATTTACAATTATTACTATATGAAAATAATTTAGGTTAGTCACTTAAAAATACAATAAATTATCGGTATTAAATTAATACTTAGTAGGTAGTAACTATTTATAGACAAGTACATAAACAATTAGTACTGACAACGCGATCCATTGATTTTGCCCACAATAAAATTTAAATTGGTAGAAAAGAGTTTTTTGATTTATTTTTTCTACAGGTACATTTTTTGAAAAATATAAATAAAATATTTGTTCAGAATATTTATTCAAATTTCTCGATCAAAACGTAGAATGTCGATGTTAGTTTTTTTTTTTTAAATTGCATCAAAATTTTTTATATATTATAGAACATTTTAACGATCTATAATTGAAGACTTTTAATAGATCTGAAAGCCTTGGATGGTTCATTTAACTATTATAACAAATATCGGTTGTATTATTTTTTGTGACAAATAATTGTTATTAACGTTTGGAAATGTAACTATTAAAAATGTGTATATGATCACCATATACGTTTAACTAAATATTTTAATTAAAGCGAGTAGAAAAAGAAATAGTAGATACAATTACAGGAAATGATTAGGAAGAAAGAATAGATTTCAAACTGAAGGGAATATTACTAGAATTAAGAAAATTTAAAAAATTAGTACGCTGTGTGGATAAGAATGGATAGTTAACGAGAAGATATGAAGAAAATCGCAAATAAATGAAAAGTTATGGTAAAGGAGTGAAAGGGGAGTAACTTATGGCCAAATCGAAGCTTAGAGTTGGAAATTAAAATTTTTCTAGGTATGATAAGATTATAAAACCACTTGTTAATTGGAATAGTAGTAGGTACTTAATAATATTCCCATACCAGGAGGCGAAATAGGGAGGAAGTTTTACCATTGGATGGGCCACATTTTTTAGACGCTTTTTTTCAGAATTATATAATTAAATGGAGTTATTGTCTAGTATCTTACAAATTAAGAGTAGACGATATTTTGTGCATTGATATTTTTACTTGTATTTACTTATATATGCTATAATAGTATTTTACGAATAGTTTTATGTTTATAGCTTTTAGACTTACGAATGCTGTTTGGGAACCACATTATGAGAATAATAAAATTATTTATTTTCAAATCCTGTATCTACAATACATAAAATACTCATACAAGAAGTACGGCATATATAGTATATATGGTTTGTAAATTTATAAAAATGTAAATCAATAATTTAGAGTAAGTATTACAATCCCTTGAATTTAGTAATGGACTAAATAAATATGTATAATAAACGTAAATCTCATTGTAGTACAGTACTATTATGTTCAATATTTGCTTTTATCTTTTATTTTTTTATTTTAATCTTACTTGTGTAGTACAGGGTTTTTTGTTTTTACAATATTTGATGACAAACAATTTGTTCGAATATTCAGCTAAGAATTCATTTAGTTTAATTTTTTATAAAACATATTCCTTCGTTATATTTTATTTCTCAACACATAAAAAAAACAGCGTCTTTAATATTAAATCGTATTCTATAATCATATGAAAAATCTACTATAATTTAACAAACTTCTCTCGACATGGAATATTATTGGAATTGAAACTATATTTCTGAAATAACTGATATGAATAAGTTAAAAATTACTCTAAAAAACCATTCCGTTACTTGAAAAATGATTCATGAATTTTCATAAAATGCCGCAATAAATGTGAAAACAGATTTTAATATTTTAAAACATTCTTATGGCTAGCGTCTGCGTTATAAATATTTTTATAAAAATTATTCCTTGTCCGAAGAAACAAAATACTCACAATACAAATACTTTGTAAATGCATAAATCAATCTATCTTGTTCAAATTAGTTTTTAGTGTTTTTAGCTACATAAGTTTTTAAGACTCCTCATTGGAGTGCAATACCACGTAATTATTGATCAACAAAAACAACATATTTTTTAAACAACTTTTAACTTAAACTTTCATCTCATATTATTAATAGATTAAGTTCAATTTTAACTATAAAAAAACAATCAAAAAAACATTTTCAGTTCGAGAAACTATTACTTCAATGCATTTCAACGGTAATCACAATTCGTGAAGTATTTTCAGATACCGGTACATTATATTATTTTACAATTTTACATTATAATACTTGTAGATATTTTAATATAAAATATTATGCTTGTGAACATAATGCAGTTGGGTAATTTTATATTGATTAAAACGGAGGAGGAGGTATTTCCATAAATAAACAACAAATCGTTACATCTAACCTTATATTTTTACGAAGTGAACGAAATTGTTTAACTTTGTTCAAAATTATTTTGACTAATGACTAGCCAATTAAGTATAAAATAGATTTTCAATTAAAATCACAACCATTTTTAGATAGGCAAGTACCCATACAAATATACGTTTAAACATTTAATTAAACGAGTATGTATTAAAAAATATATAAATCATTTAGAATAAATTATAGAAGTATAATGTAATGTACTGTATGTTCATATTTTTCCATAAATAAATAGAGTGAAATTATTAATTATTCTGTTTGTGTTTTAAGGTTTCTTATACAACACTAATTTAATGATTGATAAGGTATCACTTTTCCAATCAAAATACCTATTAGTAGTTAGAGTTGTAAATTGACCTCAGTAAATGCTTACTATTTTTATTTATGATTTTCCATTTTGCTGTTGGATAAGTTGTATTCTACGACTACTTTAAACACATTTAAATGTTAGATATCAATTAGTTTCATATTTTTCTTCGTTTATTTTTTCGGTTTAGTAACAATTTTCACACTATTTTGTTTGCGCATGTCAAAGGTAGTTATTTATTTTGATTGGTTCTTTACTTTTAATAATTTTAGTGTGCAGAATACATATAATTTTAAAAACAATTAGTTAATATCTTTATTGTACATTAGGAAATATATAACATTTTATTTTTATCTTTATAACAATTCTTTTAACATTGCTATTTCCACCTATTAATAAAGTAATCTTGTTTGGATTTTTTTAATCAATAGTATTTTAGACAAAAACTTTTATTTTTGTATCTTATATATATTTTAGATTCTGAACGGAGTGAAGAATGTATTGATTTTACAATGATGTGTGTTTTTTTTTTTTTTTTTTTTTTGTGTCTGTCGACACGTTTTGGGGCAGTAAAAATGCTTCGATTGCCTTATGTAGCAACTTTTCTGAAAGGAAAGTGAATCTATTTGGTACTTTGGGGGTCAAAAGTTAAAAATTTCCAATATTTTTTAAATGCGACGGGAAAAACCATAAAAAAATTTGGGAAAACGGGAGTTTTTACGCAAAACCAGTTTTTGACATAATCAAATTTTTTATTTTGCTATAACTCAAAAACTAATCGATGTAAATACTTGAAATTTTCACCAAATGTTTAGATAAGCGTTCTCTATACACCATTAAATTTTCAAAGTATTTTGACTTTTATTAAGCTATTTATAGACAATTGAAATTTTAAATATTTTTAAGTATTTTTTTTTTAAATAACGATAAAAATTTTTTGGCTGCCTAGAAAATCTTGAAAATTTAATACAAGGTTTCTTATAAGTTGTTCCTTAACTGATAAAAAAAAATCTAAAATCGTAAGTCACAATTTTTTTTTATAAGTGCTCAAAGTTACAATTTATACGAAATATGTAAAAATCACGATAATTTGCAAGTTTTTTTGTAGTTAAAAATTCATAAAATTTTTTCTGTTCATACTTAAGGTTCAAAATTTTAACACGAGGTTATGTATAAGCTACTCTTCAAAAATCTTTAAAAAAATTTCTACCGGAATTAGAGGAAAAAATTTTATGACTGTTTGAAATTTAAATATTTACGAAATTGCATAAAATAGCGATTTATTCTCAAACGATTTTAAATATTTTTTATAATTCAAAAAGTATAAGTCGCAGATTTTTGAAATTTCTACCAGCTGTTAAGATTGGTATTTCCTTTATGTCATATTTTTTTCAAAATATTATATTGATTTTTAAGCCACTTATAGGCATTTAAAATATTCGATTTTTTTACATTTTTTATTTATAATCGGTGATAAAAAAAATTTGGCTCGTACAAAATACTTGAAAATTTAATAGAAGATTCCACAGAAGTAGTTCTTAAAGACATTCAAAAATTATTAAAATCCATAGGCACAATTTTTTTTTATAAGCGTTTGAACAGCGAATATTGACAAAAATTTCATGTAAAATATAATATACTGTATAATATTCTAGACTGACAAAGATATCGGTTTTTTTTAAAATGCTCTAACTCAAAAATGAAAAACCGCAACAACTTGAAATTTTCACCAAATCTTTATATTGACGTTCTCTATACATGGTTAAGATTTCAAAGTATTTTGACATATTTTGACTTATTTATAGACAATTTATATTTTCGATTTTTGTTAAATTTTTGTTTTTAAACATCTATAAAATTTAATTGATTGAGCGAAAACTCTTGAAAATTTTATACTAGGTTTATAATAAGTTAAACTTATCGTAACTAAAAAATATCGGTGATCGGTTAACTCAATTTTTTTTTATAAGCCCTTAATTCTCAAATTTGTATAAAATGTGTAAAAATCACGATAATTTGCATGTTATTTTGTAGATAAAAATTCATAAAATTTTTTTTGTTCATACTTAAGGTTCAAAATTTTAACACTAGGTTATCTATGAGCTACTCTTCAAAAATCTTTAAAAAAATTTCTACCAGACTAAGAGGAAAAAATTGTACGACTGTTTGAAATTTAAATATTTTCGAAATTGCATAAAATAGCGATTTATTCTCAGACGATTTTAAATATTTGTTATAATTCAAAAAGTATAAGTCGCAGATTTTTGAAATTTCTACCAGCTGTTAAGATTGGTATTTCTTTTATGCAATATTTTTTTCAAAATATTATATTGATTTTTAAGCCACTTATAGTCATTTAAAATATTCGATTTTTTTACATTTTATTTTTATAATTGGTGATAAAAAAAATTTGGCTTCTACAAAATACTTGAAAATTTAATCGAAGATTCCACAGAAGTAGTTCTTAATGTCATTCAAAAATTATTAAAATCCATAGGCACAATTTTTTTTTATAAGCGTTTGAACATCGAATATTGACATAAAATCACATGTAAAATATAATATAATGTAGAATGTTCTAGACTGACAAATGATATCGGTTTTTTTAAAATGCCCTAACTCAAAAACGAAAAACCGCAACAACTTGAAATTATCATTAAATCTTTATATTGACGTTTTCTATACATGGTTAAAATTTCAAAGTATTTTGACATATTTTGACTTATTTATAGACAATTTAAATTTCGGTTTTTCTAAATTTTTCGTTTAAAAATAAAATATACTTATATAATATTTATAAATAACATTGTATTATATTCTAGACTAACATATGAACTCCGTTCAGAATCGTTATTCGTATACAATGATATCTATCATTGCATTCAAATTTAACAAATCCATTATAATAATGACCTATCCTATAAGCGAGGTGCACTCCACCCCTAACTGTACAGCAGAGCGAGGCCCATCCGGTTCTTTTTTATTATATGAATATTATATTTGTAATATTTAATAATTTTTGATAAAATCATATTAAATAAATCATGTTGGTATTATATATAATATCACATAATATAAAATTTTCAGTTTCTGTCATCGCTATAAATTTTATAATTTTCCATAAATTACACCCAACAATTATTTTGATATTAACCTAATTACAATTTAATATTTTTCATTTAGTGACATATTTTCGTTACTATAAATTGCCGAGAGATAAATTTTAGATGACTATAAATCATTTAATTGTATGCCTTATTTCATTCGAATATAGATCGATACTGTGTTTAAGATCGAAAATAAATATAGTAACAACAGAACTTTTTGGTCTAAAACACTGTATTGATACATTGCATTGTGATATTAGAATATTAGAGTAATAGGGGTAGTGGTTTGAAATTTTAGTATTATAGAACAACTATGATTTTTTTTATAACCAAACAAATGGGACCAATAAGGTAATTATTAATTATTTAAATTAAAGGTACGCACGTGATGTGTTATGCTCAATATAGATTTAATTGTTTAATAATTGTAAGTAACTAAAATACCTAAAAAATAATTTAATTATCGTACTGTGTAGTAATTTTATTACAAAAAAACTAATAATGAAGAAGTGTTTGCTTGTGTTTATGTTATTGTTCCACATATCTCATGGGTTATGTTTTACTACTGAATATTTGAGAATGACGTGACTATTATAATTATATTGATTATTTTTACCAGTGAAATTAAACAACTACATCCAGTATTATATTAGTCTGCATTACAGTTTATAAAAACGAAATCAAATTTTCTATAAACTGTTGACTAAATTATTTTTATTTGTATCGGAGCTTTTACAGTTTAATCGAAACTGTTACCAATATGGTAAAATATTGATAATTAACAGGATTGAAACGTATACTATGGTATAGTATAAAACATGTATTTTACGTTTTAATCATTTTATACGTATAAAATGTTATACATTTATACGTTATACGTATAAAATGTTTTATACGTTTATATTACAAACCCTAGTAATTAGTATCAGTTAATATTAATAAAATATGTACATTTTAAATAATATATCATATTATCTGTATTTTGTTTTTGAGTTGTCAAAAACAAATAAATTATCATATATTTTATATTTATTAGTAAAATAATTGGAATTTAATCGTTCTTAAGCAATTATATTGATAATTGAATCATGTAATTATTTTGTACTTATTATGAGTACAAAATTTGTAGTTGTTACAAATCTTAGTGCACAAAATAATTACGAAACATGATTATTTTCAAAGCATAAAGTAGAATAGTATTTTTTAAATATTTGGAATATTATAACTAGTAATAGTTTATCAAATTTAATCTATATTAAAAAAAATATTATACGAGTATAACTATCAGGATGAACAAATACTTCTATTGGCATTCATTTTTAAAAGAGATGATTATTTTTTAATGAATATTGTTTTTTATTTTTCAATATAACAATGTACTGTTTGAATTTTAAATTATTTACTTTTTACTATTTTTAATCTTAGCTATGAAAAATTGTTTCATTTAATTTTTTTTTTTATATATAACTTTTTATTTTAGGTATATAAATAAATGTGAGTTTTATATGTGCTACATATAAATTTACTATTTTTATTTATTTTTAAAACGTTAAAAAAAAAATCACAGAATATATAAAAAGCATTATGAGCGTACAATTACTGAATTAATCATATTATATGATAATATAAATATATAAATACTATATATATAAATACTTACAGTAAATTTCTTTAATCAAATTATATTATTTTAATATATTGGCAGATGTTTTAATTTTATACATAATATTTATTTTTATTCGAACTAATTTTCAACGATAAGGGGTGCGAGCATGGTTAGTAGTGTATTATACAAGGGTGTGGCATTTTAGTGAAGTTATTCGTAATGACAAATCTAACTAATCAAATAGCACATTCAGCGCAATTCTAATTTTCGACTTTAATAACCTCGTTCTCTACTTTTCCTTATTATTATTTTGTACTCTTTTATCTATATTTACTGTACTTACTCTTATAATTTGGACATGGTTATTTTACAAAACGACATAACAGCATGGTATAAGTATGGTTTTGTTCAGTTTTTATTATAATTGATACAATAATGTATTATTATTTAATATATTATGACATTTTAAGTACAATAAAATAAAACTGAATATTTAATTAAGTTTATAACGAGTTGTGTTGTTTAATGGAATCAAATGGGTAAAATAAAATATATTTTTGTTGGTTTAATAAGTTTAACTTTAAATAAACTAATCATTTTTTATCATTAAAGGATACAATACTTTATTTCTTTCAATAGATATTTCTTTGATATCTATAGTGACAAACAGTGTCGTATTGTCGGGAGGAGAGGGGAAGTTTTCCCAGGACACGATGCTTCCAGAAGAAAAAAAAAATTTAAAAGTCATAAATGACTTGCTACGAAGCTACAGAGAAATAGTAAATTAATTTAAATCATATGGTTGTAAATAACTTTTCATTTGTATTTATAATAATAATAGAATAATATAATTATTAATTCATGTTTGGTATATATATATTTTTTATAATATTATACAATTATTCATTTTTTAGAAAAACTTTAAACCCTCTCCAAAGAAATTTGAAAATACGTCACTGGTGACAAATATTTGGGTTAATGTTGAGTTTTTCAATTTTAATGACATGGAATAATGAAAACAACGATTTAGTAATGAGATTTCTTTATTATTATACGCACAGAATAAAGAGGACCGAACAGCATAAACTCTAAAAAAACTGAGGCAGTATATATAATAGTGATACATTGACTCAAATATAATAACAATAATACCTAATACCTATACTAATATAGTAACAACTAACCAAAAACAGCAATACATTTCTTATGTATAAAGATGAAACTATTAACGTTATGTGATATGATTACATCGAAGAAGGTTATTGTATAATTTTAAACTTTGAGTTGACTTTATATCTCAGGAACAAGTTTTGTTGTGAAAAGAAAATCAAATATGTAATTTTTAGTTTGGTGTCAATTGTTAAAAGTTCGAAAAAAATGGCAAAGTTTTTACCTGTTTATTACTATGTCTCGATAGTTAGACGACGGATATAAATTTTGTTTGAAAATAAATTTTTTCAATTATTGTTGATGTGTGAGAAGATGGATGAAAATTTGTACACGTTTTGATTAATAATGCGTATAGACAAAATCGATTTTAGTATTTCAGTGTAACATTTGTGTTAATATGGTAATTATAAAGAACGGTTTAAATATTTCAAATTATTAACTAATGGTTGAGTGCAATAAGTAATAACGAGGTACAATAACGTGCGTTCATGGTGACAGTAGGAATTGAACTGTTGTACAGTTAATATTGCTGCATGCGAATTGCATTCCAAGATCCTTTTTACAGTCTAATTGTGTCCCGATGATATTTAATTACTATAACAATAATTACATTCAACGTGAAAACATTGTAGTTGCTTTGTCAATTTATATATACTTGTACTTGAAAATGTCAATAGCATAATGTTCAATGTCATAATACTGTGTAGGAAGGTGATTTAAAAATAATATCACGTGTTATTATTTTTCCAAAAATCTATTGTTGACTTAATAATAAATTAATAACAATAACCACAAACTTAATATTAGATAATTTTATAAGTTGGTAACAGGATTTTCTTGATTAACATATCACCTAATATTATTTTTATTATTGATGAAATTAAATTATTATGTTATTCAAATCCAATTCGATTTTAGAAGTAGTATTTAAATATTTAGACATTTTTTTAATTATTGAGAAGGTAGTTCACTGTATTTTCTACGTGCGATAAATGTTTAGTGCACAAACAATTAAAATTAATTAAAATGTTGATATTAATTATATATGAAATCTATATTATCACATATAATATATCATATTTAATCACATAAAAATAAATGTTAACAATATTTCATTAGAAGGAAAGTTGTATTAATATATATTAACACTTAAAAAGAAAAAAAGAAAATAATTCTTTGAGTATAAAAATTCTCACTCGTAAATGTATATGTTTTGTTATGTAAGTTATATATAAATAGAACAAAAAGTACGTACACACACACATATATATATATATATATATATATATATATATATATAATAAAAATACAATCCTAAAATAAATGAAGAGGTACTTCGTCGTATAAAATAATAACAAAACACGTATTTAAAAGCTTTCATTTTGCCGAGAAAAATAAAAAATACTCGAGTATATATTCTAATAAAATGTTTAGTTTGTCTTAGTTCATATTATTTACAATCCATTTGGAAAAACAATGCTACACTTTTATTACATCTTTTCACATAAAAATAGCTGTAATTTACTAGATTCCGTGACGTAAATAACATTGTAATGTATTATTTTATCATTGAATGTACTAGCTTTAACATCTTCGAGTATCCATTGCCTCTGGTCATTTATAAGTTATGCATAGCTTATTAGTTTTATTTGCAACTTCTAAATTACGAAGAAGTAAAATATTAGTGAACGGTAAACGTTAATTATAATGACACGTCTTAATTTGCCCATCAATAATTTACTAAAATTCTTTATTTACTTATTACTTTTTTTATGAGATAAACGATAATGAATCATCACATATAAAATTATATCGTAAATATACATATTGGCTAAACCGAAACTTCCGAAATGTTAACATTGGTTAAAGAACTTAGATTTATTAAATGAACTAGCTGATCCCGTGCTCTTCGTTGCTCGTTAAATATACTAACTCTATATGACTCAAACTTTGTTCAATTCGTTATTTAATATTCGATGGATGATGTTCTAGATTTATCTTAAGTTTTCTGTTGTCCGGAATAAAAATTCTGATTCGCAGCAGTATATTAACAGGTAGGCAATCTACCTGCGGTAGATCGCGGACTTAGTGCTGTTTGTACGTAAGTGTATGATTTAACTTTAATAAAGTATCAAAGTTATACAAAGTTCGACATAATACGGTGGATTAATATAATTAATTAATACATAATCCTAACCTAGCCTTAACGTACTAAAATCCGATAAATAAAAAAAAAAAAATTTAACCCTTTTTAAATTAGCCTATCTTCTTCCCACAGATCTGCACACAAACATTCATCTATATATATATTCAAAATCATGGGAGCCAAGTAATCATTAGAGCCAATTAACAAATAACAAAACACCAAATAATTATTATATCTATATATATATATAAAAATCGATGTCTTGAGCTATAAAATGTATTCAAAATGTACATCAATTTTTATATAATATATAAAAATCGATGTACATTTTATATATTATATAGATAGATTAATAATTATATATATAAAAAATGTAATATTATATATTTTAATTTTACTTTTTCCTAAGATACAATTTAAGTATAGTTTTATATTTGAAACATCAGTGGCATGAAAATGTTCTTTGCACGTTTATAGATTAGTCAATACACAATTTGATGGCAGAAAATGAAGATAGTGAATGTCAATATATTCCACATTTTACTAAGAACATAAGTAGGGTTATTTAATTTTTTCATTATTTATCTACAGTATGAAATACATTTAAAATAGCATCTTAATGAAGTAAAACTCATAAGTAGTAATTTAGTGAAACAGAGTCGATGACACTGAATGTTTATTTCTTGTCATAGGAATCAAGTTTCAAGCAAATAATACACTTTGATTTTGGTGTTTTTTTAGATTCAGTTAATAAAAATCTTAGATGTAAGAATTCAATGCTATACATACTTTCTCACTTTGGTTCTTAAAAAAATTTACAAAAGTGTAATATAACAATTTGAGTTTTGAATTTTGAGAAAATCTGCCAAATCCGCATTTCAGATTTTGAATTTCAGACTAGAAAATCCGCGTTATCGGATTTTTAAATCCGAAATTTGGGTTTATAGTTGAACATTTCTGTATTCTAATCATATAATTTTCATTATACCACATTTTAGTCGTTCTTTTAACTCTTGAACAAAGAATTGCCGAAACGATTTTCAACGGAAAATCCAGATTATGAGGAGAGTACTGATAATTTATCGGTACAAATTCGATTTTTCAAACCTGAAATCCGGATTTTAAAATCCAATATCCGGGTTTACAGTAAAATTCGCATTTCGTATTTTGAATTTCAAACATCGGATTTTCAAATTTCAGCGAATCCGGATTTTTCCCATCACTAATGTATAGTGTACAAATGTTTTCTGTCGGCTTTCAGTCTTTAAACCATCGTTCAAATTTATTTGTTTTAAATAACATCATTATAACGTTTAAAATATTCACAAGTAATCGTGGAAATCATCAGTACTCGCTTTTATTGACAAACAAACTGGCTATAATGGAATATATAGATAAAACAGTTTTAAATTTTAAACCAATATAGATGCCTTAAATATTTTATATATAAATTTACATTTATATTTTTAATTATTTTATACTAAATATAAATGTACAGCCTAATTCCACACACATATACATTTTATATTCATTCTTAAATTTGTATATCATACTATTTGTTGTGTGCGGATTTAGGTTGTACTTTTTTATAAATCTGTACTGTACCGTACTATTTTTGTGCACGGTATTGGATTATGTATTTTGTGCGGTATTGGTTCATGTTTGTGCGGTAATGGAAAGCACTGGTATGCTTATATCATTGTGCTTACTTATTTTAATCAGGGATTCATAACAGTACCAATGCATTAGCTAATTTACATGAAAAAATAAATCTTTTGAAGAACATATTAGATGTTTACGTTTTTTTGGTTAAAATGTTTCAATACAAGATAAATAAGCGTAAATATAAGTGTATTGTATGCTGTATAAAAATGATACTTAAACATTCTGTGAAATCACATTGCAACCACTTATTTCATTTGTGTATGCAAAATCGGTTTGATAACAGTATTATGTACTCTTTTTGTAGACCAGATATATTGGGCTGTAGAACCCTAATTGTAACTGATACAACTACTGATTTCAACAGACAAAGACCTTTTTATCCAACTGAACTCAGGAGGTATAATATCTCACGCCAGCAAAATAATCCAACATCTTAGTAATTTCTGTTTAAATAATTGTATCTACAATAATCAATCAATATATGATGATGAAGTAATGATTATTTTAAAACAGTGGTGAATTCTGACAAAGTAATTTTAATGAATCATTAACTGCATTTGAAGTGAAATTACCTTCGTCAATGAATATCCATCGAATTTATCAATTAATGATACGTAAGTTAAATAAAACTAGTTTAGACATAAAGGCTAGGTAAACATTACCTAACTAGTGACCCAGTATGAACTAGTGGTCGTAATAATAGAAGTCGTCAACGACCAAAAATAGATAGGTCGTATTTACTCCACGTCCATAAACTTGACTCACCTACTTTATATGACCAATTCCGAACCAAGACAAAATGTTAGAAAAAAGTTAGCAACTATAGCAAATTTATTGCAGTAGTTAGCAAAACGTTTTTATGAAAGTTATAAACTCTTTTCATTTAAAACGGCCAAGTTAAGGTAATCCATCCACTTTGATGATCGTCTTCAAACAAATGCCAGTAATTAGCAGACAACAATTAATAGCGAATCTACTTTGATACATTATTTGATAAATACATTGATAAATTAATATTCTATTTTTGGTGAATTTTTTTCCTCTGTTGATTTTCTATACGCCCATATTAAGTTTGATTAAATCTTATTTTACTTATGATTACCAAAGCTTTGTTTTAAAACATTTTCATTCTTATACAATATATCTCGAGTGTTATTTTGATATTAATAACCAATGAAAATTAAGTGTTCGTTATGAGTGATTCGAATATGAAGATTTTCAACGTACCAATAAGTAATAGAAAAATAATAATATTAATAATTTTTCGATAAAGTAGTCAATTTCATAATTTCATAAGCAATTTGTATACTGAACAAT
Organism: Sipha maydis; assembly: GCA_034509805.1. NCBI lineage: Eukaryota > Metazoa > Arthropoda > Insecta > Hemiptera > Aphididae > Sipha > Sipha maydis. The sequence continues at coordinate 268,350 of JASXSY010000461.1, forward strand.
AGTTTATAATTAAATTGAACTTTAAGCACAAAATCGTTTTGGGTTTTGCCGTGTAATCCACGACGTATTGATGTCCGAGTGTCTGACGATATTAAAGTATTATCATGATTCAATAAACTGTTAACAACGAAACATAATGACGGTGGAAAAAAAATTACGCGCATGCTCAGTATCTGTAAGGTACATTTTTGTGTTCAGACGCTCCTCTCGCTATGGTTGCCGCAATTGATTCTAGAATATACCGAAATATATATATATAGTACATGAAATGAAGTAAATTCTAAAATCAATGCCTACCATACCCCGTTTTTGGTCGCCGATTGTCGGCAGCCGACGTTCCGACTTTCCAGCGGCTGCAGTATGGCGTGCGTGAAGTAAGCGACAGATGGCGTTATTACTACTGTGCACAACGAATAATAGCGGTAAAATACGATTGAAAATGGTACGATTGAGAACGCTGGGGTTTTTTTTCTATCGTTGCCAAATGTAATCAATCGATAATTTGATTACAATAATCTGTTGATATTTATCAGACTTTTATCGGACTTTTATTGGATTAACCAGATGTTAATAGTAATTTAGATACCAGATACGAGAGAATGACGGTTATGTTTTTCAGTCGTCGCACAAATTAATACAGGCAAGTTATTAATTACTCAATTCATAACTTTCTAGGACTACTAACTCTAGAAAGTTTTCATAGAACATATAATAGTTAATTTTACAGCTCTCGTCCAGCAATATATGTAGTTATTAAAATTCTAATTGAAACTCAAGCAGAAATATTATTGAAAATAGCTACGATAGAACAGGGTAAAAAAAAAGAAATGACAATAAAACAACAGTATAAAATACTTTATATTCATAGTAAATATGTGGTATGTGGTAAATAAAAATTCTAATAGTTTATTAAAATATTTAAAGTATGTTTGCTTACATTATCCCGCTATAATTGATATATAGGTTAATGTTATCATTACAAAATATTATATTTATTTCATTTTTATACATATATCATTCATAATTTGATGAATTCTACATATTTTAAAAATTTTTTATTCATATTTACACTATACAGGTATTATATATTTTTATAAGTTCTATATATTTTTAATTTTTTATTCATATTATATATTACTTATTATTGGGCGCTTATTTGTATACAATTATAATTATAATTTATGATTTTTTTCAAGAATATTTATTGTATGTATACTGAATTTTTCAAAAGCCAAATAAATGATATGGCAACGATGCACGTAAATTCGTTCTCAATCGTATCGTTTTTTGGGGTAAATTCTTTGTTAATTTTGAGTGTTCTCAATCGTTCGGCCAAAAAGGTATAATGTTCTCGATCGTTCGATAGTCAATAATAATCGTTATTATTTGCTACCTGTGCATTAATATTATTTTGTGTCAAAAACCGAAATTCCCCCTGATAATTTTTTCGACTGCTCTGCTGCAACGCAATTCGACCGACCGTAATCGTGCGTTTGCGATTTCCTACAGTTTCCTCGATCGCGAACATTTTATACGTTTTTAAACGGTTTTGGGAATAAAATAATTATTACACAAGCGATTATTTTATATTTTTACAGACAAAGGACGTGAAAAATGTCTATTACGATCAATTTCGTCGCAACGACCAATATTGCAACAACATTTGACATCCTCTCCCCTCTCCTTAGCCACAATTTATTTTGTTAAATTGACTTCACATTTTTAGCGTATAATTTACCGCATTTTTTAAATATGTTTAATGTTTGTTTATTGAGGTAGCTGTTTATTTTTTATTATTATTATAACCAATTTTTATCTTAATTATAGAAATGTATTTATTTTGTTTTGATGATATTTCAAAGTTGACACAGATTTCATTATTTTGACTAAATTATAGAAAAATTACTTTTTCCATAAAACTGTATGTAATATGCACACATATTATAAAAAAATCATTGTATTCATAAAGGGCATACAATTTTGAGTTATATATAATATATTAACATAAGAATTTAGAGTTTACAATTACCATTTATATTTATAAGAACAACTTAATAATTATAATTTATGTATATATATATATATATATATATATATACATATATATATATATACATATATACATATAAATGAATATTTGTCTGTATATCTCTTATGCTTTCTTAAAACTTCATATGATTGCGATGAACTTCAACGAATGATTGTCTGCGATGGTTTCTTGGGTTAGTAAAACTATTTAAAAGAAAAAAGAAACACTTGTGTAAATTAATCTCGAATAACAATATGAGTGTACAACTATAAAATTATGCATCAGCTGAGATAATTTCGTCAAACGATTGTTGGACATTGGAAATAGTAAAATTACATTCGATGAATCAACACAATGCATCACATTTGCAACAAATTTCAGTAAAATCAATCAAAGCAAATGCCGTCGAGTTAATTGACAAAGTTTTCCGAATACAGCAAAATGTTCAGAAATCATTAGTGGCTTAGTGTACGAGCTATATTAACAGTTAAAAACAACAATATCGATACAATCATTTTCGGCATTCAAAACGGAATTCCAGGCGACACGACAAAGTACATCGATACTGCAACGAATCAAGACGAAGTTGTAATTTATTCAATTGAGTTCTTATATTCTTGAATTCTTATACCGCTTAATTTGCCAGGTATGCCACCGCATGTAATAACGTTGAAAATTGGCGTGTCCACCATTCTTCTACGAAACATCAATCTCACACAACCCTGCAATGATATCAGGCTTTCAGTGAAAAATTTGATGAACAACATTATTGAAGCAACAATTTTAAACGGAAAATTTAAAGAGTTAGCCTTTAAAATCATTGGGATTCGTGGCAATAGTACATATTTATGTACTATTGCCAATAATCCCAACAGATATGCCATTTGAATTGAAACGTTTCCAGTTTCCAATGCGACTCGCTTTTGCATTACACGACACGATATAGATACGATACGTCAATTGACTATCATCAAAGCACAAAGACAATCGCTACAAGCGTGTGGACTGAATTTGTAAAGTCTATGCTTTTCACATGCTCACTTGTTGGAAAACCTTCTGATTCATTTGTGAGCACACCAAAAAAATAAAATAAAAAATATTGTGAATTCAAGTACATTTAAATAAATTGCATTCAATTGAAAACATGAAAATATTGAGACTTTTCTCGATAAAACGAACAAAAATAATAATGTTCTAAAATAAATTGGATATTGTTGTAATGATATTAGTATTTCTTTGAATTTCGTAAATAATATTAATATTTACCTATTAAATTAACAAAACAGATTATTAAAATATTTTAGCCGTTATTTTGAGCGATTTACTTTTAAAAGGGCATAGTTTCTACAGCAAGTAACACCCATAAGGTGTTGAACAATTAAAATTTTCTAACTAGGCAACGTGGGATAATTCGGCTAGTAATAAACAATTACAATAATGTTTTTATGATTTTATTAAACAGATTTAATATTTCAACATTTGACCATTTTGTAAAAAAACTTTCTTAGATTAAACAAAGAATTATTTCTAGCTTGAAGTTTTTTAAACTTTTCAATAATATTTATAAATTAAAACTATTTAATAAAATTATACGTTCTGTTTTTTCTGCGTAGGTACAACTTGGTAATGTTGATTGTTTACCGAATCAATGGGATATTTGAGGGAGTTACTAGGGACATCTCTCTTGAAATTTTTTTTTGTATTGTATGATGTATGATGTATATCTATTTAATGATATAAGACATATTTTACATAATAATAAATATATAATAATAGATAGAATAACCAAAGTATATATATAAGTCTTAACATATCTATATCTAATAAGATCTCATTTTAAATAGTTTCACTTATTTAAATGAATTATACTTATGTAATATGACTAATTTTTCTCGATATTGTCCTTCCTTCATTTTTTCATACTCAGTTGCAATTTTATTAAATTTGTATAAATATTTTTGTTTTTATTTAAATTAATATCATGAAGATTACTGAGTCTTACTGAGAAAAACTCGAGTGGAGGATTAAAGTTGTCAATTTTTGTGGGACAGTCTAAGTTAAAATTACTAGCCGCATATCTAGAGTAGACTCCATGGTTTAATGGATCCAATTGATATGAAGTTAGTCCCCCGACTATGTCCAATAAAATTGGAACCTATCTCAAAATTTAGTAAAATTTTAGTAACTAAATGTAACGGACATCAAACAGTTTGTATCCAAATAGTTTGTATCCAAATAGTTTCCGAGAAAACTCAATTTTCATTTCGGGGGAGGGGTGATAACATTTTATTTGCAAATAGTTTTTGAACACGCACGTGGATATTATAATATATCAGTGTAATTTTAGTACAAAAATCATATATATGTATACACTATATTCGTTATCTGCACTAAAACTGTTTATGTGATAATAATTCGCTCTTCCACATGGAATATTAATAAATCACTTTCCTGCATGGATTATTCGTCAAAAAAGTTGTGCTGTATCTGATGATTAAAACACATACGTGAGCCACGTAAAAATATACAGCGCGTTTTATCGGTTGTTGTATACATACGTTTCACTTTCGGTGTGGCGTCTCCTCCCAAGAACTAAATTAAGTTTTTTCGTCATGCGTTATGGTGGTCCAATATTTCCGTTTATGAGTAATGAGTTCAAATTTGACTGAGTATTTTTATTATTTGGAATACTTTTAATGTCTGGATTTGGGTCCCCGTAATTTTGATATAATTTTTGATCATTCCATATTTAAATTTTGGTAGCTTTGAATCTTGTAAATTATCCTTCCTACGCCAATTTTCAGTCGCTTTGAGTGAATTGGAAGAAATCGAAGTTTCATAACTATATTCATTTTTAACAATCGATTTATGATTTACAATTTATTTTTTATCATTTATTTTTTTCCTTTGCAGCAATTTTTATCTTCATCACAAGAACTTGTTTGTATTTAATTCGTTTAATTTGAAAAATATTCAATTATAATCGGGTCTTCTTTTTTTTCATCGTTCAATATACTGAACCGTATATATATAACCGTAAGCTCTCAAATTTTTCACCAAATATTTTTATTAGCAATTTCCATTAATGGTAACATTTTTTTTATATATATTTTGACTTTTTTTAACTAGTCATAAAGTTCAGAATTTGGAAATTTTTTTAAAATGTATAAGAAAAAATAAGAAATTTATAAAAAACTTGTAAGAACATTTGTACTTTAATTGTCTATAAATAGCTCAACAATTCTAACTATTTTATTAATTCGCCTGTGTATAGTTATAAACATTTAGTATTGGTTTTGAGTAACGAAATAAAAAAATAGATTTTGAGTAAAAATTTCCGTTTTTCCGTTGTTTTTTCGGATTTTTCTTGACGGTTTTGAAAACTACTAAAAAGTTATTACTTTTGATCCCTAAAGTACCAACTAGATAGCATTTTTTACCAAAAAAAACCCCTACATTTTGAAATATAAAATACTTTTAATAATTCACAACGTGATGCTAGACACAAAAAATTAATTAATTAATTAATTAATAAAAAAAACATACATATTGTAAAATCAATAAATGCATTACTCCTTTCAGAATCTAATATTTTTGGAATAAAGAAGAATGATAGTTTATTTGTATTTAATATATTATTATTTTTATTATGTATTTACAATATATGTTTCCTGAGTTTATATATTGGTAGCCAATAATTGATTAATGGTCATTATTTTATTATTTCAATAATAAAAAAATCAGTTACGATTTGTTTGCTGAACGAGCAACACGCATTTTTCCACTCTCGGGTGTCGTACATGTGTCGTGTAATTTTCAGTATTTCAAACATCATCAAAAATACTTACCACGCAGACAGGACTTAGGTAAGTGATTTAATAATATATAATAAAGTAGGTCACACGCGCAACGGCGAACCGGTGGTTCCCACGGCCGCGTGACGTGCACCGCCATGGACACCATACAGAATACATAGCCGACGTATGCACAAATGCTAAATACGATATCGGAATTACGCGAACTAACGAACAACTCCGCCACGAAGTGGCAGAGTTACTGGCATCTCATCAATTATTACAACTTAAAAACGATGAACTGTCATTGAAAACTAAAAGGTTACACTTAAAATCTTATATTCATAATGCGTCAGTGTCAAATAATGTTAACGTAGAAGAAAAATCTACACATAAAAACATCAAAAACCCAACTAATATCGATAATAAAAAAGTATATAAACCTCCGCCAATAACTATCAAAGGTGTAAAACACTTTGATAAACTAAAACAATTACTAATATGTGAAGAACTAACAGGTCATGAACAGAAATTTAAAATTGTATAAAATAACGAAACGAAAATACTGACAACAAATGAAAGTCAATTCTGAAGCACGATAAAAACACTTGAAGAAAATAATATTGAATACCATCGGTATCAATTAAAAAGTGGAAAACCATTTTGAGTTGTGTTACGAGGTATAAATCATGACTCAGATCCGGGAATAATAAAAAGCGAATTATATGACCAAGGTCGTGAGGTAATCAAAATAACCAATATTCAGATTAAGAAAATATCTACCCTAAAAACAAAACCAGTGAATAGATTCATATAAATTTACAATTATTTTTCGTAGATCTAAAACCACTGGAGAATAATAAAGATATATACAACATAAAATTACCATGCCATCAGGTAATAAAAATTGAACCACCACGTAAAAATAAAGAAGTATCGAAGTGCAAAAACTATCAAGCATTCGGACACACAAAATTACTATCACAGAACTGTTGTATGCGTAAAGTGTGGTGAAGGTCATAGAATTACAGATTGCCCTAAACCTAAAAAAGCAAAAGCAAAATGTGCTAACTGTGATGAAAATCACACAACCAACTGGAAGGGATTCTCTGCATATAAAAAAGCAATAGAAAGATCACACCCGAAACAAGTCACTGCTGTGCAAAGAATACAACAGAAATCAACTCAAAATGTCACAGAAAATGTTTCATACGCGCAGATGGCCAGTACTTCAAGAGTTAACCAAACTGCATCATAAACATCAATACAACAACCACAGGAAAATATTGACCCTAGGCTCAATGACATTTTAGTTGCTCTAACCAATGTAACACAGACACTAGCAAATATTACAGCGAGAATGGACAAATTAGAAACAAAACAGACTTTATTCCAAAAACACCAAACAGAAAAAGAAATGAACCCTACACTTAGGATCATAACATGGAACGCCATTGGGTTAGTATAGCGCAAACAAGAGCTCGAAAACCTCTCAGAGACAACATTGATATAGCTCTTATATCAGAAATCCACTTTGACTAAAATACCAGCAAGTAGAAACCATGAAATTACCTACTCAGTGGAAGTCAGAGAACTAGTAAAAGAAAAGCGAAAAGCAATTCGTCAAGAAGATGGATCATGGGCACGCTCTGACCAAGACAAACCTAAAACGTACGCACGTCACCTGGAACGTGTATTCCAGCCGAATAATATCGTCTCTGAATTTGACACAGAACAGTGTCAACCATTGTCTGAAATAATTGATAAAGATAAAGCACTTCACACCAATTGAAATTGCAAAAGAAATCGATATGAATATCAATCTGAAAAAAGCATCTGGCTATGACCTAATAAACCCAAAAATACTGAAAGAATTACCCAAAAAGTCGATGATTCACTTAACACACATCTTCAATATCATTCTGCATACAGAATACGTTCCTAAATATTGGAAACGAGCTCAAGTAATAATGCTACTTAAACCAGGAAAACTACCTGAACAAGTAACTTCATACAGACCAATATCGCTTCTCCCAAGCTTATCAAAATTATTTGAAAAATTACTTTTAGAACGATTAAAACCGATAATAGAAGCAAGACAGCTTATTCCTGAACACCAGTTCGGATTCCGGAGCCTTCCTTGATGTTGCACAAGCTTTTGATAAAGTTTGTCACAAAGGATTACTTATTAAACTACTAGAACAAATGCCACATACTTGGTGCGCACTCATCGAATCCTACCTATCTGATCGTCAGTTCAGAATCATTCACGAAGAAGCAATAATTGACTGGAAAAACATATCAGCTGGAGTACCACAAGGCAGTGTCTTCGGATATATCTTGTACTTACTCTACACTGCCAATATTCCAACTAACAACTATTCAATGACAGCCATGTTTGCCGATGATACAGCAATATTGGCAACTGATGAAGACCAGCAGACTGCGATTGATCATCTTCAACGAACAATCAACAACGTCTCCAACTGGACTAAGCGTTGGAAAATTAAAATTAATAGTGAAAAATCGCAGCACGTAAATTACACTTTGCGTAAATGTATCAATATCCCAGTATTTTTGAATCAACAGATCATCCTACCGAACGATTCTGCAAAATATCTAAGAATGCACCTCGACTCACGCTTAAACTGGAAACATCATGTTCGCCAGAAAAAACTGCAAATTAAAGAGAAATTGAGGAAACTTTATTGGTTGATCGGAAGACACTCCGAACTAGACCTTTCAAGCAAACGCATTTTGTACGTAACGATAATTAAACCAATATAGACTTATGGAATACAACTGTGGGGTTGTGCCAGTAGGTCCAATATTGAGATAATTCAACGTTGCAAAAACATCGCCCTTCGTACTATTGTTGCAGCATACCGATTCGACAGAAATTACATTATTCATCGAGATCTGATGATGACCTCTGTCCAGGACGAGATCACCAAGATTGCCAAAAAAAACACGCGATACGGCTAGATCAACACACCAATCCAGCTGCAATTCAACTACTTGACAACGCTCAAGACATAAGGCGTTTTAAACGACGAAGACAATATGACTTAGTATAAAATATTAGACTAAGACCGGAATCTCTCCACTGGGAGTGATAACCCAAACATGTTATTGTATATATTGACCAAAATATTATTCATTAATATTTAGCATATATGTACACCTTTGGAATGTATTGTTAAAGATCACTGATCGTTATAATAAAAGCCTTCGGGCAGTTAACAAAAAAAAAAAAAAAAATACATAATTCAATTTACATTATTTTTATTAACAAAATTTACTTACTTTCGTTTCCATTATGTACTAATTTATTATTCTACATACAATCTAACATAAAAAAAAATTAGGTCTTGTCAGTCAACTGCAAATGATAACCCATAAGTAAGTACTTACATATAATTTCTTTTTGTATGAAAATGAACATGTAATTTAGCAATTTCAAGAGTTTCAAACATTTAAAGTATTGCAATTTTGGAGAAATTCGCAATTGTTATTGGTATAGGTAACTATATTAAAATATTTTAATGGAATTATAATTTATCCATCATATCAAATGCTAAATGTTTATATACATAAATATTTGCGTTACGTATCAATTATTATAAGTTAATAAAATGTCATAATATTTAATAATATAATATATATATATATTTTTTAAGTTAATAAAATGTTGGCCACTCGAAATTAAAATTGATTTTTCTCAGAAAGTTTTTAGTTAAAAAATGTTTGTTGTCGGTTATAATTAATAACTTATAGTTTACTAAATTTGAGGAAAAGTCTCGATTAGATTGGACATAGCCTAGGGGCCAACATTCCATAAATCCAAATTATGCAATAGGTAAGTGGTACTTAATAGTTTTTAAATATACTGTACTATACTGTACTTGAGCCCACATGGGCGTTTATGCTAATAAATAAAAATAAAAAATAAAAATAAAAATATACGAGTTCTATATTAAGGATATAAAAGTCTTCAAATAATTTTTCTGTTGAATATTTCCAATTTTTGTTATTTACAACTCTGAATATTGTATTTTGACATTTTTGCATCAGTTTAAGAGCATTATTATAGGTTCCCCTCCCCAGTTATACCGTATAATATAGATTCAAATAGTGTTAGATCTATAGTTCTTATGTTTTTGACTGGTAATATCTCACGAAATTATTTCATTATGTATAACATATTTTTCATTTAATTCAATTTATATACCTGATAATGAATTTTTTATTCGAAACCAGTCGTATTTAAAAATATAATAATACTCTAAGCTAAGCTTTTATTTATTTATATATATATATATATATATAAAATTTGCTTGTACCCATATTTATATATTATTTTACGAATATTAATTATTTAACAATTTTTAATTTTTATTTAATTTTTTATTATTTTATTATATATATAACATACAAAAGATATTTAAGAAAATTAATATTTATCTTAAAACAGCAAATTGTTGTTATTATTTATTTTTATGATGATCCCTAAATTCATAATAATGAGTACGCCCTAATACACTTGTCCCATTTACTCTCCTTCCCTTAGGATGGCTATGATTAATAAATAACAATGTGTAATAATATTATGTCTAGGTACCATGCGAATTTTGATAAAATTGTTATTATTTTCCCATTGTGCGGCGAGCCACAGAACAATATTCGAGGACGTAATTACCGTAAAATGATTTTTTGCTCGAGACAACTCTTTTTAAAATATCAAATAAGATTGAATGGTAACTTGACGTGTTACCTGGTGCCCTGACCGTCATGCGTTATGATCGATGTTGAACAACTGAACGCTTAGTAATGTCACCTGCCACTGCGACATTGCGATCACTAACTTAATTTACTTGTAAATAATAGAGTGAGAAAACGGGATGTCGGCAATGATTATCATTAGTATTCATCACCGATACGACAATTTTAGGAGAAACATAGAATCGTTCTTATTGGTTACTTTAGTTTCTCGTTTACGGTACACAGAAGACATCAATAATGTTACACTTAGCAATTTTTCTTTTAATTGTTATAATTGCGTCATCAGTACGATGATGTCATAAAATAAAATAAATTTAGTAAAATGATTTGTAATTATTAAATAAATTATAGATTTCGTAGTATACAGGTAAGTTTAAAGAATGGTATAAATAAAGGCAAAATAAAAAGAAAAAAAAAAGTTTTAAGAACCTGAGGTATATAATTTTCGAATTAGTTCTTCTATCTATTAAAATATAATAAACGAGAGCTATAAAAAAAAGTTACCTTTTCAGCATACTATGATTTTACAGTTTTAATGTAGCCAAACTGTAAATTATAATTTAGTAGATAATGGATCGGCCTTTACTGCCTACTTTTCTCATGCTTTTAAATTATACCTTAGGGAGATTATAAGAATAATCCCTTGCATAGGAATTGTCAAGTTTGATGTTCTGGAGCATCTTCTTAAATCGTGTCCGGCACCATAGAAGCAACTAAAATTTACATATTGGTGGGGGATCTATAAGTATTAAGATGACGCAATGCTACGGGGGATTTACCCCTAAAACCCTATCTACTAATTTACATACAAGCAAAATTTGTTACAATACACTATTATACAGTTTATAGTGACATATAGTCTAAACATAAGACTTGTGTTTAGAGGTAACTCATTTGTAACACTCCATTTAAATAGATTTTCTATTTTAGACTGAAATTTAATACAACCACGCTGCGAGCTTATAATCGAATATATTTCTGAACTAATATATTCCAATACTTTTTAAGTTCATTATGTTCCCTGTAATCAATAAATTATTAAACAATTTTAATATAATTTTAGAGTTGTAATATGATTATAACAAAATTAAAACAGGTTCATTTTGTACAACAATAAAAAAAACTGTAATAATCAAAAAATAAATACAAGTAGGTACCAATTTGTTAAATAGAAATTATATTTTGTATTTTGTTACTATTTCAGATTCATCAAGAGAATTTTCTCTGTAAATTATGATTCATACAATTGATGCTACGTAACTTGTAAGTATAAATTGAGTAGATGATAATGTATATATATATGGCGCGGATGTTGTTGCATCTGCAAACTTTTGTTCTATATCTACAGCTTATTATTTAAATAAGTTTTAAATACATAGCGTGTCAGTGCAAATTAAAATATAAACATTTTAAGTGCAGTTTTTCACAATTTTCAGTCCGTCGATTTCGTTTAATCGTGTTCTTCAATGTTTTTGGAAATATTCCGAAAATTAAGTCGAGTTTTTATATTGTTTTAAAAAAAAAACATTGAGTTTGAAAATTAAAAATTAAAACCTCATAATAATATATAACCTAACCTAACCTTATAACCTATATAATAATAATTATATTTATGATGTAATACATTTTTTAAGCAACATATTTTAATTTTTATTTTTTTTGTATTTGAACATTTTGTAACATTTTGTAGAATAAATTACATTTTATAAATTATAATGAAACGTTATTTTTTAATTCGATTTTTATTTTTCTATGCGAAATTTTTGGTAATTTTAGTGTAATGCTGCAATCAGTTTTACTACTTTTTGACTACTACAACATCCATACTGATAATAATGTATGAGGATTATAAAGGAGTCACGAAAATAATTTGACTCAACAGAACTAAAGAATTAACGTCAGTGTTAATAAATTTATATAGGAATGGCGATAAATAACTTTATGTGACCATTACTTCAAAAAATATAATTTAAATTTACAAAGATGTAGAGAATATTCATTGAATAGAGAAACTATATTAAGAACAAAAACATTATACTTGAAACATTTCTACCAAATATGTTCAAGACGACACTTATCCTTTGTAGTTGACAGAAAAAAAAATCGTATTTACAGAATAAAGTGAATAATAGAACAATATGCATCCCTTGAAAAGGCAAATGATTTAGATTTAACTCGTATGCGTTAAATAAATTTCAATAGAAATAAAATACAAAATAATAATATCAAGATAAAATAAACAGACCAATTTGTATGTAATATGATGGTCGCATTTATGAACGAATATAATAACAATAATCAAGTTTAACAGAATATTCAGAATATTAAAAGTTGTTTTTAAAAGAACTATCATTATATAGATTTTTAAACTAAAATTTAACTATTATTTAGTTAGAGAAATGTTATTTACATTAAACTTCCCTTATACAAAATATAGACTAAATAATACAAATACAAAATAATAATAATAATACCAAATACCTATATATTAACCTAAACTATATACCTATACTAACCTAACCTGACTATACAAATATATTTGCCTTCCAATATATTTCCTTCGATAAATAACATCTGCATCATTGTACGTCTTAAACCTCTCACTAAATAATGATCTTAAAATCGAAACAGTCTCTAAAACAGCTAAAAATTATTATAAAAAATTCCACACAAATCCATTGATCCCACGTCGTTTAAAAAAACACTGGTGCCGAGATCTGAATTTCAACCTACATTAATTAAAAAAAAAAAAAAGATAAATTATACATAAGTTACATATGTATATACATTTAAGAAGACATTTTAAATAAATATTATTGAAATCATGTATTATATTTAGTTACTTAAAATTATAATAGAATTTTAGTGTTATCTATAAATTGATTGTGAATTAGTCCACGAAGAGGGATAAGTCACTAATAAAATCAAAACATTTTAAATATATTGGTAGAGGTCGCTTGCAGATATTGATACTTATGAGGACAAAATAATTTTGAATAAAATAATATTGAATAATTACCATTAATGTACATATACACAGCAGTAAATGTGTACAAATATTCCAAATATTTTGATTGAAAGTTATAAAAATCGTAAAAAACGTATTTAATCTCAATTGAGTCCAATGTTTTTACATCCTTTGATTTAGATTATCTAAATTTATAAATTACAACCAAGGATGTTTAATAAGCAAGTTCCATTAATAGATTGCACTATAAACTAGGTAGGTCACATGAATGCGTGCTACTACTGGTCCTGGTGTATTAAAACCACACTGTTATTATTAAATTTGAAAATAATCAATATTGTTTCCAAAAGACAACTTGGAGTAGAAACTTAATATTACATACTACAAATACACTCTAAGTTATAAAAGCGAGAAATAAAATCAATTTATAAACTATCTACTCTAACTAGTCTATCTCTATCTCTTATCTCTCTATCTCATATCTACTCTAACATTTTTTAGCGAAGCTGTAAGAATATTTCACATTAATCATTTTCAAGTCTTACTAAATTAATATTTAGTTTAAAAATCAAATATTCAAAATATATAAAAAACCATATGAAGAATTAAAAAAATAAAACATAGAAAAAAAACAAAATTGATGCTATAAATTAAAAATAAAATGTATGAATGCATAATAATCAAGTAAAATATGTACAAAATAAAATATTTGTATGTATTAACAATATTATACATGTATGAAATATGTGTTTATTGAATTGGTAGGTGAATTATAAATTATCATTTTTTGTAAGATCTAAAGTTCTAGCATGAAAAAAAAGTATGCAATGTAAAATACCAGATTTTGAATAAAAAAAAAAAAAAATGTCTATATTTATATGTAAGAATTTTAATGATTTGATATTGATTTCAAAGGTATTACTTAAGATGTTTAGAACAAAATTAATTTGATGAGAATTTATTAAAATAATGACCTGATATAACCATCTAAGTAAATCCAATTTATTTTGAATGTTAAGCATTAATGTTTTTATAATTCGAAATAAAGTATTTCATTTTATTATCAAATTTGTTATAAAATACTATACTTTTAATATACTTTTTTAATGAATCTTACAAAAACGTTTACACAAGATCTTCTTGTGAAATAAAAATACTATAAAGTCAGTAACACACTTTGGAAATTAGTTTTGTGACCCAGGATATTAATTTCGTTAGTTAAAAACACGTGTATTTAAACGATGTAACACATACTGATGTTTCCAAAACATTAATGCAAAAATATTTTGTAAAAAATTTCATGAAATTGAACATTGTTTATTTTTTGTGTATTCTCATAATTGTGTAATTGTTTCTTCATTATACGATCAACTCCATCATAGTTAGCAACGGAAACAAGTATATACTTACCTATAATTTAAAATAATTTATATAATTTTTATATATATATATACGTATTTTATGTTTACATATATTTATATTATTATTAATAAAATTATATTATATTAGTAAATTACTCGACTTCGTCTGAGTATATATATATATATATTTAGCTTTAAACAATCTCTAGCCAATTTTAACATTTTCTGTAACTAATAACAATAAAAATAAAATAAATAAAATATATAAATAAATAAACAATAAAAAAATATTAGAAATTTCCGTTAAATAAAATATTTGCCTACTTTTTCATTTTTTAGATTCTGAACGGAGTGAAGAATGTATTGATTTTACAATGATGTGTGTTTTTTTTTTTTTTTTTTTTTTTTTTTTGTGTCTGTCGACACGTTTTGGGGCAGTAAAAATGCTTCGATTGCCTTATGTAGCAACTTTTCTGAAAGGAAAGTGAATCTATTTGGTACTTTGGGGGGTCAAAAGTTAAAAATTTCCAATATTTTTTAAATGCGACGGGAAAAACCATAAAAAAATTTGGGAAAAACGGGAGTTTTTACGCAAAACCAGTTTTTGACATAATCAAATTTTTTATTTTGCTCTAACTCAAAAACTAATCGATGTAAATACTTGAAATTTTCACCAAATGTTTAGATTAGCGTTCTCTATACACCATTAAATTTTCAAAGTATTTTGACTTTTATTAAGCTATTTATAGACAATTGAAATTTTCAATATTTTTAAGTATTTTTTTTTTAAATAACGATAAAATTTTTTTGGCTGCCTAGAAAATCTTGAAAATTTAATACAAGGTTTCTTATAAGTTGTTCCTTAACTGATAAAAAAAAATCTAAAATCGTAAGTCACAATTTTTTTTTATAAGTGCTCAAAGTTACAATTTATACGAAATATGTAAAAATCACGATAATTTGCAAGTGTTTTTGTAGTTAAAAATTCATAAAATTTTTTCTGTTCATACTTAAGGTTCAAAATTTTAACACGAGGTTATGTATAAGCTACTCTTCAAAAATCTTTAAAAAAATTTCTACCGGAATTAGAGGAAAAAATTTTATGACTGTTTGAAATTTAAATATTTACGAAATTGCATAAAATAGCGATTTATTCTCAAACGATTTTAAATATTTTTTATAATTCAAAAAGTATAAGTCGCAGATTTTTGAAATTTCTACCAGCTGTTAAAATTGGTATTTCCTTTATGTCATATTTTTTTCAAAATATTATATTGATTTTTAAGCCACTTATAGGCATTTAAAATATTCGATTTTTTTACATTTTTTTTTTATAATCGGTGATAAAAAAAATTTGGCTCGTACAAAATACTTGAAAATTTAATAGAAGATTCCACAGAAGTAGTTCTTAATGTCATTCAAAAATTATTAAAATCCATAGGCACAATTTTTTTTTATAAGCGTTTGAACATCGAATATTGACATAAAATTACATGTAAAATATAATATAATGTAGAATGTTCTAGACTGACAAATGATATCGGTTTTTTTAAAATGCCCTTACTCAAAAACGAAAAACCGCAACAACTTGAAATTATCATTAAATCTTTATATTGACGTTTTCTATACATGGTTAAAATTTCAAAGTATTTTGACATATTTTGACTTATTTATAGACAATTTAAATTTTCGGTTTTTCTAAATTTTTCGTTTAAAAATAAAATATACTTATATAATATTTATAAATAACATTGTATTATATTCTAGACTAACATATGAACTCCGTTCAGAATCGTTATTCGTATACAATGATATCTATCATTGCATTCAAATTTAACAAATCCATTATAATTATGACCTATCCTATAAGCGAGGTGCACTCCACCCCTAACTGTACAGCAAAGCGAGGCCCATCCGGTTCTTTTTTATTTTTTTAAATTAAAAATAAATACATTTACAATCTATATTAAAATAAATATTATGAGCAAATATGATAATTAAATATACTAAACTGTGAGACATTGGTCAGGGAAACTATCTAGTGATAGGACCCTTTAAACGTGGTTCAGATTAAAAATCAGAATGCGAACAACAGATTATTTGTTTTAATCTAATAGATAACGACACCAACGTCTTATAAGACGTCGAGGAGGGTTGCCGGAGATCGAGACAGTGGGTTGGTTTGCGATTAAAGGGTTTAGGTGTAGATGACATTTGGAATGGAATCTTTTACAGTGGGGTTTGACTTAATCAATAACTGGTTCGATATTTAAGTCTTCGTGAAGGATGAAGTTAGAAACAAACCATGAGGCGGATGTGATTGTACGAAAGGAGATTGATTGAAAAGCTTCGATTGTTTTTAGTTGCGTTGATTTGGCACAACCCCATATTTGGGCACCGTATGACCAAATTGGTCTTAGCATTGACTTATAAATTAGTTTTTTATTATGAAGTGGAAGTTTGGATTTTAGTATAGGGCGTAATAAGTGAGATATAGTGTTTAATAGCTTTCTTTTGGATTGGGAGAGAGGTCACTTCCTTGAGGAACTCTTGCTAGGAAAGGAAAGAGAGAAGAAAGAGAATTACCATGCCGAACTTTGTTTTCGAGATATGACCGAATTTATAAATAAAGGGAAGCTGGAAAGAGTAATTTAATTTTGTAGAGTAAGCCTGTGTGCCAAACTCTATTAAAAGCTTGAGCCACATCTAGGAAAACACCCGGGCAATAATGTTTATTTTCAAACGAGAAAGAAATTTTATCGACTAGTCTGTGTACTTTTTGTTTAGTAGAATGGTTTGCACAAAACCCAAGTTAGGCATTGGGTATTGCATTTTGAGTTTTAACGATCGGTCTTAATCTCTTCAGAATGATTTTTTCAAATAATTTGCCAAGCACAGGAAGTAGACTAATGGATCTATAAGATAATACTAAGTTGAGGTATTTATCTAGTTTTAGTATAAGAATAATAATGGACAGTTGCCAGATGACGGGGAAATACGATAATCTTAACATAGAATTAAATATAAAAGTAAATTATAACAACATAATTGTTTTTTTAGGGAGATGTTTTAACATCATATTAGTTATTAAGTCATGGCCTGGGGATTTTTTGGGCTTTTATCTTTGAATCAGATTAGCAATTCCATTTGGGGAGACATGTTTGGTAGGAGGAGACATAGGAAGTGGATTATCAAGGAAGTTGCTAATTTTGACTTATTGAGAAGTACTAGGATTAATATCTGGGTGTGGTGTGAAAATACTCAAGAGATATTTCCCAAAAAGATTGGCTTTATTGAGATTTGATAGTGCGAGTGATTAATCGGATTTTTAAATAGGACAGGAATATTCTTTTAATTTAACCATATTTTTAGTGGTTTTCCTTAATGAACTATCTTGGATGTTTAATAATTTGAATTTCGTATCGAAAAGGTCGTTTATATACGAGTTTTTTAAATTAATTTTTTAATGGTGTTAGATAAATTATTGAAAGCTTATTTGTTGGAAGGTAATCTTGATCTTTGCCAGTGGGAACGGGCCCTACGTTTTTTGGTGATTGAAATTTATATATTAATAGGTACAAGATAGAATTTATACTTGGAGGGCAATCCTGATTAGAAGGATAAGAACACTCGTGTATAGCTGATTTAATTGTACTTACTAACTGATGGATTGCGGCTCCAATTTAATTGTGTGTTTGAAGGGAGGTTTTTAGGTTTGTACAATTTTCTAATGTTGAGGAAAATATTTTCAGACGACTGGACCTTCGAAAAGGAAAGGACGAGAAGGAACTAGAATTGGGAGGTCCATAATGTTTAGCATATTGGGTGAATGATCAGAGGATAGGTCGCAAATGTTTAGGATGATAAAATTTATATGATTGGGGATTGATGAAATAAAAAATCAAGTAAATCGGGTTGTCTTTTTAGGTGAGTTATCCAATAAGTTGGACCAGGGGGTGAAATAGTTGAAAAACCTTTTGAATGGAAGGAATTGTAAAATAGCCAACCTCTGGGATTTTCAATGCGGCTGCTCCATAGGAAGTGTTCGGCATTGAAATCTCCCCCAGCTATAAACTTACGCCCTAACGAATATAAAAACTGTTCCAATTAGAGTTGGGATATACTTGATCGAAGAGGACAGTATACTACTCATAGAGTTATAGAAGTATGGTTTCATGAAATTGAAATATTTGTTGCTTGGATAGTGGGTATTTGATAACACGGTAGCAGATGATGTTGGATTGAGGATGTGATTAAAATTGCGGTACCTGCGAGAGACGTGTTGTCTGAATGATTGGTTTTGTAAATATTGAAACCGGGAAAAAATGTTTGGAATTGGCAGTAAAGTGGGTTTCGGTGATAAGAGGTACATCAATCTATAGGAAAGTTTAATAGTTCGGATTCTTTTTGTCTGACACCATTAGCATTCCACAGAATGGTTTTAAAAGATTTTTTATCGGATTGACTATTTATCATTATTTAAGATTAATTAATGAATTTAACTGTGGTGAGTTGGAGGGTTAATCAGTTGTTTTAACTCTAATAAGATAGAGAATAGCTGATTATTTGGTAAACTTTCAGGAAAATTAAATTACGGATCAATTTTATATGAAAAAATATGGTTCTCGAGGTTTCAACAGATAGGTAATAACTACAGTTAGACGTTAAGATTTGAGTACAATTAAAATTACCATGGTAATTCTGCAGAATTTTGAGACACGTGAATTGGAATCGGTCCGAAACTTTGAAAGGATGACAAATTTAGCGTCAGTGTAACACTATTGATCGATTGGTAAAAATCTTGAGATTCTAAGACACTTTTGTAGTTAGGAAAAAATAGAACACACAGTAGAGCGACGGAACGCACATATCGCAACCGAGTAAAACGGGCGAATGCCGCCTATTTTGAAAAATAAAGAATAGAAAAAAAGTTAGGATATATGTATACAACTTTTTATATTTTTAAGTTTGATTTGAAGCTATTCCATTCAACTTCTTTTAAGTTTTCAATTTATGAATTATTTTTTAAGATATTTTTAATGAAATATAATACAAAGAACAAAAATAAGGAAATTTACAAATTTATCAGTTGTACTTTAGAATGATTATAAGGATAACTAATTGGAGTTTTCAATGGTTATGGTGAGTCAGTGATTTCATTCAATATAACTTTTTCTTCAACACATTTAATGCTGGATACTTCAAGAATCCATTTTTTTATCTGTTAATACTAACGATTCGTACTAATATTGCCAATAAAAATATGGAAATCATCTATATGGTTGATCGAAGCGTAATACTTGAATGCGGACAGTTCTTTACACTGTCAAGGTGTGTGTGATAAATTAATAATTATTTCATTTCCACTATGACATGCAATCTTTTTTCTACTCGCGTTGAGCAGACAGTATTGGATTTCATTTTGGGTATTTAGTCATTTTGTTCTTGACTAATATAAATTAAAATTATATCTAAAAAATTATGTTCTATGGGTTATCATAACAAGCCAGTGGTTCTTAAATTAATGTCATCTCATAATACTGGTTAATATTTGCAAATTTATTATGTAAAATATTGAAATAATAAAAAGATAAAAACCCATCAATGGAGAATTGTCTACAAAGCAATGTAATTGGTCGCGTAGGTTCTGAAATTAGCCGTTTTAAAGAAAGTAGTTTCACGTTTATTGAGTTAAAGATTTACTTTTTTTTTTAAATTGCATTTAATATTCTTTAATTATTTTATAACATATAGTACTACTATGTTTCAAATTAATTTGGTTCACATGATGCACCCAATATCGTCTCTTTTCATTATCTTTTTTCTTCGATGTAATCACTACAAAACAATAATGTCATCATCGTACAACATTTTTAAACCAATAAATTTAATTTTTTTAAATATTTATATTTCATGCATATAACACATAATATAATATAGGTATTCATCTATTTTCTATTTATATAAATTTATATTTATAAAAAAAACATAAATAATCATCCATAGTAAATTTTTACAGTAGACTTTATGTCTTAGGACTATATTTAGTATATTTTTATAAATTGTGTCATTGTGACCATTGTGTATGTAGTGTAATAATTTTTATTACCTATAATATATTACTATAATCTAAACTAATATCTATGAATTAGGCTATTATTATTATTTATATTTATTATTTCGTTGTCTATACAAAATATACGGGGAATACCTTCACCGGTAATCAAGATTATTCGATACCGAGTAACAATTGAATAACCCTCCTTTTCGTAGATACCGATATCGATTCCATCTCTCAGCTATTAGTTGGTGAATTGGTCGTATAATATTAAAGTTTACATCACCGAGTATAATAGTTATTTTGTCATTCAGCTTCACATATTAATTTATTAGTTATGAGTGCTAAAAAAAAAATAGCAATGGCTCAACATTTTTACCTATCTACTGATACTCAAACATTAAAAGCGGAATTGAGTTTATGGAAAACAAAACTGTCACGTGTAGGAAAATGTCCAAAAAAATGGACTAGATGCAATTAGGATATGTAATTGTAAATTATTTCCAAATGTTTACACTTTATTACAAATATTTTGTACACTTCCTGTAACATCGGCAACACCAGAAAGAATGTTTTCATGCTTTAAACGACTGAAAACATATTTAAGAAATACAATATTAGAGATTAATATGTTGTACTTATTATACAGTCTCTATACTGGAATAAAATATTTGTATATTGGTATTTGATAATTGGATTAAGTATTAAATTAACAAATTCAAACATAAAACACTAACATATTAATTGAAACAAACTTTTTAGGTTTTTTCATTTCTTTTATAGTTAAATTATAAAAATGAATGAAATGCAAATTTAGTACTTAATGCTTAACATAATATATTATATTAGTATATGAATTGTGTAATTATATTATTTTAGAGTCGTCTCAATGGTTTAGCCACTATGGCTGTTCATCGTGGGGTTGTTAATATAACTGCAGACGCAGTACTGGACGAAATGGCAAAAAACTAACAGAAAAATGGATTTAATAATATAAATACCATTAATAATAATTAATAATATCATTAATATAATATAATTTTACTGTTTAAGAATAAAGATTTTTATAAATAGTATTTGTTAAAAAATCAGCTACATACCCCCTCTTTCATGACAAAATCATTGACCATTGACCGCCACTGATTAAGAGTATACATAGACTTTATTCAAGTAATTCTTGATTATATTTTTTTTAAATCCTAAGAGTGACAAAATTTATATGAACTGATATTCTTATAAATTATTAGATAACCATGAAAAAATAAAAAAATGATTATGTATAAATTTTAATTTTTTTTTATGAATTCGGATAAAACAAAAGAGGTATATGTCAAACAGTGCACAGAATCTTCTTATGTATACGATTTTAAATTAAACACATAAAAAATTCATACTTGATGGTTGAAAAATAATTACAACTTAAATAGTTTGAAAAAAATTACATTAACACGTAGAACATGCAAGTATGGATCCAAAATATGAACTAATAATATCTTAATTTTGCTTCATTATACTATGAAACATATTCGTATTGCATACACATGTTCGGCACTACACAAATATGCAAATATCAGAAGTTCTCGGTCTTAATTATAACACAGCATTTGGAATTCAAATTAACGTGTGTACAATGCACGTCGAGTTGAAAGCGGAGAGAGGTTTCAAACCGATATAAGCATAGATAACAAAAATAGACATAAATTTGTACAAAACTATTAATATTCGCACGATGTAACAATTATGTTATGTGGGGAGTGGAGAGAGGGATGATCAATACGGTAACCATTGTTCGCGGATCAATATTTTCGGGGTGTAAAATCTAAGCGATATGATATAAACATTGGCTTCTAAGTAAACTCTTTCTAAATTATACTTCAGTGAAAAATTATCCGATCCATAGACGTAGACGGTAGATGTTTAGTAGTTGTTGCATGGTATTGCGTATATAAAATAACATTCAAATATGTTTACGTTTACATATAACTCTGCATAGAGCTGGATCATGGGGAAGACAGTGGTGGTACCAGGGACAGGCCAGGTAGGACTATTGTTTTATCTGAAAATTCTTGGCCATAAAAATTCTCAGCCCACCAGAGGCTCTATCACCTTAAACATAATAATATAGTTATTTTTTATAAACACAATTATTTTAAAATAATTTAGTTCTAGTGTTGTAATCATTTGAAATTTTAAAATTTAGTAATTAGCTTACATTATTATTATTATTTTTTGTTTTGTTACTGAAATCTCATTTTTTGTGGCCCAACCTTATAATTTTTGGCTTCCTGTTGGTCCGACCTAAAAAAAAATCCTTGCGCCGCTACTGGTGGGAGAGCAGCTAAACGGTGTAATGATAGATACGTGGATAGAATCAAAGTAATCGTGCTGTACGAAAAACGTATGTAAATGTAGTACGTGGGAATAATGCACAGGGGCGATATATATTTAAAGTTTTGCGTACGTCAAGTTCTCCTTTTATACTCTTAAATCGAGGGCTGCAACTGGGTACGAGAGCTATCAGTGTACACGTCTGAGCTGTTGTCAATATTTACAATCGAAATCAATTCAATCGTTATCCATATCTACCCACCCGGCGTCCAAGAGAACTTTTAAAGAGTACCTAAAAGGTTTGCACGCGGCTTTTCTGGAGTCGTGAAAATATTCAATCACCCCCATACATTTTTGAACATCCATTAAAAAAATAAAAAAATAAAAAGAGAAGAGTGTCCATCCCGATTAGCGATTTGGAACCACCGCCTTGAAGAAATCCTGGCCACGCGCTTGGCGCAGAACGCGTACGAACCGTCGGTTGTGAAATTCACGAACGCAGTGCACAACATAACGTGACGTAAGATCGTCATTGTTTATCACATGTTCGATTTCTTTTCCCGCACACGTTACGATCGGATTGGTTTTGGCGAGAACGTTTTTCGTCGGAAAACACGCTCTCCGGCCGCTACCGACCGACCGCGACGACTATGACGCGAATGCAACCACACACGGAGGCGATGGCGGCGGCAAAGGTTTTTATGAATGGCCTGGGCTTCATAGCCCGAGCGTGACGTAGTGTGCCGAAGCGGCGGTGGCAGTATCGTTCTCCTCGCGCTACATATATTATACCGACGTGCCGTGACGGGGTTGGAGGAGGGGGATGCTCGAGAATGCGGCACGATTGGCAGCGGGTGAGCGGGACGCGAAGGGTATAATAGATGAGAGGAAAACGAGCGAAAGATACGTGCAGGGAAGACGCGCGGGCGCTCGGTGGTGGTTAACACGACCGCGGTCGTGGGCGGCGGCTGAGGCGGCGGGAAAGGGGCACGGGTGTCGGGGAAGAGGCGGCTCGCGGGTGTGCGTGCGTGTGGGCTTAACGTGGACGGAGCACGGTGCGGTGGACGTGAACGCGCGAGAGTACGTATAACAGGGTGCCGGGAACGACGGTGGTGGTGCCCGTGTTAGGTGGGTCGCGGGCGTGACGGGAGTACAATCCATATTGAGGATGCAAGGGTCGGCAGCGGCGGCTGCGGCGGTGGTGGCGGCGGCGGCGGCGGCGGCGGCACCATGAATGAAATCGGACTGCTAGTGCGCAGTGCGTACGCCCACGCTGCGCCACATGTATCCGGGGCGCCCCGGTTAACGCGAGTACATAAAATCGCGCGGCCCATCGTCGTCGACGCAATATTATTATACTGCCGCCGCCGTTGTTTTCGTTGTATTTCTGAAAACGTCCCCGCACGCGGTTCGCAGTTCCTGGGGAGTGGACGTGAAGTGTACAGTAAAACACACCGACTTGTTCATCCGATATCTTCAAACGGTTCTTCAAACAGAAGAATATCCGTCGATAGACGACGTAAACCGAAACATTTTTCGACGCGAGTTCGCCGAAAAAAATAAATACAATGGTTGTACGTTGAAAACAGAATCGTACCAAAATTATTGGTCGATGCTACTACGTAGACTACAACTACGCGAAAACGAGGGCTTTGTATTTAGTCTTGAACGTCTGAAGTGCAATGGTTCTCTAGAAATACGATTTATAAATTATCATAGAACAATTTTATTTTTGTGTAAAAAAAATATATATATCCGTCTGTATGATTGTGTGGGTGGTTTGAGAAGGATAATACAAATAAAATAAACGAGCACAACGGGTACAACAGCAAAGATAAATGTTAAACAAATTCAGCAGCCAGCCGACGACGAAGGCGCTTTATCTTCGCATTGTTCAATCCTTTTTGATTTTCAGCCAACACGGATTTCAATGTTCCCTTTTGTCCTCCGACACCCGTGGTTATCAAATCATTTACGCCCTCAATCGAAAAGCCCGTTTAATGATACACAGTCTTTGTTTTTTACCCTGCCTTCAATTGCTGTCACTTCGATCGTATTACCGTACTACCATTACTGTTCCCTTAGGTCTCAGTGTTCGGCGGGTGAATAATGATTTGTTACTTGAGTATACGACTATATACAAACACACCAGATGTATTACATATAATATATAGGCCCTATATATTACGGATTTAAGAGGAAGGAAGATCGGCAAAGCAAGTGATCTATCAGTTAACGCTAATTTAAATGTACGCGTATTTATACATTACTTGACAATCGTAAAAATTATTATTAATAACAATTTTACAAAAATATTTTTATTACAACATAATTAATTCAATCAACAGGCAAACAAAAGCAGTTTTTCTTCTCTATAAAAAAGAAAATGTCGAAATTCATTTCTATACTACATCACTGTTGATGTACTTTTTACTGTCTGCAGTATATACCTACAATTTCAGCTCCAAAAGTACCTAACAGAATAATATAATAACGGAATTCAAAGCCTGTGCACCATAGGTATTTGTTTTGTCAACTAAAATGATGCTATTCACAATAGTAAAAAGAAAAAAAAGCCGATGAATACTTATCATGTTTCTTACAAAAATAAAAGTAGTTGTAAGGACAATAGAATGTATAAAGGACAAAGACATTGTACTCTAAACGATTTCACTTAGCTGAAAATACCGATGCAAACTTTGTGAAACCGAATACTGGTGTTCTCACAATACTGAAGAATTGTAATGAAAATTAGTTCAACAGCAATGTAATATCGAAACAACGGTGTCTATATTCGTAGAACTACTCAACTGCATTTACAAGAATAATGGCAGGTAACGATCATGTTGTTCAAAGAATTTAAATATTTTATTATCTTATCTGATTTAAATAATATATTTTATATAAAAGTAATTTATTTATTAAAATTAAAGTAATTGGATTTTCAATAATAATATTTTAAAATATTCATTAACACTAATTTAAAAAAATTATTATGTTACTATTTTATAAAAATAAAAAATACAATGCTTAGAGATGAAAATACGAATTTGACATTATGTTTCTCATTTGGCTCTCCGTCTCTATTATGGGTTTACACAAAAACAAAAATATTGAAAAAAATTTATATTTACGGAGATTTTTCCACCAAAAAAACATTTTCAGCCAACCTGTGTATACCAATGTAATGCAACATGATTAAATTTTGTTTTTCTAACCAATTATTAAAAATAAAATACTATGTAGTATTCTAAATAATGGAAATGCTTATTTGCGACAAATGTTAATCAATCAATAGATGACCTATATACTATGTACACGCGCAAGTTATTATCAAATTATTTTGTTTGTATCGTCTAGGATTTAGTTATAAATGTTAATAATATAACTTCGATAATTGTAGTGCTTTTGTACAACAACAGGTTAGAAACATAGCATTAGACTAAAAATACATATTATAAATTATAATGGACTTGTACTAAATGTTATAATTTGGAAGATACGTGTTGTTTGAATTATTATAGACTCATTATTTTCAAGTATTTTAAATCTTTTGTACGTTTTAATTTAATTATGTTGAATGCACCAATTTATCAACGTCTTTTAACTACTAACTTATATAACAATGAACGCTCTGCTTGACATTCGCCAACCAAAATGGATTATTATATTTCTCTGTAAGACAGTCAACCCGAGGCATTACACCAATCTCTAAATTGTTGTACAAAATTAGAGTTTTGTAGAACGAATTTTGGTCGTTATTAAGAGTATTTTTTTTTAAACAAAAACAAAAAATAAATATTTGATAATTTTGTATGGCCTGATTAGAGACGTATTTGAAATAAACAATTATTTCGTGCTAAAGTCATTAGAAAATAATTTTAAGTTTAACTAATAGTAAAATTTTGTATTAAATAGCAAAATCAAAATTAAAATAAGGAAATAAATGTAAAATAATAAAAGTAAAGAATTTTGAATAAATCTGATAGAATTAATCTACGATCTACGAATTTCTTTCTATTTTTCCTCGAAAAACTAATGAGAATAAGTAAGATATGAGTATCATGTATCACATTTTGATCACTAATTTTCAAAGAAGATATTGAAATAACTTATTACAAAATTACAAAATATGTAAACGTTATTTTAATCATTAAGGTTTACAAAAGAAACCATACAATCTCTGATGTATTGAAATTATGTGGTCGAAATAAACAATATTTTTTCCAAAACACTTCTATAGTTCAAACTTTTCATTCTACAACACTTAAGTTATTATTTTATAAATGTAATGTACGTTTGATTTTATAACAGAAAATTGTAATTATTTTTTAATAAACATATAATTTTATTATTAACTATTAATTTTACATTCATATTACTTATGCAATAAAATAAGATCAATTGAACAACCAGTTTTTTGTATCTAATCACGGGTTATCCCTGCTGCTGATCCCTGCACTTTCAAATATAACCGTTTTGTCTATATGTAGTTATACCGGCTTCATCAAGGACGTATTTGTTTTTAAGATTGACTAGTTTGGCTCTGTTGCATGTACATCACGATACAAAATTAGATGCATGGAAAATAATAGATAGGTTTGCAGAACAAAAACGCTTTAAAGAATTTGTGTTATAGAATAATAATAAATAATTATAATACTTAATTAAAAAATTATAATTATATTTTTATTATTATATGTAATTATTAACATTTTTTTTTTTTTTTTTTACATATAAATAATTTGTATGTATGAAATTTGCAGATCAAAATTACTTGACCAGCAAGAAGTTACTATGTTCACTTATAAATTAGAATTTAATAAATTGATTTAGCATGTATAATTGTTTTTTTTTTTTTTTAAAAAAATCGTATCAGTCGTTCCCCTCTGAAAACAGGACCAGAAACGCTCTTGGGCTACATACGAATTGCGTCCCGACATAAAAATTGCGATTTGTGATATACTAATTGCATCCCGCTTATCTGATATACTTTTGATAATCTCAATCAATAATCAATATGACAAAAAGATACTTACATAAGAATTCGCAGTAGAAGTCAAGTAAAGCGAATAAAACGTAATATATGTGAAAAACGAGAATTTTTTAAAAAAAGAAATTATTAAATACGACGTGAACGAAATAACATGTTTTGATTTCGTCAAAACTGTCGTTCAAATTTTTATTGAACCATAAATAATATTATAATAACATATGTATAACTTACACATAGAAATTATATTTTTTACTACTTTTTTACTTATTCTTTTATTTTTATATTTAACGACGAAAACAATATTTTTGACGTACATAATTACGGAACGATAAAAAACAATATTTTTGACCTACCTCTAGCAACAGAATATTTATTTAATGTTACTATTGACAGTCCTAAGTCTGTATTAAATAGAAAGGAAAATAATGTATTTATATCGGACATAATTAGTATAGTTGTTAAGTATTATCGGTACACAATTCGTATGAAAAATGGATTTTGGGACGCAATTCGTTCACATTTAATCAAAAACTCATTATTTTTCGTGAACTAATAGCCGTTTTAAATTTAAAAAAATAAGAACCATTTTTTATGCCCCAGTAGTTATTTGTTTCTGCTACTTAAGGTTTCCATTCTATTCCAAAACATTTTGAAA
The DNA here is from genome assembly GCA_034509805.1 of Sipha maydis. NCBI lineage: Eukaryota > Metazoa > Arthropoda > Insecta > Hemiptera > Aphididae > Sipha > Sipha maydis. The sequence continues at coordinate 297,321 of JASXSY010000461.1, forward strand.
ATAATATGTAATATAATTTCTATAGTATTAATAGCCTTTTCCTAGGTTTTTTTAAGAAGATTGTTGATCTTATTGTGCACTTTATTTGTACTGTACTATTGAAATAATATAAAATTTGATTTTAGTAATACTTTTCAACCTTTACTATACTTTTTCACATTACACTATTTTCCTGCTAGACTTAATTAACACTAAAATTATTTATTTGACATACAATATATTATACAGCAACAATACTTCTATTATTTTTATACAGTTACATAATAATATTCAATTGCTTATTTTTTATTACAATAATTACATTTTAAACCTGTAAATTTGCGATTGTCGATAAAAGATTGTTTTTAATATATTGTTTAAACTTTAAATGTATAATATTATCAAAGTCTATTTTGTACTATAGTATTCTTTAAATGTGTAATTTAATATACTAAATAGAAAATAATACCTGTATACGTGTATATAATAATTAAAAATGTGCAAATTAAAAGTTTTTAACCTAAATCCCAGTATATAAAAATAACCATCTGTTATTTTTAAAGACATAACTCAGGGAAGGATTAAGGATTTTGGACCCCCACATAGCTTTTAAATTTATATTTCTTTTAGAAACCAATAAAAATAATTATAAATATAATTATTTGACAACAAAAAACTTGTGAAACGAAACAGCCCAAAATCAAATTACTGTCTTTTGATGTAATATTAATTAAATTTAAATCATATATTATAATAAATTCAGAGTTACCATGATTGCGAGTTCAACTATTTCTTTTCACTACAACGCCAGGAGAATTTATTTATAAAGATTAATTGTATTATATTTTAGTTTCCAAATAAAGCAGGAAAACATTTAATTTTTTTTTTCCCGTTAACATTTCTTATTGATAATCTGCTATGAAAATTTCATATAGCATATTTTTTGATTCGGAAATTGGACAAGGATAGAATTTTAGGTAGATAATTTCTTCCCGGTTTAATTCCTTCTATATTTTATTAAGAATAAGAAAAAAAGAGAGAAATTATTAGAGGCAACTGCCTACCAAAATATTTTTTATTAAAATGAGTAATTTTATGTTTTATGACTTGAAAATTGAACAAATAAGTAATTTTGATAATTTAAATACCTAGTGTTGAGAAATCGGAATACATATTTTTGTATAGCTATCTATTTTTGTTCTTCTTTTTAACATGCTATGATTATTGTTAAAATAATTGTTTTGTATATGTAGAGTTATATTAATTAAGCATAATGTACTCCGCATAAACATATAATCCGTATGTTTATTCTTATTTTATTTAAAAAATATACCATTTTTACCAATTTTTTTTTTCTCATAGCTTACATTATTCTATTATGCGCAATTTGTTCTAAAAATGGCCTAGATACAAAGTAAAATATGTGGATCTTACTTGGTTATTATGTATAAACTATTTTTGTTTCATACATTTTTTTCAAATAATATCCCTCTAAGCGTATGAAATACGTACATATATAACTGACCTATCGCTAGTCCAAACGAATTCCAACTTTTCGTGATCAGATCACAGATAGTTATTAATTTTTATCCGACACTATAGTGTATAGCATATATATTCACGAGAGCATGCGAAAATCAGTCGGATCCTTGCAAGAAAATCGGAGAAAAAGAAATGATTACCATTTTTACGCGGAATAAACCTTACGAAACGGAGAATATCGCCCTCGTAATTGAATGTATGCGGGTGGCGATATCATTCACCGTGACAAAGTGCAACATGTACGTTATGATGTAACGTACATCCTCTTGGGGATCGCCCGGGATGAAGATGACAATCGTCATGTACCCAATGACTGATGATCGGCCGTTGACGCAGTTCTTTTTGTACGCGAACGTTTCCCGCGGTCGTTCCCGCTAAACATAATAATATATTGCGCAAACGCACACACAAGATGTTACGACGGTTTGGCCCGGCGGGCACGGTTGCCGCCCGTTGAAAATTGATAATAGCCACAAACCACGTTAAATGAATGATGACGTGCGACGTTCCGCTTAAGTTCCTTCACGAGACCTAACAGGTAAAAAAATACATTGTCGAAAAATGAGATGTGTAAATCCCAACACGGTAAATACAAGGTGAGTGTGTTGGCTACTGCACGGTGGAAAATGAGATGTGATTATTGGAGAATAATATTGTAGTATGGATCAGATACGTTTATGCAATAATTGCTTTTGTTTCAACCGGTGCGTGTGGTGTCTACACTTAATAGTCAATGAAGCTGATATCTGCTTACGATTTTTTCGACGCACAAAATGTTTACGGCTTTTAATTACTGATAAAAATTATACGGAAAATTTGATTTTGGGGAGATCGTCTAAGAACTCCATACGTTTACTCACAGAATAATTTACATCTCTTAGAAGTTTTGGAAGTATTATTCGAAACATTCGTGTGTCCGTACGGGCATATCCATCTAAAATAATCGTACAGAAAATTACAACGAACAAAAATGTATCATTCATGTCGAGTAAAAATAGGCAACTATCAACTGCTAATTTTAAATGATTTTAATTTTTTCAAACGCTATACAGCAGAAAAAATTATGAAAATACGTGGCGATGTGTTATAAATATTGTGTGTTGTGCAAAAATGTATAGTGTAGGTCATTACAATAAAAATTCTTATTATTAATAAATACAAATAATCGTACTATGACTACAGTCATGCAAGTGATGAAACTTTAAAAACGGCAACAAATTAATAAATCTTGCAAAAGAAAAGCTGTAGACTTTTATTATTGTATAACAAATGTTTATTATCGCGTAGGAACCTATACACAGTGAAACCTCGATTGTTCGGGACCAGAATACTGATGTAAAATCAAAATAGACGGTTTACCAGAAGCGAACTTTTTTAAACAAACATACATATTATTTATTATTTTTTCAATAATTATGACATGCATTATTCATTATTTTTTTAATTTACTATACACTCATATTTTCGACAAATATTTATTACATAAGCACCTCTTTATAATCATTAGATTTAAAAATTGGTTAATTTTTTTTGTTTTGACTATACCGCGTGTTTTTTTGCCTATCATATCTCTTATTCTTTTCGCGCAAGTAGTGTCGGTAAATCGAGAAATACGATTAATGGTGGGGGGAAGGTAGGATAATCGGAGTTTTACTCTACATAATTTTTTCCGCCTTGTTGGAACTACCATACCAACAGTACAGTGGCAATCAAATATAGCGCTATGGAGGAAACTCCAAAATACACCATTATGTACTTTGAATTTAAAAATATTATAATTATTAGATGTTGTTTTCAACAATTGCTTCAATTAATATAAAGGGCGTTGATGTTTTTATAAATTAAATGTATAACGATGACCATGCAACTTTTAACATAAAATCCAAACTTTTCATTCTGCATCCTCCCAGGAATTATGCTCGGGACGTAAGCATCTACCCACCCTAGCTACGGTCCTACATACGCATCATTTTTATTTTATTTTTTCCCTTGTAGGAATTTACATATATATAATTTGTATGTTCGCGTTGGCATTAAACGCATCATACGTAATTTAATATTTATGGACACTTGAAATGTATTGTTAAAGATCATCGATTGTTGTTATAGAAAAACCTTGGGGCGGTAACTAAAAACAAAATATGGAGAAACTAACTCTTGTAATTGTGTATCTGCTGCTCTAGTGTTGGGAACTTATCGTTCCTCTGCATCACACGTCGATCAGCCCACGCGCAGATCTTACGTATGCCATGGCAATGCACGACGGTCGGACGCACGATTGCACGTTTCACTCATGCTGCATCCGAGGCGTTCTTCTGCGCTGCGCATTAGCTGCGTGTAGCAAGCGCGTGTAGCAAGCGCCGCCGGTATGTTTCATGTACATGCCAAAATTTATTCGAGATGCTTAGACGATTGCGGCGACGACACCATCCAAGTACTGCATACGTTACATACTTATGTTGATGTCATTTTTTTTGTGTTTCATGAATTACACACGATGGTACTTGTTTCATTTTTCGCGCAGCTCATCAAAAATTATATTGTTATACTTTAAAGCCACCGTTACATCAACTATGGCTGTGAAATAAATTGTTTGATTTTCAAATTTTCTAATCCTGCAGAATATTCGTAAAAACTTGTACCGAATAATGACCCTTTATGTAATTTTCAATAGAAATTAACATTTCTGCGGAGGTCTTTTTATCAGAACGTCACGGTAGGTCGTCATTTATGTATAGGCTATTCTTATATTGTTGGCCATAACCGTCTCTCACCCTATATAAGGTTAGATTATAATCTTGATCTAGATCAGTGAGTTAATGAACCACTTGATGCAAACAGTAATCGTTAAAAATTTTTTTCAAATATATTTTTACAACGATTGTCTATTACAAGATTTGAAATTGGCTCATAATCATGGGTTATATAATTATTGTTTATTAAGTATACACCGATCGATTTAAAATAATATCTTAAGCTATTGAGGTTAATAACCTATTAATTAGGTATAATAAAAATAAGAAAATTACCAGGAAAATTATAACAATAGCAATAATTTTCGCCTTCTATTCATTTTGATAAATTTAAGATTTATTAAATTCACCGATAAAAAATATTGATTAATTACACGAAGCATTGCAATTTAATGTTTCATTCCAACTATGGTATTTGGGTCAGTATAATTTAATGTTTAAGAAGTATTAATTATTGGAAAATCTGTACAACTCTTATGGATGTTTATGCCAACAGGCATTAAAGTTTTATATGTGAAATATTTTCAATGTGTGTCCTTTTCCCTTCATACATCATGAAATTACTGACAATTTTAAATTTGAATTGCGATATACTTTTATTCGATAAGTTGATGAAACTAATTGTAAGTAAATTTCAGTCAATTATTTATTATAAATATTTAATTTTTTTTAAATAATTTACTACCTAGCTGCACCTAATTATTTTAAGTTTGATTAAATGAATAAGCTTAAAATTATTTTTCCACTGATTTATATATTTCTATTAAGATATAGAAAATTTATTGCTTGTAGAATATGTGTTATATTTACATATTTATACAATATTAACATTTAAAAAAAATAATTACTATATAGTTGCTATTTTAAAATAAAAAGTATTACTAATCATATAACTGAGTGAAGAATTTTTTGAAATTAAAATGTTATGTTATCGTCAATGATTTAAATTAGGTAACAACATAAATGTCTTGCCAATATTATAAATCCCTGACATTAATAGACAATATTAGTAATGTTGTAAAAATATTTTGATACCGCATTTACAACTGTCTAAAAAATTACCTTAATATTTAATACTGATAGACAATGTCGATAATTTTGTTTAGTAAAATATTTAAATGCGGTGAGAAACTTATAAATATAAAATAAAATTATACATATACTTAATATTTATATTATTTATAATGTATAATATTGTAATATAGGTATTAATAATATATAAAATGTACATATATATATATATATATATAAGCAATTATTTTATATATAAATATAAAAAAATAATTGCTCAGCCTGAGTCAAGATTTAATTGACTTTTTATGCACCTGATGATGGATTTTTAATTCAAAACCAGTCGTACTTTACAAATATAATAATACTTTAGGCTAAACATATATTTACTTATTAATTAATTTATATTTATAAACTTTTATTTTAATTATTTATAGATTCATTTACAAGTACTAACCATTAATAATATTTCGTTTTAATTTAATGAATCAATTTTACAACGAAAGACCGTTTTTAATTCAACAAACAAATAATTAATTTAAAATGTAACAATTATATCTGAAATACCCCGGAATTATCATTACGTAATAAATATTTCTGTATGCATCATTGCCTGGATATAATAGATATTAAAGTTTTTTTCCTTGTTAATATCGTATACTATCTATTCATCAGTAATGTTGTCGTTGGCTAGATATTTACGTTAATTCTTTAATTAACGTCTTTATCGGTAACATAGAACATTTCAAGGATCAAAAATTGACAATATATACCTATCTATCATTTAAAATTAAATAGATAATTGACTGATGTAATTTTAAAGTATTTATAATAATATTATATGTTTCAGAAAAGGTGGCATATTTAATAATTAAATACTACATGGAATATAATATAGTTATTATTTATAATGATGTAAAATAACTAGAATACTTCCAATAAATCTATACTGTAGAATGCAATGAAATTTATTTTAATTATAAAATTATTTTTAAATTACAAAAAAATTTAAAAAACTTATAAGACACTAATCCTTATAAATATAATATTGGTATAATAATATCAAAGTACACAATATAATATTATCGTACGTATAATAATACAGCATTTATGTAAATTATATTTTATTCATTTTTGTTTTTGGAACTGAAATAATTGTACTAAGTTTCAAAAAAATGTAAAATGAATACATTTTTTTACAGCGTAAGAATAATTTTGAACATTCGCAGAAACGTTTGAAAATTATAAAACTTATTATGTTTAGATAAAAACTTAATTTATTTGTATGCAATAAAAACGCGTCAATTTTAAAGGATAATTGACATGTTACAGAGCTGCTTTTACACGAAACCTATTTTATGTTCTTTGAAATTTGTTTTTATATTCGTAACAACAGCTTGGCTCGTTTATGGTCGTTTTGCTGACGTCTATTTGGCAGTGAAGTATATTGATCGCGTTCACGCCAGGTAAGATTTTTAGGTGCAATGTACTCATAATGCCAAAGAAGTATATTAATATTATGTATGCGTATAGTAGATAAAATAATTTGACAATAATAGGCATCTATAAAATAAAGTCAAAACATGTCAAATCAATTTCAAAGTTTAACATAAAAAAAAAAATTACAAAAATAGGATAATTTTTATGGGTCAAATATTATTATATTGTGTGATACAGAAGCTACAGGTGAAAAATAATACCAAATAGAAAGAATTATTAAATTACAAGGTATATATATATTTTTACATTTATATATTCTCATAAATAAAATTTTTATCAATGGAAAAGAGAAAATGTGTTCTAGTTTGTAATACGATTCATACAAACCTTGACGAACATGATAACCGACAAATGTAGAGTTTTATTATTATTTTTGTTTTTTACCGACATCATGCAAACATTTGAAAGTATATTATTTTAATATTATGACGTCATATGATAGTTACACGATATTGTAATATTTCAAAGCTATTTTGCATGTTCATCTACAAAAAAAAAAAAAAAATGTGTTTTTCATCCAAATTATTTAACTATTTTACCATTATAATTCTAATTTATCTTATCACATTTTTATATTAGGTCCTATATAAAGATTTAATTTTTTAAAGGAAAGCTGGTTTAATTTCGATGTTAATTTTTGAAATGTTTTATTTTTTAAAGCCTTATGCTGTTAATACCCAATTCTAATGATTTTAGTATAAAATTTATTCTACGGATGGATAATCTAAAAAGAGATACATCATCCGTAATTACTTTTATGAGATTTGAACTGTTATAACGTATAAAACGTCCATCTAAGTAAATACTATAACTGAAATATAAATCATATGATGATACGATTATTCAAATATTTTATATAATTTTGTATTCATATAATTAGTAGAAATTAATATATGAATACTATTTGAATTCTTTGAATTACATGTAAATAACTGAGTCAAATATTCCGGTATAAAATTAGATTTCTTCTTAATATTTAGATTAATTTTAATTGAAACGTTATAAACAAAAAAAAACAAAAGATTTATTTCTGAAATTAACTAACAAATGCTGAAAAATGAACAAATTGCACAAAATATATACAACACCGGAATAACTTACAAGTACAAGAATATATGGTTACAAAAGATTTCACAAAATTCATGTTGGTTACAAACGTATATAAATCACATTTTTTTCATAGTATATATTTAAATTAATAATAAATATATATCAGTAGTATCTAATAATTCACTGTAAAATTATTGAATGTTATGTTTTTGTTTGACCTTCAAAAAAAAAAAAAAAAAATAAATAAATAAAACAATATTTTGTTTTTATTGATTTAATACTGAGACTTAAGCACGCGATATGATTCAGAAAATAATTTGTTCAACTACCAATTTACATTTTTACAATTACTATTTTATAAATAAGATTAATATTATTTGTACTTTTATTGTTATAATACCCAAAAACAGAAAGTAGTTTTAAAGTTAATTAAAGTCTTACTATAAAATGAGCAGTATAGATGGAAACTAATATTGATTTGTTTTTTCAGTACAATACCGAATAATAAAAATACATTTTACACTACTTTACCATTATTTAGAACGTATGTATTGCAACAATGCTTAAATAAATAATGCAATTAAAATAAAATAACTAAATAAATGCTTAAATATTATTATATGATTAACAACTATCAGTATACATTTTGAGAATATAAAATAAATTTGAAAACATTTAAATCATATTTATACAAGAAAACCGACATTTTTTTGTTAAAAACAAATAGTTACGTCTACAAAACAAAACTACTTATTAACTACTACTACTACTATTACTATTATATTATATTATATTATATTATATTATTTTATATTAAATTATTACTATTACTATTATTATTATTATTATTATTATTATTATTATTATTATTATTATTTTTATAATTATTATTATTATTACTATTACTATTATTACTACTACTACTACTACTTTTTAACTCTACTTTTATACATTTTTTCATACTTTTTTTTTATACATTTTAGCTTTGAGATTTTAAATTATAATCAAAAGTTTGTTTTTTCTCAAACATGATAATTATTTGTGATTATGGAGTATGGCTGTGTTAAATTGGTTTTAAGAGACTTAATGCTGTAAACACTATACAAGTAAATGTACTATTTTAATTTCAATACAATATGGTTTAAATTGTAATTAATTATATATAATTTTTCAATAATAAACGGGTAAATTATTGTCATACTGTTTTTAAAATTTTATTTTTAAGTAAATCAATTATGTTAAAATGAAATTCCGCAGAAATATAATTATCAAATTACCGAAGATTGGCAGCATTTACTAGAAGTATTGAGGATTATTACAATTTTTAGAAATATTAGTCATAATTAATAATTATATTTTTATGGTTATATGGTTATAGTTTAAGAAAAAAAAATGAATATAGATTGAAGTACCTCCAATTTTCATAACATATATTTTAAAGAAAATGAAAAATATATTGATATTATATAGTTGTTATTTTGAAATTAATATATTTTGTTTTTCAAGATATTCCAAAAGTTATAATAAAGTCTTATAAATCAATTGTAAATTAATAATTATAATAAATAAAATTAAAACTAATCTAACCTTAAAGACGGTATCTTAAACGGGTCTGATTCAAAAATATATTGACAAGTAGTTAAATACTTGGCTTGAATGTTTTTTTTTAATGTTATTAAATTATAATAATCTTCTTCTTATTATTATTCTTCTGCCTTGCCTTCCTCCCAACTATTTGGGGTCGGTCACCCTTGTCCTACACCTCCACTTCACTCGATCAATCACATCTCCTTTGCACACACCGACAGCCCTCATGTCATTCTCCAAAGTCTCCAACCATCTCTTTTTTCGTCTTCCTCTTCATCTTTTTCCTTCAATATCCATCTTCATAACCACTCTTACTGCAAATTATAATATTAATTAAATTATTAATATAATAATTTAATATTAATTAAAATATAATATTAAATTATAATATGTTGTAATTTAGGAACAATAAACTAAGAGAGGTTGTTTTCTAATTAATTTTTTTATCATAACACAGATTCTTCAAAATCTTAGGATTTAACATCAAAGATTATTAAAATGAATATTACTCGTTTTAAATATAGTAAATGGTCTCAATTTCTTATATTTTAACTATTTTCGAAAGATAAAATCCCAACACATTTCTTTATAAAATACCGAGAATTGACAGGTGTATAAGCTTGACAAACTACTAACTACAGAACAAGTTGGTAATTTCCCATCATACGATTATTCCTTTTCAAGACTTCAAAACGATACAATCTTTTAGACTTTAAAAATAATGGTTGGTACCTAGTAAACTAAATCCTATCTACAAAGATAAGAACTAATAAGACTCATCTTTGTAAAAACCTCTGTGGTACATTCGATAGTAATGATTGATCACATTCCTTAACGGTAAAAATGTTGATGGTTACATTTTGATTAGCAATGATAATAAGATGATCGGTTGTAGATACATTGATCACTTCCTACATAAGCTAAGTCAACAAAAAATAAAATAAAAACTTCAAGAACAGTTAGTATTTTTAAGAATCTTTAGATGCATTACTAAACTGGAACTATGATAAAGGATATGTACTCGTATAATTTTTTTTTTTTTGCTTTTGTTGGAAAATATTACAACAATGCAATTAAAATAAACATAAATATATCTTATGACATGTGAAAAAAATTAACAAAAGTTTAAATAAGGAAGTCAGATGAATGAAGAAATAGATAATGGAATAAATTATAGGGATGAAGCGAGTGTTAAGGATATTTGACTCGGGAGTAATATAACCAAAGGAAGATATAAATAGAAAAAGGATTGTCTGCTAGAACAAAATTAAGGTTAATCAAAATTCGTGTATAATGGTAAATTTTAAAAGTTATTTTCATGAAAAATAAAATACACGTATAGTTATAATGCAAAATATATATACGTATATTGACTTTTGTGTCTTATGCTCTAAAACACGGTCTAGTGGATTAGGTATATATTTTATTAACATCACATAATTTGTAATGTATGTATTGTATTTATATCGTAAATAATACGTTCGGTTTAATTGTTCTAGATATTATAAATTGCTTTAATTTTAAATACAAGTGTGAACTTTAGAAAATTAATCACTTAATATGGATAATTTTATAATCATACGATTATTTATACTTAAGTTTTCAATGTCGTGTGAACAGAAGATAAAAAAAAAATACAACAGTTAATTCGATGTAAAATCATTTTCATAATATTTCAGGTTTTATCCTTATAATCTTAAACATCTCATTTCCACGTAATTCATTATTTTATCGATCGTTTATTCCTTGTCATTTTTGTGTTTATCTATCATATAACCACGTGCAAAGCCGGGTTCACATTTGTAATGTTCAAGCGTTACATAAGTATCGCAATTCCGCTGCGTAACTCCAACAACAGAACTGACGTTAACATAGAAGACGTAACGAAATATCGAACACGATAATCGATGCGTCGGTACTACGTCACGCATCATGGGCAATGTTGGGCAGAGATAACTTAAAATTTATCCAAATCAAGATAAAATATAGTCAGTAAAAGTTTATCTAGGATATAGATAAAATACAATAAAAATTATTATTATCTAGATAAAAAAAAAAGATGAGAGCTGGTTTACTTTATTTTTGTTAACTAATTACATATAATATAGACATACAGATGCTTCATAAACAAGTATATTTAAATGCAATTACTCGCACTGAAGTAAATTATAGGTAATTATTATAATGAATAAATTATAGTTTTTAATAATTATTGAATTAATAAAAAATATCATAAACTATATTTAAAACATTAATCGGAGTACTTATTAATTGTATAGTAAATAATTGAAATATTTAGGTTAATTGGACATTGGGGTTCTAAGACACACAAGCTATTTCCTAAGAATTCTGCGGTCGTGAGCATTTGGGAACCACTGCTCTAATGTGACTTAAAAAATTTATATTTAATCATTTTTTTCCATAATCGTTTTAGAGCATTACTGACATTGAACTGTCGTATGTTTACATCATCTTTCACAAATTTGAAAAACGTTCTACCAATTAGGTAACACATCGTTTTATTTGTCTGTTTTGGTAATTTAGTACAATTTTAGTCATTGTATTCGTATAATTATAATCTTTTATGATTTAATTGAATTACATATGTTTCCATATTTAAATAGTAAACTAAAACTAACCGACAAGTTATAAGTTAATTTAATGATTAATGAATGACCACTGAAAAATGATAACGGATCAAGGGAGAGAAATAATGACTAATATCGGGTGGAGGTGGTTAATTGAAAGAAGACGAGCATAATGTGTTTAATACTGTTATATTATATTTCTGTAAATATTTTTTTTGTCATCTTAATTACTTCACTAACGATGAATAAAATTCTAAAATTAACAATATTTGAAAAATGTATACCTATATTTATATATGTAATTGAACGGAGGCAGGATAAATAATTTCTATACGTGACTAGTGTATGATGTATGTTATACAGAAATTGATACTTATACATAGGACTGATTGACTATTTTCTGAGGAGATCGATTATAATTATGCACAATAAATTGAAAAATGATTAATCGATTTATCATGACAACAACTAATTAAGGATAATATATTAAGTATATTAGGGTTAATATTATTATTGATAATAATTAGGAATAATATTTATGGCTATAGGATAAATTAAAGTTAAATTTTATTCTGTCTTATAACAACATATTAATTATTACAGATTTGACTACGATGATTATTAATTATTTTATTATTGAGAGTTTACAAAAATTACTTAAAATTGATTTACCTAGATAAATTACATTAGATAAAATTGTTACTTATTTAAGATAATAAAACAGATAATAATTTCTTCAACTATCTAGATAAGATTAAAGACAATTAATTATTTATCTAGATAATGCCCAACACTGCATTATAGATTGCATTATCCATTATTTTATTATCTATGATGCCCATGGGTTGTCCGTATTTTTATTTTTATTTTGTTTGCCCGCATCGCAATATGATGCAGGTCGTGACGTTGCGCTATAATGTACAATAACACGAAACAAAAATTGCAACATCGGAATACACTACTGACCAGAACGATCGCAACATTACTACGAATCGCGCACAGCACATCGCGTATCGTGTTACGCGGCACGCGACGGTGTTTCGTGATGCGTGATACGCGTAAATATCACAAGTGCAGTTTGAGGATATCTCATCTATGGGCTACGAATCGTATTGAAATAGAGTCAGATAGTTTTGAAAACAAACACTTTCCAATTGATAGTCTAGTGTTGTTGAACTTTCGTGTTCTTATGCAGATGTCCTTAAAAATTTTGATCTCTTGTTGCGAAAAACGTAATTAATTATGCATGTGTTGCATACGTATTTTTTCACACATCGATAAGCGAGAGAAAGAGGGGAAAAATAGAGAGATAATTGTTTGCGCATAACTCGGTGGATTTAAGTTGTTTCGTTTTACGTTGGTATATTATATATAATGTGATAAAAATACCTTACTAAAAAAAAAAAAAAAAACCGACAGAATTTATTTAACGGGACCAACGGTATTTGAAAACAATTTTATTATATTAAAATTATTATTATATATACAATGGTGAATTAAGGTTAACAACAAGTTATTTATTGCAGGTCAGACAGTCATATAGTGACTTAATTATAAAGTATACAGTACTAACATAAATTATTATTTATACAAATGACATACCTAATTTATTTTATATATGATAAATATATACGCAAACAACAAAGAAAATTAAAGGGTGCACATGTGTTAAAGCCAGGACGGATTGTAAACAAAAAAGGACAAATTGTTTACCATTTATTTGATGTCGGTACAACGGAACTAACAATTCAAAAGGACAATCCTTTTAAAAACAAAACCAGCAAAATTTTCAAAAGAAGTTCAATGGAAAATAAATAAAAATATATTGTCTTTAAATCGGTTTTTTGTTTTGGTTATAAGCGCATTATTTCAATATAAATAAATTCAACAAATATAAATACAACAATTTTTTTACAATATATTAATTACAATTTTATTGTAATAGAAATGTGTAAAAATGATTAAGTGAAAAATAAAAATAAATTATTCAAAATTAAATATATCATAAACAAACCAAAAAACTAGAATGAGTAATTTAACATTGATAATAACTATTTGTTTATCATTTAGCTCAATATCCAACAGCTTTTTCAGTTATATGTATAGTTTACACATTATTTATTTAATAGATATTATTTTCCTAACTACGCTAAATGTACAAATAATGAGTGTGACCTAATAATATTGAATGCCAATACGTGAATAATAATCATGTATTTTGTAGCTTTATTAGAAAATATAAAAAATTAGTATAAATTATATAACTTTTTATCTTATACATACATCTATATACATCTATACTAAATTTACTATCGTAGTAATGAATAACAACTGTAATGTTATTGTCGACGAAAAAGTTATCTAATTTATACTAATTATATTAGCTATATAAAGTTAAACATATGTATTATTCTTAATTTATTTAAAATAAATATCCAAAATTATATTTCTCTATTATTTCTAATTATGTTCTTCTGTTATTATATTTTTGCGAAATTTAAGTATACCTATAAAAAAATATAGAAAATAATAATTAAATTCAGTCCAACCAAGGATTTACATCTTTTTGAATGAAATAAGTAATTATGAGTTTTACGACTTGAACATTTTATGCTAGAATAATAAACCTAATTAATTTTATTCGATTAGTTTTATTTTTATTTATTTTTATTTTATTAAGTTTTTTATAAATGTTACCTATTTAGGCTATGAATATTTTAGTGAATATTGACACGATTAGTTTTTTTTATTTCTTAGTATAGTTTTAAATAAAATATATTTTATTTAAAGAGTACATACATTTATGTAATGTCTTCAAACCTTTAAGTTATAATTCTAGTATAATATTCGATATTTATTAAGCTTATTATGTGTTTAGCTGACCTTTTCTCGGTATCATTTTTCAAATTTGATAATACACCATTATAGTTTCGAGTATAGACAAACAAATGAATAAATAAACAAAATACAAAAAATATACATTTAGAACTAGTATCATACCGGATGATTTAAGTTTTTAATTTGATTAAGTTTGTAATAAAATCTTAAGAGGGTGCCATATCAACATTTATATTTCACTGTATCTTGTGAGCGTAAATAATACAATTACGTTTAGTGTGTCAAAACAATTACGTTCATAGTGAACCTACTACAAAAGAAACAGTGACGTAGGTGTTCTATAGAGTAAACTATGTAATTCGGTTATATTTAAATGTATTAATAACTATTGAATTGTATCTTTTTTGTTTTGTAATTTTGCAATCTTATTTTTTCATTACCATTACTTTTTCTAATTGATAATTGATTTTAATAATAGATATCCAAACAATAAAATAATATTTTTTTTTTTTTTTTTTATTGATCTAAAATACATCGACAACTAGGCCATTAGTATAAGAATTTTGTTAGGTTACATTGTTAGTATTTACATTTTCATTTTTTCTTTTAATTAAATTATACAATTTTGTTTTTTTTTTAAGAATAAATTAAGTTTTTTACGTCCTGTGGGTTTGGTCCAAGTGCTTGACAGATTTGTTCGGAGATATAGAATTGGTTTCGATACTGGTCGTATTTGTCTCATTCGGTGATGATGTGGTTGACGGTTAGAAGCACGTTGCATGAGTCGCATAATGGGGGTTCATCTTCATTCATTAAGTATCTGTGCGTTAGGTGTGTGTGTCCAATTCGGAGACGGTAATATAATATAATTTATTTATACGTAAACCTAACTATATAAACGTGGAACTCCTTTATTAGAAACTAATTTTAGAAACTATGTAATCGATTACATTGGTTTTTTTGTTTTTTGTTTCATAGAATTTGTTTCATCTATAAATGATGGTTTTTAGCTTATTACTTTTTTAATATCTTACATCATAACTTTGGAAATGTTCATCCGTCATTGCTCGCATGTGAGATCACATTAATTTGAGAACAGAGAAAATAAAACAATTATTAATTTGTTACACATTTTTTGACAATGTAAAAATCTGTTCACATTCAAGTATAATGCTTCGATAAACTATGTGGATGATTTCCATACTTATATCGGCAACACGAGTAATATTTGTCACTGTCGGACGAAATTGCTGATCGCTAGAACTATTGAAAAGTCTACTTATAATTAGTGGCACTCATTGTTGTTCTAAAGTAATCCTCAATAATATATGAATGGACAATTCTGCATTACTAATTACTTATTTTTGTAGCAAGTAAACAAGACACGGACATTTTATGCAAACATTCAAAATTCAAGGTCAGCTATTATACGCAGTAATAGATTCACTATTACCAAGTTCTCATGAAGAACCAACATTTTTACAGATATATATTATGGAAAACGAAGAGCTCGAAAGACGGTTATCAGCATGTCCCTACACCAATACAGAAATGTTATTTTATGTACAAGAACTTCTGCACTGTGTTAATCCATACATTCAAGACTTTAAAACTGTTTTTAAAACATTACCACATATACTTCAAAGTTATCATTAGAACGTATTCGAGACACCATAACTCAATCATAGAGGTCATTTTAATATTCGCCACAGTCAAATGAAGTAGCTGTACTTATTGTTGGCCAAATAAAAGTTACTTTGAGCAAAAAATACCCTTCAGCACGTCAATGAATCACATCAAGCATATATGATGCTTTCAAATACCCGTTGATGTTTTTTCGTGAAAAAGATGGATATTGTATCAACATAACTCAGATACCGCAGGGATTTATTTTTGGCTAAAAGAAATTTCGAGTATATTTTTATTTGTAAAGGGTTGTCATTGGTTACAGATAATATTAACGTTGGTCAGAGAATGTTTAAAGCTATTGATATATTTATTTATAGAACGTTCACCATTTTGCGAGAAATCGGCAATATATTATAGATGAGAATGACGATGAAAATAGGGATGAGAATAGTACGTGGACGAGTATGGTTACGGGGATGTGTATGATGATACACAAATATTTTATACTCGGGCGAAGCTAGTAAAATATAAATTCTAATATTAAACTCAATGTAACTTATAACAAGACATAATAAATATGTAATAATCAAATTTTTATACCTAACGATCATACTCGTATTTATAAATGAAATAATTCTTATATGAAGATAAATTAATAATTTTTGAAAATGTATCAACATAATCATTACATATCAGTTGAGTAAATCACTATCTTACATTTTTATTTATTACTTGATAATAATAATTCAAATTAATTTTAATTATTATTAATATTATGCTATATTCAATAGTTTTTAACTCTAGATAATTTATATAAAATTTCTTCATAATTTACGGAGAACTTAAAGATGTTTTTTTTTTAAATATTTTAACAATGTCATGAATTTTATAAAATGTAATATGTCTGTAGCTTGAGTGTTGAAATATAATTCCGAACATTTTTCTACGTGTATAGTCTACCAAACCAGCGACAGTTACTCGAACAATTGAAAGTGTAGCTGAATAAAACTTTAAGTTACCTCCTACATACCTAAAATGTCTCTTGACTTAAATTTATAATATATGATTTCATTCAAAGTTTTATAATGAAAAAATTTAAATGTTTCAGAACACTTGTACTACAAAATGTATTTTAGACATGTATTTACATTAAAAATGTTTGTACATAAAGATATGTTTTTGACTTCTAGTTACTTATATTTTCACTAAAATATTGTTACAATACTCTGAGTTTATACTGGATATTAGTATATTTCATGCATTGTATATCAACTCTTTTGATTACGCTTTTCATGATTTATTACGGTGTTTTAGATTCTTAGAGCTTAGTTTTATAATTATTAATTATACGTAATAGAAATTATGAAAATGTTTTATTTAATTTAATTAAATGTATTCACAATCTAAAGAGTGAAGCGTTATAAATAAATACGATAATAATTATAACAATAGTACGTAATAATATATATGTATTCAAGAAGCTTTGTCAGCATGATCGGAGAAACCGTTCAACAATATTACCTCCTATTTATAGGTGGATAAAACATGTGATTTTTAGTAAAAGTTTTTCTTGGAAATGAATCAAGTATGGGTATTGAACCTTAACTTATAATGTATTCTTAAATATTTTTTAATAAAATAGAAATTCAACTTACTTTTAATTTATTAAATATTTAAATACAACTTATTTGTAATGTTATTTACATAAAATATATGAGTACATTTACTACTAGATACTTAATATTTTTTGAACTCAAGATTTAACTATCAACTTAAATTTACTGGTTTCGTTTTGAAAAACTTAAATATTTTCTAGCCGAATTTGGATGATTGTTAGCTTCTTTATTAATTTTATTTTATTAATGACAAACACAAAATAAATTAACTCTTAACCATATAATAATAGTAAAAGAACAAAAATAAACAATATTCGCCACACTGGCCGATCGTATGCACGCCTTACGCACGTCCAGGTTGCCGAATATTATTCCTTTTACTAGTTCGTGCGGCATTGCATACCGTTGAGACGACCGTGGCGCTAGCTGGCGGAGTATTAACAAGCGACCAACCTGATAGGTCTGTCGTTCGCGGCAGATCAGTAGGTGGCCATTTCAAAATTAATAATAATAATATCAATTTAAAATAAGAAAGAATAAACCTAATTACAAACTAATTAGCATATTAATAAAAAGAATATTTTTGCAAAATTAAAACATCACAAGGACCTTATTTTTTTTTTATTTAATAATTATAATGATTCACAGGATTATAACATTACAAGAAACTAAACGCTTTTTTTTCACAAGATTACCATTTCTTACTTGACATAGTCTTTCAACCATGCTGGTGTACG
The DNA here is from genome assembly GCA_034509805.1 of Sipha maydis. Classification (NCBI taxonomy): domain Eukaryota; kingdom Metazoa; phylum Arthropoda; class Insecta; order Hemiptera; family Aphididae; genus Sipha; species Sipha maydis. The sequence goes on from JASXSY010000461.1 coordinate 316,151, forward strand.
GCGTTGCCGTTGCGTATATCGACACCTCCCCTCTTCTTCCTCAATGACATGCCCATCAATTTCCAACCAAGTCTTCTCAGAGACTCGGCCTTCTTTTTTTTTAATCATAGGTCATCCTCTAATATTTCATCTACGATACGTAAAAAGTTGTCATAAAACGGATATTTTTGGAGACATCCAGTTCACATACATAGTACACATCCAAAGGCAATACTTCGGTCACTACCAATGGGACTCTATATCGATTTTGTAGTTTTGTAGACTTAACCGTTGGAAACAATTCCCTCCTCATCATTACTACTTCTTCAGAATACTCAATGTTATTAAACGGTAGCCATCATAACCAGCCTACCTTCCCTCCCTTTTCTCGTTCCATTAGTCTTCTAATAGCAGTTCATAACTTTTCAGGTTGTTTTCAATCATCCACAGTTTTAGATAACTCCCTGGAGAATCCTGTGAGTCATCAGATATAAAAGCAGCAATTTTGACATTTTTCCGTGCACGCGATCTTTCTGGAACAAGAATCTTCTCATCACACTGTAAGAAGTTTTCCCTTTTTACTGCACGTTCACCCAAGGATTATTTACTGCTGGTTCATGTAGTACGAGTATATCTATCCTCTTACAACTCGAGAGATTACCCAGTAAATCATCTTCATCCAGGTGCCTTTGCCTAACGGCATACAAGACCAGTACGTAAAACATAGTCCTTCGTCACCTTAAAGGAATGACCAAATGCTTTGCACATCCTAAGTTTTGGTTACATATATTCAATGTTACTTTCACACGTTGACTGCTTCCGCGCTCTCATATCGTTTTCTCAATCGAACGCACATGCATTTCGTTCAAAGGTGCGACAAGACTTACGTTCAAACATATCGTAACAGCACGACAAACATAATCAATTCTGGATCCGTCGGAGTCTTATGATTTGACTTTGATTTGTTTGGATCGTCTTCAGTCAATTTGTTGACAAAGTCGCAAAAAAAAAAAAACAATGATAAGTGATAAGGACCCCCGTGATAACAACTTATACGATAAGTGATTATAACTTTATGTTAATTGATAAGTGAAAACTTTTGATCATGGTTGTTAACAGTCGAATTTTCGGAAAAACCCTCATCGATGGACTCATAAATTTTTACAGCGATTCCAAGACGCGTGATCTAACCTCATTAGTCATGAACGAAAATTAGTACGTTATTACGTTAAATCAACGAACTCTATTTTTTCTCGATCGTTCACAGCTGAGCACGGGCCTTTTCGCATTACGTACAACTAACTATATAGTCAAACTATCGACGTTTCGCATTATATTCTCCAAAAATGAATCGCACTTCTGAATCGTAATATATAAATAAACTTCTTTATTAAGTTAATTATATTAGTGAGAAATATAAAACAATTTAACTCTTAACCATTTAATTTACAACGTACATATTAAATAATAAAAGGACAAAATAAACAATATTCGTTACACTGGCCGTATTTACTCACACCTTACGCATTTACAGGTTGCCGAACTAGAGGAGTGTAAAATACATCGATTTTTTAAAAACATCGATGGTTTTATTCGAGATATCGAAACCCAACATCAATGTTTTCATTTCGATATATCGAGAAAAATATCGATTTTTACTCCCAAGTCTGATGTTTTTAAAAAAAGCAATTTTTATAAAATTTTAAATTTTAAAGTAGGAAATTATCATCCAGTTGGATGAGATTTTTTATTTATAATTAGTTTATAGATATAAGGCGAGTTACACCTGTACTATTGACAATCTTTTATAAAAAAAAAGAGTATAAATAAATAAAAAAAATAGCTTTATATTTAAGATTTACCCAATTCATCACTATTTAATGGTAGGTATGAAATGACAAAATAACTAAAAATAATTTTTGTAATTTCTTAAATTACATTGCACATTAAAAAACCAGCTCTTAATCTAAAAAAAATGGTTGAAAATTGTTTATGAAAATATCGTCAAATATCGATGTTTTCCCTAAGTATATTGATTTTTAAAATCATCGATGTTTAAAATTAAGATATAACAATACATCGAACATCAATGTTCAAAATTGTTTGCCCATTTCTATGCCGAACACTACTCCCAGTTCGTCCGGTAGCTTATCCCGTTTGGACGACCGCCACGCTAGCTGGCGGAGAATAAACACAATGAAAGATGATATGATGCATAGTGGTATCATTGATAAGCCACACTAATTACTTGAATATTTATATGACCACACGAATATTTTAGTATAATAACGACCAGTCACGTATACAAACAAAAAAAAAAATCTGGAGTTCATACAAAATTCATAATGATCAATATTACATATATTTTATTACTTGTACATGCAATTTATTTAAATATATTAAAAATAGTCCAAAAATGTATTATATGAATTAGGTTAAGTATTATTTTATGTAAAGTACAAAATCTTAATTTTGTGGTTATCTGAAAAATCTATTTATAATTTCTTTGATGTTTATATTATAGTTAATTAATCATAATAATTATTTTTGCACTAATACTAAATAATGATAATTGACCACTACTTCAATTTTAAAATTCATTATTAAGTCAATACTCATGATAATAATGATTTAATAAACTTTACTGTACTCTCAATATAGCACACAACACACAAAATCAAACATCGAACACGGACTAAATACATTTTCTGTCTTTCTATACGATATACATCGTTAGCTTGGTAATAAGTAGGGATGGGCCGATACCACTTATTATCGATATCCGATACTAGGATATATGCTGCCGATATAAAACCGATACCCGATAATATTATGTAAAAATTAAAACATCATTTTTGCAAAAAAAAACATGAGCCGATATCATCATAAAACCGATACTATTAACCGATTTATAATAACCAATATAACCGGTATAACCGATATAATAACCTAACCTAACCTAACCTAACCGATATAATAACCACTAACCGATATATAATAAAACTATTACCTAAACTCAAATGTTACCTAAAAAAGTTAAAACATTGTTTAAAACAGCTACCAACTAAGTAATTTTGAATTTTTAAATAATATTGTTGTTAAAATATTATTGTAATTTTAATGTATTGTATTTAATTTAATTTTATTGTATTTTTGAAAGTATCGGTTTTGAAAAAAACCGATACCACCGATATCGGCCGATATTTAGTATCGGTTCTAGTGTCAGCCCATTCCAGTAATAAGTCAGTATATTATCTTTATTACCTAATATATATAAAATAACTTACAGTTGTAATTTGTCGTAATCACATCGATATCTTATCGACGATACTAATTCAGATAAACTGTCACCGACCCGTCATTATAGTTGTCGATGATTGATTTTAACAATAGATAAACATTGATTTTCGGGAATGGTAGGGGGTGGGATTGACTCCCCCCCCCCCCTGTAAACGTTCATTATATCGACTCCTCTTCGTTTCTCGACTCTTCATATGATATCCACATTTACATCATGGTAGGTATATGCTAGTATAGAATTAGTTAGAAACACTTAGCGGTCATTTAAATTATCAATGATATATGAATAATTCTATAGAATTTTAAATGAGACTAAGTTAAATATCAGAATAGGTAGAAACATTTGATATTTTTTTCATTGTAAATTTGTTTAGGGTATCCGGGGATTTTAATTACATAAAATATGTGACGTACGTAAGTAATGGGTCCGAAAGTAATAATATTGTGGAATATTTCATGATGAAATATACCTCATATGAAGCTTCATTGTCGCATTATTACCATGGACACCCATTGGTGGGGGGAGGGACAAGACGAGGCACTTCCCCCCTAGAAAAATTATAAGAATTTATAATTTAATATATATATATATATATATATATATATATATATATTATTATGGTATTATTATTTCATAACACACACAGCATTAAATAAAATGTTTCCCTATTAGGATATAAAGTAAGTATGAAAATAAACAATGCTAAAGATAATATACGACTATTATCATATTAACGACATACATACGTAAGGTCTACTCACTACCCATAAATGTTCAATACTACAAATATTTTTATTCCTGTAATTATTAAAATGTGTTTTAATTAATTATTATTTACCATAAAAATATTAATTGTATAATTTATAGTATAATTTAATATAATAGCATATTTATATGTATGTTTAAATAATCTTAATTTAGCTTCAATTTAAGAATTTTTTTTATTTTGTCCCCCCTGCCTGAAAACTAAACTATGAACACCTATGATTATTACCATTTTCCAACGTAATAAATATCATATCAAGGTAATTTCGTCCGTCACTGCACTACGATTAAACAGCGATAACCATATAATATAATATACCGGTCAATAATTTACCATTTCTTTTTTTTTTTCACCATCGGGAATGGTTTTACTTGCTTCGAATGTTGAACTCGTCATCTGTGTCCGAAAAGAGGTGTTATTTTTTTTAAAATTATCATTAAAGTCTAATAAATTAATTTACATAATGTCTACAATACCAGCCATGAAGTAAACCCGCGGAATCACTCTCTCGATGAAACAGCCGTTGAGTATCGTCGACAACTGATCGGGGATAAGCAATCGTGTAATAAACATCCCGTAGTAATATGTGTTGAATAATATTATTATTACTTAAATTAAAATCCTTAATGTATAAACAAAAAAATAATTACAATCGTATTATTCTAATCACTAATGTTGAACAAGACTGCTTTTTTTTTACTCGAACATAACCGGGGAAACCAGTATGATATTTTTAATTTCGTTGATCCTTGCAAAAATACGGTCACAAAAGAAAATCACATTGGCAATATTATCGTCTGGCATTGCTGCCACTTAGTTAGATGGTGAGTGAACATTGACCATACAACCTGCTTAACCTAGCCATTGGACATTCATAAGAATTTAAATGCAATATGTAACATAAAAAAAAAAAAAAAAAAAAAAAGGAAAAAGCAGTATGACTGAGTTGAATTATAATTAAGAATAAATGTAGGTACTATGGCTCATAAATTTTCACGGGAAGAATTTTATAGAACTATACAAGATTTGGACAACGAAAATAAAATTGTCGATAGTAATCTCCTGCTATTGCCTGTTGATTTCCGGTAGACATAGCTCTATTTTTGCCGATGAGATTAAGGCATGTTTAAATAATATTTTTGTGACGTAATTTTGAAAAAATTAAATTGATCATAATCATGTGAATATTGTTGCATAATGATCCATTGGCAAAAATATTTTTTGAGTAAATTTCTTGATATCGGAAAAGGTAAAATAGAAGTGCATCCAAATACATAATGCATCAAATCGTCAGACAATTTCTGCACTGTTATTCAGACAAAAAATGAACTAATAAAGATAGTCTTCTCGAATACAATAAGTAATTACTTATATCATAATTGGTTTAATAATCGTGCTATTCGGAGCATCCGAGTTGGGTCCCAAGTACTAGGGTCTAATCGCAGGTAATGTACTAGTTGGGTCCCGGATTTTTATAGGTACTACACTAGTTGGGTCCCGAATTTTTATAGGTATTACACTTGTTGGGTCTCGGATTATTTTAGGTATTAAACATGTTCCTGAATATTTTTTGGTTAGTACTACATTATACTAATATTTTCCATCTCGTTTTAACAGACTTAGGACTGTATATGATCTATTTAGACCACAAGTATGGTTAAAAATGTTTTATTTTGTTTTTTAGTTTCTTTTCCATTAAAATATATATTATTAGAATTGTGTTGGTATAAATGTTAAAAATACTGATATTATTACACAAATGCTCGAAAAATTCATTAGAGAAAACCACTTACGTCTTTTTTATTACGAATATCCAAATAGTAATATTAAATACATAGGTACTTTTAATTTACTTTTAAATTTAATAAAATTGTATTGATATTGTTATATAATATTTTTATTACACTATACTAACTTTCTAATACTATTATATAAAAATATTATATAAATTATAAAATTTAAAAAAACTGTGGTCCTGTGGTTCCGTGGTCTAAATAGATCATAGACAGTCCTAAGTCTGTTAAAATGGTTAGGAAAATGTTAGTATAATGTATACTTACCAAAAAATATTCAGGAACTAGTGTAGTATCTATGAAAATCCGGAACCCAACTAGTGTAGTACCTAAAATAATTTAGGACCCAATTAGTGTGGTAATTTTATAATCAGGATCCAACTCGGATGCAACCGTGCTATTTAGGCATCAAAAAATTTTGATTTTGACGTATTTCATTTTCAAATATAAAATATATTGCCAGGTGATCTGATGTCTTTTAAATCAATCAATACTATAGCTGATGTAAACAAAACTATAATTATATGAAAACAGTACCAGAAATGTTCTTAAAGCAATCATTTTGAGTGGAAAGTTTAAAGAATAAATCGTCCTTATTGTTGTCACGTATTCCATTGATACAATCAGGATCTCCAATTCAATTCAAAAGGTTTCAATTTACAATTGGCTTCAATTTCGCGATGATTATAAATAAATCTCAAGGCCAAACAATGTCTATTTGCAGCTTGGATTTGAAAAAATCATTTTTTCCACATAGACATCGTTATGTTGTATGCTCACGTATAGGGGAGCATCAAATTAATTTGTGCACTAATTGGTAATTAGTTAAATTAAAATTATACATTTTTATATTTAAATGATAAAAACAATAATTAAAAATAATTAGAAATTAACTCGGTCGAAAATGGATAGATCAGCTAGTATTATATTTTTTTTTCTGGTACATCCTGTTATGATTATTATTCATATTCCATTCGTAAATTATTCTGTGTAATAATTATATTATATTTATTTAAATTATTTTTACCTAGTTTCGACATGGTTTTCTGGAAATTTAAGTCTTTTATATTTTAAATACATTGATTTTTTCATGTTCCAAATTATGTGTTTTGTTAAATAAATAAATAAATTATTTATTTACTATCAACAATTTCGTGTACTCCAGCAAATGCCTCAACCATAGGTTGGTGACTCTCTCATAGTCAGATTCATCACATAATGCTCTTATGGGCAGATAATATAAATTAAACGTCACAAAGCTTAATTTAATTTTAAAATATTTATAAATCAAACGTATAAAACTTCTGCTTATAAAAAGCTCTAATTGTTATTTAATTTGAATATAAAAAATAATAATATTAACTACTCATACATTGGATTTTAGTGTAATTAATTGACTCGCTTCACTTATTTTAACACAAATCAGTGTTTTATTGATAAATGTCAGTAACCTTTGTAAATTTATGTATTCATAAATAAACAAATACTTTATATTTAGAAATAACGAAATAAATGTTTAATTTGAAGTATTATAATATTCGTAAATATAAATAAATTTTAATTATGTAATTACAAATATAACAATCCAGACTAAGCATTTATTCTTAGTTTTAAATAAAATAATAAATAGTAAATATAAATATACTATTTACACATTATACAGAGGTAAAGTTTATGAGGTTATAAGGTGTAATATTTGGATTTACTGAACCGATTTTGAAAATTATTTTACCAATAGAAAGTCAAATTATTTGTGAGTGTTATATGTATTTCTTCATAAAACTTTTTCGTGGTAGTCGAATTCACACAATAAACCGGTGAAAAAATGATCGAACGAAAACGTTTCATATGAACGCTGCATTAACGATGAGAGATATATGTTATGATTGAGTTCTAGAGAAAAGTTGTAGAGTTTGATAATATCTACAATAATACCAGCGACAACATATGTCTAACTTTTATATTTAAGTCACAAATAGTAGTTTTAATATTAAAATTAAATTAAATTGTTAGGTCATGTTTAACAACAATTATGAAATTTTATCAAAATAAAATAACTTACCGTCTCAAGTCTTTAAAACAAGAGATTTTTTCCTTTTATTGTATACAATTTGGACAAATGGTTAAAAGAAAATACGATGTTGGTATGGAACCGCGACCGTATCGTAATCTATTGGGTAATATTTTTATTAGACAATTTTACAATTTTGAGTGTTCGTCAATCTATTTAGAAATAAATTATTGTATCATCAAAAAAATTTTATTTAGATAAAATTCGTTTTTAACTGGATGTTTTTTGGTTACACAGTTTAAGAGATAATTTGAAATATCAAATACGTGAGACAATTGAAGGGTAGGTATCAATAATGTGGTGTGTGTTTCATACTCCACCTTAAGCTGTCACTGATAGTATCATTGGAACAACAATCAGTATGTTTTTATACGTAAAAGTGGTGCACTCGGGAAATTTTTACAAAAGACTTCTTTAATTATATGGAACGAATATACCATGAGTCATAGAACACATGTTGAAGTAGTAAACCGAACGCCCAAAGACATCAAAAAATCAGATGGCGTTACGGATGGTGTTACCAGGGGCGTCTCCAAACTCTGCCCCCCTCAGGGACGCGCCTGGGTGTTAAATTAGTATTTGCTAGCGATTTTTGGCACACTCTGCCTATAATAACAAAAGGAACACGCGTCGATATCATCAGAGCATGTTTTAAATCATCTTACGTATGGAGTTTCGTTGAAATTCTCAATTCACGAACGAACATGAGAGCACATTTGGGCGGAAACTACGATAATGACTTTCCGCATCAACTACTGAATCTTAGAAAATGAAAAATTAGTTGTCCTAACATCAACAGTGCTAGCAATGACATTAAGCTTGACAATATATTAGGTCACATGTTACGTAGGTTAGAACATCCGATAGACGTAATATATCCCGGTCATGAACATTTATTGAAAATAAATTATCATTAACTTTGTTCTAATTTTACCCAGAAACAATACAGTGAATAAGATAAATAAACTGAATTTATAGAAAATTCACTATTAAGTCAAACACTATAAGTCCATCGATACGGTGAATAATATTGAGGATATAATGCACTATCCTCAAAAATTTTTAAATTCTTTTAGCCATTCTGGTTTACCTTCTCACAGTCTTATGTTAAAAGGTGACATTCCTATTATGCTATTAAAAAACTTGAATTCCCCCAACATGCGCAATGTTGTTTATAAAAACGTTATGGGAGAATATAACCGTGATGACCATTCTCACAGAGCTAGCAGTAGGATTATATTCCGTGGATACTCATTATTTGAACGGATTTGACCATACCGTTTAAAATGTTACAGAATCTCGTCAATATCTCTTTTATCGTCGCTTTTAATAATAAAGGTAAAATATTCTCTCTGGTGGACATTAACCTGAGAAGACTATTCTTCTCTTGAACGGTTGTATATTTACTTATCTCAGTTTGGAACTCTTGAAAGTTAATATATTTTAGTACCAAATAATATCATTACATCTAATATAGTATACATAAAAGTTTTGAACAATTAAAATAAACATAATTTATTCAATCATAATTATTTCATTCATTATTTGAAACCCGGTAATACAACAAAATTTGAATGCAAATGTATTCTTACATATGTATACAGTAAAATTAAACCCTCTTTTTAGCAGCCAGTCAATAAATCATAGCGATCAGCGCTAACCGAACACTCAATTTCATCACGAGTAAAAATGCTTACTACCCTACAAAGTGGGCATGGGTCAGATAATATATATATATTAAATTTGTACAAATTCAATTAATCTGTAGTTACTTTATGGCCTTCGTTTTGATGGTGCAACTAATACACATTGTATGTTAAGCACGTTGCGAAATAGACACCAGCCAAATCGGGCATGATTTGCTCGAATAAAATCGTACGCGGAGAAATTATTTGGAAAACCTAAAAAACATAACAATCATCATGTACATTGTCGTCGACCGGTTTAGCTAGTAAAGGTAGGTTAATAACTACTCATTAGTTAGACGTACGTTTGGCTTACTGACGCGACCGTATCCGTCCGACTGAGTGACGACGGGTGATATATATTAATAATTATGAATAATAATTAACTATCGCGCATTGTATGATCATATTTATTTCGAAACATTCATCGTGATTCCGCAAGATAAATCTTAAAAAATCTTATAAGAAGATCCATTTGTCACGATTGCGCAACTTATGCCCGGCTGTCGTCTATTTCCTATACAACCGTTGCCCGGACCTCCAGTGAGATCGGTGTTGATTCGTTCTCTACCGTTTGATTCGTGTTCCAAACGAAAGCACTTCAACTTAGACCCAGGGGAAATCGTGATCGTTGCTTTTACGTTTTGATATTTTTACCCAATCGCCCAACGTATGCGGACAAAAAACAACATAATAGTTATTAACACTGTAGATATTTATTGTTATCAATGACTTTGAATCGAAACCGATGAACATTATGATTATATTTTAACAAAATTAATTTTTTTTATTAATTTTAAAGGCCTTTAAAACCATCACGCTATATAACAAATCCTCTTTTACTCTTCTTTATTTGCCGCTGCCTCCTTCCCATCCAGGTCTCCGTAGTTTTCTCCTCTAACATTTAGAACATCTTTTGATACCATCCTCCAAACGAAACTTTGCCCTACCCAGTGATCTTTTGCTAATTGGGTTTTCTTCGGGCACATTTTGTATCATTGAATTTTGTTTTCAACACACGTTGCCTGCCCATTCTAACTTATTCTGTTTGATGTCATTCACAATATTTGGACTATTAAGTATCTGCATCAGTTCTTGGTTGTGTATTTCCACCATCCTTGAAAATATTGATCATATATTTTGCGTAATGCTTTCCTCTCGAACACATGTAGTTGATCTTTCTGTTTTTCGTAACATTCAAAATTGTGAAACATATATGTCTATTGGTCGTAAAATTGTCAAATACATCAACATTTTAACCTTTTTTGAAAGGACTCTCGAGTTCAGTAGCTTACCAGTAGTTGCGAGTCACAGTCAACTCCCCTGTATATTCTAACAATTGATATGTTATAGGAAAACCTTTAATTGCCAATATATGATCTATTTGATTAAAATACAACAATCAAATGATATCTATCTTTTCCTATTTTTGCGTTCATATCTCCTAGAGCTGTAACGTGGTCGGGAAAGACTAGTTACATATATGTTATTTAGGGAAAGTTTTCTGGTCCTTTAGAATATATTGAACCGTAGCTTTAGGAGCATAAAAGATCTAAATATTACAAATATATGTATATTAGTTCAGACAGTTATAAGGATTTAATACATAACATAACTTATGAGTATGGACATAAAAATACGGAGTTTAGCTACATCGAATGAACGTCGTGGCCGAACTGCCGTGTTTTACACATTTGGCATTAGTCGTCGGATTTATCATACTCATAAATGACATATACTCCAGTCGGAACGTAATGTCCTCTCAACAATATGCACACTATACGAGCAGACTAACAATTATGTAACAATCGATACAGTACAATTTGAATTTTGTTATTACTTTTCTCCTTTAGTAGTAGTTCTGTTTCAGTATAGAAATCTTCTTTTTCTTGTTGCGTCTTATCTTCTGTCGGTACATGTATGTTGATGAATACAATGTAAAATCACTTGGTCTCTATTTTTAAATATAATAGTCTTGGATTGATTGCTCTAAACTGTTTTTTCGTTGATACTGTACTTTTACGTACCGCAAAACCAACTTCAAAGTGTCCTCTTTCTTTACACCCACCAAAAAACATTGTCATATTGCTTATGTCTATATAACCTGTTTATTTTCATCTTATTTCCTGCAGAGCCACTACTACTTAAGCCGTATCTTCTATTTCTTTGATCATATTTTGTGTAGCACCGGGTTTATTAAGTGTTCGTAGATTCCAATTTCTAAAAGACAGTATCGTGTTTGTTTGTTTACATTGAATCTAGTCCGAGGAGGGAAGGGAGGTGCCTGTACCTTCTCGTGGTCCTTCCTGTAAGTAGTGGTGTTCTTAGGTGCGTTACTATCTATGAAATTGCAAACTACCTAACATGTCACGAAACCAAACAGCACAAAACCGACTGCTGTCAAACGCTCCAAGACCTCCTTCTCATAAAATTATGTTTATATATATATATACACCTAGATAAAAGTGAATGTAAAGATTAAATTTGTATTCGATAAGATATGATAACCAATTAATACAATATAAGAATTTCCTTTTAATTATGTATTTTAGCTATACAAATGAATAGTATTTGGTATTCATTCATCAAGAAAAATTCAAGATGTTTATATTAATGTTCCACTATAGATATGTTATAATTAGCCTTAAAGTTTTCTAGCTCTAAAAATGCATACAATAATTTTTTAAAATAGAAACAAACTTTCACTAAAATATGCTCTAAATTTTTTTTTATACTTTAAATTTCAAACAGTCATAAAATTTTTTCCTCTAAGTCCGGTAGAAATTTTTTTAAAGATTTTTGGATAATAGCTTATAGATAACCTAGTGTTAAAATGAACCTTAAGTATGAACAGAAAAAATTTTATGAATTTTTATCTACAAAATAACTTGCAAATTATTGTGATTTTTACACATTTTATACAAATTTGAGCTTTAAGGGCTTATAAAAAAAAATTGAGTTAACCGATCACCGATATTTTTTAGTTACGATAAGTTTAACTTATTATAAACCTTGTATTAAATTTTCAAGAGTTTTCGGTCAGCCAATTAAATTTTATAGATGTTTAAAAACAAAAAATTTACAAAAATTGAAAATTTAAATTGTCTATAAATAAGTCAAAATACTTTGAAAACTTAACCATATATAGAAAACGTCAATATAAAGATTTGGTGAAAATTTCAAGTTGCTGCGATT